>RCWM02000686.1:0-497838 GCA_003667255.2 Euschistus heros | reverse complement strand
ATAAAAACTAATTATCATATTTTTTTTCTGGTATTTTATATACCTGGAACTAATGAAATTTTTTTTTTTTTTTTTTAATAAAAATTTAATGAAATTTACAACTGTACAAGATATATACATCAAGTAAATGTGCTGTTAACTATAAGAATAACGTGACAAAACATGAAAAGTACTACACATCAGTAGCACTTTAATAAAAATTCTACACTAGAAGGTCTCTGGGGCCATCTTCTCTTCAGACGCCTCGGGGGTGATTATCAGGGATGGAGGAGGAAGCAAGTTGGGAGACTAGTGGATTGGAGTGGTTATGGAGCTTACTATGAAAGGATAGGTTTGGGGCTAAATCTGCAACATATGGAACATTAAGATCTTTATGGATAAGTTTATTGGTGACAAAGTAGGGTTCATTGAGGATTTTTCGAAGGATTTTGGATTGTAAGGATTGGATACGAGGTGAATTGGATTGTTTAGTGGAGCCCCAAAGCCCAACTGCGTACGTCCAGATAGGTCTAAATCACAGTCATGTATATTAGTCTTTTGTCATTAATTGGGAGCTTTGAACGTTTGTCTAATAAATGTTGAAGTAATCAGTAACGACGGGCAGTTTCTGTCTTTTTAGTCTGTATGTGGAGTCAAGGTAGCGGATCTGTTCAACAGGGATTAGTGGAATATCATTAAAGGATACTGTAGGACAGGAAGTCGTGGGGCTTACGACGAAGGGTAAAGGTTATTTGGTGAGATTTTTTTGGATTTATTTTGATTCTCCATTTTTGACACCATTCTTGAAGGGTTAGGATATGGGATTGGGAGTGTTTGGGAGGCAATGAAGGGATCATGTTTACTGATAACACACATGTGTCATCAGCGTAAGTGGTGAGGACAGTGGTAGGATGAGTTGGAATGTCACTAATGAAAATAAAAAAAAAAAAAGTCGAGAAAAGACTGAAAATGAATTACTGTTAACTTCACCCGTTTTCTTAGTGTAAAACTGTAAAAACAATTTTAACGTCTGGGGGTTTATACTTTTTTTGGCGTTTTTTTTTTTTTTTTTCAAATTAAAAAGTGTAATATTTTGACACGCTCTAGCTCTGCTGGTTGGATCGAAAATTAGGTAGACGACAGTTTTCCTTGTCAGAAATTAATAGAGGAATATTTTTAGTAATATAATATTTGTCACTAGGGCCTTCCGTTTAGGAGCTATATTGCTTTGAATGAAAAAAGTCAGGTTAGCTTACATTTATAAGTTGTGGAGCTTTTTTTGACACCCTCTAGCTCTGTTGGTGTAGCTCGGATCTAAAATTTGACGACAGTTTCCTTGTCAGAACTTTAATATTTTTTTTTATAGAATATTTTTTGTTAAGTAGCATTCTACGCTAAGATCTACTGTTTAGAAACTTTATGGTTTTGAACAAAAAACGTCGAGTTTGAAACGCCTATTTTTTTCTCAAAATTATTTGTTTCGAATAATCACTAATTCTTAATGTATTAGAATTATAATTTAAGTATCATTTTAATTCCAAAATTTAAATTGGTAAATGCAGTCGATTATAGAAAGACATATACGTGATCTATTGCTCTTCCCCGGCAGGGAGATTTATTTATTTATTTTTTAAACTAATATTATTTATGATTTTAAGCCCCCAAATTTAATTTCCCTTTGAATCTAAAACTGAAAGGTGTCGGACAGTCCAGAAGGACTCTTGTTTAGTTCTCCCGCAAAAGTATTTGACTTCTTTTCGTATATTCCCTCAAGTTAAATTAGATGCTTTTGCTAATTCTTAAAAAGGAGTTAATATGTCACCCTAATCCACAGTAAAAGATCTCTCTACCTTCCGAAGTGTCTGGCCTATTTATTTTGGCGCGCAATTTATTTTCCTTCCTCGCAGCTAATTTTCATTACTAACTAAAAAAAAAAGTATTCAAATTACCTCTGTGACGAAACTTCTTTTATGTCATCACAGAGAGGATCATTAACATATCTATAATTATCTTATTTGCGAAAATGGGGGCTTAAATCATTAAATTTTTAACAAAATAAATTGCAAACATATTCTTCAAATTTGTTTTGTATTTTTTATAATCTATACTATTACAGTAAAAGGACAAGCCATTTTTCGTTTACAATCACTAACCGCGAAAACTACTGAACCAATCTGTACCAAATTTTAACTACATCATTTTCAAAGTTCAAGGAAGGTTTAGCTATAATAAAATTTAAAGACTTTTAATTATATTAACATAAAAAAAGTAGTGCGCAGTGAAGTTTGGTAATCGACCGACAGGTGGCGAGCACTGTTCGAGAGAGGTTATAAATTTATGTAGAGCTAGAAATTCAATTGCATTAAAAAAACTATAAATATATGGAGAAACATGTGGATCCCAATGCAGTTTGAAAATCGAACGATATGTGACCATTCTGCAACATAGTTTGCTATGGTAAAACTATTAAACCTCTCTTACATTTAACTAGGAAGGTTTATAATAAAATTTTTACTATAATATTATTAAATTGGAATAGTCCTGAGTGCCAGAAATGAGGTTTGCCAAACTGTTGCATACTTTTATGGTCAGAAATTAAAATCCAACCAGAAGGATCGATAAAATTATTTCTGCCGAATGGGATGTCTAATTACGCTTTTACGTACTCTTCCAACTCAATGTAATTTTAACCGGGCTAAAAATTACTGCTAAACGTGAAAATATCATTGAAGCAATAATACTAACTATAAGTTTCATACTTCAGTAAAAGCTTTTTATCTATAAACAAACGGAAATCAATTATACTTAGAATAGTCTAATTATAAGTTCTTTATTTATGAGAGTGGGCGAAGCCGTGGGAGTCGGGGGGGGGGGGGGGGGGTGCGGGTGTGGGGGGGGGTTGGGACCGTAGTACCATGTATTTTAGTGGAAACGGGGTAGCTCAGTGGATAAGCCACTCGAGTTCGGGGTCGGGAGATCCTCTCGGGCACACTCAGCTTCTATTAAGGGGGTACCCTTAATAATCTGGAAGTTGACCTTGTACATCACTTCCATATGCAACCGTTAGTCAAGAAACAATACTTCCTTATCAAGTATTGTACTCATGGGTTGTAGTGGTACACTTTTATTTTTTTCTATATTTATATTTGTATTATAGTACTAATTTAAATATTTGTTTGATTCTGTATATAAACGAATAGGCCAAAGATGTTCCAAGGCCCAAACATAATTTTATGCTTCGAAGTTTGACTTTGATATATTTTATATAAGCCGTCCTTGGACGGAGATACATTAGTTCTCTATTTCTCTATTTCATCCACTTAAATCTACAATTTGTCGTTTTATTTATCTTCTCACTCTCTCAACCTCTTCCTACTCCGCATGTCGGCACAGTCTCAAGCCAAGGAGATGATTATTCTCTCTTCACACGTTATGCTTTAGAAGGTAAATACACAAAGTGTTTAAACCTGACAAAATAACCTCTAAGCAACTTCACCCTCATTTTTTAAAATAATTGGTGGACCAGTAAATGTCATTTATATACCAATGATAAATTATTTATCTAGTCATCTACCTGCTTCTGTTGAGTGATTACCAGATCTATTATACAGAGGTACATTACGAGACTTGATTAAAATTTCATATATGAGGTTTGCTAGTAAATTTAACAAGTTTTCTGATTGAAAAAAGAAACATTTTTGATCGAACAAATAGTTTCGTATTTATAGCCAAGAGAGTATTGACAAACGTGTTTTCACGGAGAAGTGCGACTTACCGCAACCTAGCCAATCTTTGAAATCGTGCGGTGGGCCGATTTTAATGTTATATGAGAGATCTACACATAATTTAATGCTGTTTAAAAAAGTAAAGTTTACAATTTTACTTACTGGCCTTTGTTTTTGAGATGCAAGCTGCAAAAAGTGTCAGTCAGCATTTGATCAACCAAAAATGTGTTATTGTAACGCAGAGTAGGGCAAATTTGTCTAAAATCTCCTCCTGTACAAAATTTAATTAACTTAAACTAAACATTTAGCGTACTGACATGGGTACTTTACGGAGCTTCATCAAAATTTCAGCTTTCAAATGGTAAAAAGAAATTTTTGATTGAACAAGTAGTTTCGGATTTATAGCCAAAAGAGTATTGACGTCTTCGAAAACATTTTCCCACCACTTTTCCTGTCTTCCACGGCCACACCCAAAGTGGCACTACCTCCCGGATTCAGAGATGGATACAATAGATGACATGGCCACAACTGTCATACCAGGAAATTCTCTCAGATGGCTAAAAAGAAGCTGGATGTGAGATTTTCTCAAATAAATCCTTTTTTACTTTTTTTTTTCATTCAATGCCAGGAGGAGGTACTGTTGAGTGCTACTCTCCCATACTATTACCAATGTATATTATTACACAATGAGCAAGAGGATAAATGATATGTAAATAAATAAAAAGAAAAAAATATGATGTACGTTGATCTGGTTCTCATCACCCAGCATAAGTAGTTAGAGGAATCGATAAATTGGATACGGACCAAATTATATGACTCAAGTCAAAGTCAAACCTCGAGCAGTTACAATTACTGTTATTTTTGGATCTGGAAACATCGTCTGCTGTTTATTTACGAAATCTAACAAAACATGTTGATAATAAAAAAAAAAAAATAATAATAATAAATAAAAAAAATAAAATAAATTACAATTTAAAACTCCATTAAACCTATTTATTTACATTTTAAACTAGACACCATCTCTTCCTTTATAGACTCAATACCTACACAAACTCATCAGTTTTCTTATCTTGCTTCATATTCTATTTGTAAAGATCCTTTGATGCTTCTCATGCCTTAAGACCTGCTAATAGAGAACTACTATTGGAATTCTGACAATCTGCAATTTTTTCAATTGTTATAGCATGATAACAACTTTTTTTTTGGTATTATTTTTTTTCAATTGGGTTTAAACAGATAAATAGAAAATTTTAATTAATTGTTAAATTGCAGGATATAAGTTATAGATACAAAATTCTAAAAGAATATTTATTAAAAAAATACAAGACAATCGTTTTCAACTAAAATATATTGTAATTATAATATTTCAGTATATTATTTTCATATATTAATATTCTAAATTAATTTTGACATCAATATATACGCTTGAACCACAAATTTATTATTACATTTTAGAAGTTTATCTTGTTATAAAATATCTTGTATAGATTAATCTTACTAGCTTGTTATTTGTTTACACTCTCAACATTTAATTTGTTACTAATAAGCCTAATACCAAACGAAAAAACTATACTGTATCCATGTTTCGGTTTTAAGCAAAAAAGAGGGTCTTCTGTCCATCTGTTGCCCGGAAATCTAGTAAGGATGAAAAAATGAACCCCAATTTTGCGGGCTCTGAAGAAATGGGTAATCCTACTATTGATTCTGGACGAATTAAGATATTTTCGTGTGAAAAACATTGTCAAAAGAATGAAAAAGAAATAGGTTATACCCTTAATTTGATTATGATCCAGCATTTATTATAATATTAGTAAGTAATAGTTTGTACTTGTAAAAAAAGAAAAAAAAAATACATCATGATAACAAGTAACCTATTCTCAAGAGGAAATAAATGCGCTTCCTTTTTTGTTATTAAAATTAAAAAAGAAAATTCTTCGAAACTGAAATGAATTTTTAATTAAAATATTATAATTATAAACATTGCATATTATCCTGTAACAACGAGAATTTGTATCTTCTGTGAACCAAAGTTTAAAGAAAATTAAGTAAAAATTATACTGTTTGTCACCTGGCCATGTTTCTGACACTTATTTTTTAATAGCGACGTATTTAATCTATCAATTGATATAATTAAGACTGTTTTGAGTAGACTGGGGCTGTCTTTTGCAGAATATTATAACAGAATAACATCTTTTTAGAATACTTTCTCATTGAATGTAAAATTGAATTAAAACCCAACGGAAAACAATAAATTTTGAGCAAATCTTTTAAAGATCAGGAAACGTTTCTATGGTCTTCAAAGCATTATAAAATATACAAAACTATTAATACCCCGAATAAGCTATTAAGGCTGAGTGAACCTATTAATGATCTAACGGTTTTTTTAATACTCAATAGTAACCTGGTATTTGACAAATGATTATTCAAGAATCATCTAAATCTAAATTAAATATTTAAAGTAAGTTTTTTGCTTTTCAAACACAACTAGTAAAGTCACTATGGGAAAAACAACTATCTAGTGGCTAGAAGGCGTTGTTTCACTGAAATAACTTTGCATTCGAACTGAGAAGATGATGTAGATCAAAATATAGAACTTATTTTCCTTCTTTTTTCATCGCCTTTTTCGGGGTACTAAATTTTAACTTAACTTTGTCACCTCGAATTATTGAATAATAACGTCCCTTAAAAAAAAAAAACAATTCTATTAGAAAATAATCCCAAAAAACTTTAAGTTTTCCAGTTTTATACTTGGAATTCAATTTTATAAGAAAACAAAAAACATGATATAAAAAAAAACAAATTACTTGATTTTTTTTTTTTTTTTTTTTTTTTTTTTTTTTTTTTTTTTTTTTTTTTTTTTTTTTTTAAATTTTCGGAACGATTTTAGTCTTAATGGTAAAAAAGTTAATTTTAATTTGGCCAAAATATATAAAAATGAGAAAAAAAAATTGTATATTATTTTCCAACTTATAAGCTATTACTATTTAATATAGAATATAATGTGTTTTTGTATATATATATGTATATATATATGTAATTTTTCCCTACTTTTTAATATTATATTATATATATATATTATTTTTTTTTTTTAATCAATTTACATAATTTTTGAGGAATTTTATTAGGAAGTGGCAAATCTATAATTAAAATTCAGCACTCAAAAAATAAAAAATAAAATCAATCCAGAAAAACATAGATAATTAAATCGTTACTGTTAAACTAATTCCATACTGCACTAGCTATTTATGTTGTTATTATAGTAAAAATTATTTTACTATGTTTCATGGAGACTTGCATGATTTTCGGATATAATTAAAGTGAAAGAAGTTTAGTCCACAGTGAGAAAATGAGATAATCTGTAATAAATAAAAAGGGAAGATAGACTTAATCAGATCTTCCATATTGTAAGGTCCGATAAAGATAGTAAAGTTGACTGGTGGTAGATAAGTTTGAACTATCGTACCTCCTTCTACTATCTTAAAATTGTGTTATATATGTATGTATTTTTTAGTATTTTGAAGGAATTTTCCTGAACATCTTTTTAGACACGCATACAAATATATATAATTTGGTTATTATATAATCAATTACAATTATTTTATTTTAGTATTATTATGTTAACTTTTCTTTGACGTTTGTAGTCTGTTGGAGCACCCCCAGGCTCAGTACAGTGAGTACCCTTAAAGTAGTGGAAAATCTGGAAGTTGAGTGTGATTGTTGGCCACATCACCTCCCCGGGTAACCGTTCAATTAACCGTATTGTTAAATACGTACAATAAGTAAAATAATATATATATATTAATATATATATAATAAATAAGTAAAAAAAAACCCAAGGCCTTTTATGGGTTGTAGAGATACAATTTTTTTTTTTTTTTTATATTACCAAAAATGAAACACACAAAATCTATACCATTATATAAAACGGCAAGCCATTTTTCGTTTGTGATCACTAAAGACCGGATTTTCGTGCAGTATAAACCATTGAAACGTGCAACAAAAACTTCAAAACGTGCAACAAAAAAAATCAAAACGTGTAAAAAGGTGTACTAAAAAAAAAGATTTTGGTTTTTATTTTTTATTAGCACCAAGTAGGCATTAAATGAAGTAAAATATTGAATATAACAAAATTAATAATTTTCCTTTATTTAAAATATATTTTGTATTAATAAAATTAAATAAAAAAACACTCTTAGGAACAATATTTATATGCGGTTCAAAAAAGCATAAACAGTAAGACAAAACATAATACATAATTCTATTAATTACCATCAATTAGATACATAATATTATGTTTAAAAAGAATATATTTTGGACTATAAAAGACGAAAACAATAGGAACATTCTCTAGGACAAGTATCAATTAAAAAGACGATATAAACAATTCAATAAGACAAAAACAAAATAAAAAAAATCAATTTTGTTCAATAAAATTTACTACAATGTACATTTCTAAATTGTTTTTCTGTTATTATACCTCCTGTCATCGAGGATATGTCTCTTCTAAAAGCTCTTTCTACATCAATAATGGTAATTGGACATTTTTTTATAGGAACTTAAAATGTTTGGTGCCACATCTACATCTGAACGTTTGCCATTTAAAACGTCGTTAAATGTTTGTAAAATTTTAAATCCAAGATTTGTTTCAAATTCGGTTTATTTTATTCCACTTGTTTTTGTAAAAACGTATAGTGTTTGTTTATATTAAAAGTGATCAATTTTATTGTTTTATCCGCTTTGTTGACTGCTTTTTTTTTTTAAATAACAGACAAATTTAAAAATAAAACCTTAAAACGTGCAATTTCATGCAAGAAAACCTTATAACGTTCAATTTCGTGCAATATAAAACTAGTAACAAAAAATAACGTGGTTTTCATGATTCGAATTTCTATTCCGAGTTTAATGAATTTGAAGTTAGTAAAAAAAAAGCACCGGAAAATCCGGTCTTTAGTGATCACTAATCGCGAAAACTACTGAGCCAATCTGTACCAAATTTTAACTACATCATCTTCATAGCTCAAGGAAGGTTTAGCAATAATAAAATGTACAGATTTTCTATTAAATTCTTGATAATTTTAAAAATCGACCGATAGGTGGCGAGTAACATTCTTCAAGTGAGATTACAATGACACGGTATATAACATACAGCTTGAAATTGATAATAAAATTTACTTATATTCAATTAAATTGTTTTTAAAAAAGCTTGAATATTTGTTGCAAACATCTGAAAACGAGAAAAGTTTAAAAATCGAAAAATATATCGCTAATAAGATAGTAAATATTCCTACTACTCTGTCCACCTGGATCCCAACTTAATCATTAAAATTAAAAACTAGATTTTCAATAATGTTTTATGTAATCTTCAACCACCTAATCAGTGCAATGGTGCCAGGTAATAAATTTAAGCTAAGCGTAGAAGTATCATTGATGCTACAATCTGGAACAGCAACTGAAGAACTGGCATTTTTTCCTAAAATCCCAACAATTCTACTAATCAACCATTTCAATTATCAAATTATTAAAATTTATTATAAAATGAATTCAAATTTCTAATGAAAGTTTATTTTGCTATTACAATTAACATTAGGCGAGGCTAGACTTAAAAAAAAAAAAAAAAAAAAAAACGTTGTAGTGAATCTTCGGACTCACTGTTAATAGTATGTAAGGCTTTCCAGATTTGAAAACCCAATCAATCAAATCGTTGTTGGGAGCTCAAACTCGATATTTAGTTTATTCGTATGTCTTATGAATTTATTTTTTACTTTTTGTATTTTGTAATACAAGATTTTTATTGATAAATGAATAAAACTTCAGTTATTAGTTAAAATTTTCTAAATTCTTTATTTATGAGAGCGGGCGAAGCAGCGACGGATAATGTTAGTACAATGTACTTAAATTAACCGATTTAAGAAATAAGAATAAGAAATACACATTTTATAAGTAATTTCACTTCTTTTTTTTTTCAAACATAATAATCTTAACTTATTTTAGTTTTAGGGAATAAAAAATCTAAGAAATAAATGCAAAACTAAAAAAAAAAAATAATGATAAATTCTATTGGAGTTTTTCTTTCTCTAGGAAAACCGCGAACAATCGAGAGTGAAGTGAATATCCATTGAAATCTGGACTTAGGATTTCCATATTTGTTTACTATCTGGGCTATGAAACCATTTGAACCACTCACATACACAATATACAGATGCCCCCTGATAACAGACAGATAATATAATACAATTAACGCAAACATTTAAACAACTTAAATTATGAAACCCTTAATTCAACTATGAACTTTATGAAGTAATAAATAAAGAACACATTAAAAAACTTTATTTATTACTTGGGTGCAATAAAATTAAGAATAAATAATTATGACCTAGTTATTGAAATATAATAAAACAATCGACGTTTCTATAAAAATAATTAAAACAAAAAAATAATGAACGATTCTAGTTCATAGGTGCAAAAAAGTACTCCTGAAGATTGGTCTATAGGAACAGAAACATGTAGAATCAATATATTTATTTTTCTATTTAAAAATTATTATTATTTAATTGTTCTGAAGCCTATAGATGAAAATTTAGTGAAGTTGTTTAAGGTCATCTATAATCAATTAGAAAGGTAAATACATCT
The DNA here is from genome assembly GCA_003667255.2 of Euschistus heros. Lineage (NCBI taxonomy): Eukaryota > Metazoa > Arthropoda > Insecta > Hemiptera > Pentatomidae > Euschistus > Euschistus heros. The sequence continues at coordinate 487,504 of RCWM02000686.1, read as the reverse complement.
TTAACTCTAGAGAGAAGAAACTATGGGGCCTTAGTAACTCAACTTGATATGCCTCACCCGACCAAAGTTACACCGTTCCACAGTATATAAATAGAGACTTAGTTAAACCGACTATTTTAAATGCCTCTTTTATCTAACTTATATTCATTGGTATTTACATGAGCATAAATACGTAATATTTATTTATTATTATTATTTTTTTTAATTTAGTGCTGTGTCGGTACCAAAATGTTTTGTTTCTCGATACCGATATCTAAGTTCAAAAATAAATTAATATTGTATACAATGGTGTCGAAATTAGAGAATTAAAATAAATCCAAGCAAATCCCATCAAATGACCTTTACCCTTCGTCGTAAACCTACGACTTCTTGTCCTACAGTATCCTTTAATAATATCCCACTGATCAATGTTGAACAGATCCGCTATCTAAGACTTCAACTGGACAAACGTTTAACTTGGAATCCACAAACAAGACTAAAACGGCAGGAAACTGCTCGTCGTTTTCGACCTCTTCAACATTTACTAGACAAACGTTCAAACCTTCCGATTTACTATAAAAGACTCATTCGCATGACAGCTAATGAAAGCTACAAAAATGCATTATTTTTTAAAAAAGAGTGAAGGCGTTTGTGACAGATGAAACTGACTGAGTTTCTAAAAGTTGCTCTTTTGAACTCCATATACCGACAGCTATCAGAACTATTTGGACATATGGAGTTGAGCTTTGTGGCTCAACTAAACCTAATTCTTCCCCTATTCAATCCTTGCAATCCAAAATCCTTCGAAAAATCCTTAATTTTTTACAAATGAACTTATCGATAAAGATCTTAATGTCCTGTAACAGACATGGCCAAACTTTTTAAGGGGAGGGCCGGATGAAATAGAAAAACATCAAGGCGGGCCGAAAATATTGAACAAAACAAAGTCTTACAAGTGATAAACTTTATTTTTGACTTTATCTCATTACACTCAACTTATATGACACAACGATAGAAAACTTGCAAAAAGCTACAAAAATGCATTATTTTTTAAAAAGAGTGAAGGCGTATGTGACAGATGAAACTGACTGAGTTTCTAAAAGTTGCTCTTTTGAACTCCATATACCGACATGCGACAATACCGTAATTAAGACGCAACGAGAAGAAAACAGTGATTCTATTCTAGCTTTGCAGAAAATTAATTTTGTATTATGTATAATTGTGTGTGACCATGTCGCGGGCCGGATTGACTAGCCCGAAGGCCGCGGGCCGTAGTTTGCCCATCACAGTTCTATACGTTGCTTATTTAGCCGAACCAGATACCTATCCTTTTAAAGTAAACTCCATTACCACACAAATCCACTAGTCCTTCAACTTGCTTTCCATTCTATTCCCGATAACCTTCCGAGGAGTCTGAAAAGAAGATGGCCTAGAGACTTTCTAGTGTAGTATTTATATTGAAATGCTACTGATGAGTAGTTCTTTTTCAGTTTTGACGTGTTATTGCAATCATTATCAACACATATACTAGATGTACATATTTTTTACAGTTGTAAATTTTAATAAATGAAAAAAAAAGAAAAATATCATAATCCAGTAATAAGAGCAAACCAGATATGTTGAAAAAAATAATAATTATTTAAGAAATAAATTAGTTAACTACCACTCTATTTTTTTTATTTCAACAGATAATATATAAGTTAAACAACAGGCTAGAGAATATACAAATAAATAATTCTTTATAAAAATTCTTATTTGAGTTTGAGGATTTGCAGAATTCCTGAGTTCGTTTAAATTATTTTTGGATATTAAATAGGATTAATAAACCTTCTTAATACTATAGTGTGTTCATGCATCTTTTATCCAAATTTATTTTTTAATATTTAACGTCCCGTATTCTGATTACATAAGTTGTGATGTTTCATACCTGTAAAGAACTGTATGTAGAATTATTGTAAATTCTGAATTTTATATTTCTGGAAAGTCGGCATGAACTGAGTAGTTTTGAAATTGAGAAATAATAAGGGTTCCTTTCGGATGTACACTTATAGTTTGCGCTAAATTTAGTTCTTAAAACTATCTATTGAACATTATATCGATGTAAAATTAGCTCTGTAAGATTATAAATAGTTTCAAGTCAATATTGTTGATTGCTACCACCCACCTGTCTAGTTTGTAATCGGATCTATTTAAGAAGCTTGGCCGTGAATTGGTTAGGCTAATTAATATTAACAGCACAAATATGCTGTTCTACATACTACCAACATTAAATTGGTTGTAGACATTACTAAAATCACATGATACCTTTACTAAACACTATGCTCCGTTTAAGGACTAATTAATTTAATTTAATTAAGCCCTAATTGAATTTACTTAAAGTAATTCAAAATTGCAAAGATTTAAATTGTCTACTAAATATAACATGTCTACTAAATTATCTTGAAAATCTTATTGTGAGTTCCCAAGCCGATTGGAAAAATTCCCAGATTAAACATTCTAATTTTTATAAGTTGTTTTATAGGTAAGTTGCAAGTAATAAATTTTTTCTGACTGGTTGCCTACCAGCCACTAACGACATTGGTTCTGACTGTCATCATTCTCATTGTACTGCAGTCCTTAAAAACCCTATTTTTTTTTTATTCCTAAACTGCGAAAATCGCTTTCATGTCGAAACGCTTTCAACTAAATCTATTACCATAGGAAATGTAACTGTTAAAAATATTTTATTCTTTATAGTTTTTATTTTCAATTTAATCTTGCTTTATATCTTCAAAAATATTTAAAAAGAATATTATTTAAAGTTTCCAAATTTGATTATTTATTTATTTTTAATTAGGCTCATTTAGTTCATTGTTTCCTTATAAAATATTTTCAAGGACCCCAAAATAAATTGTTTGCGTGTATAATGCCTACCTGTAGCGGCTGTTAAATTTAATTAAACAAGTGTAAATCTGCTTTAAAATGCATTTAAATGATTGAATATAATTAAAATTTGTTAAAACTCTTTAGGGCAAATAGTGATTTACTCTTGACTACAAACTGTAACTCAAATCCCCGACTAAAGATTTTTCGATAAAAGCTCACGGACGACCTGATTATAGGATTGAATAAAAAAAAAAAAAAAAAAAGTAACGCGGTAAATATCGCAAAACGTTTAGATATAATTGCCATAAAATCGGTATATCTATATTTACATACTTGCATTTTAATATCGGCGAAAAATGTTTTTAGAATCAACGATAACGTATTTCAATTTTTTTCCCCTTTTTTTAAGAGGTTGAGGAGTGACCCATATTTTTTAGTAACAAGTTAAGAGATTTCCTAAGTATTAAATTCATGTAATGGTAATAAGAGCCTAATCGACAAGAATTATGTTTCCATAAAATCAAAAACAATGATTATTTTCTTAATTTATATTATTTTGACCAATTGGAAGGATTTTTCAAAGCAATACTGATAATTTTAAAAAGATTTTTTTTGGTTTTTCTTTTACATTTTAATTTAGTATAACGAGTACGGGGTCCTAAGGATTTGCTAGCTTCTCGGTCTCACTCTTTAAATGTCTACGAAAATGCCAGTTGTGCTTCAGAGATATTTTGTCTCCTTATATTCTTCTGTCTAAATCATTGTCTTATTTATTATTTTAGATCCTTGGAAAAATATATATCCTATCCTTATCATCTGTATTATACGACTGAAGTAAAAACAATAATCGATTTACCTCTATAAACATCCAGCCTATGTACAATTCTTATTATACGATCCTTATATAAAAGTGAATCAATATATTTAAAAAAAAAATTAGATAAATCCAGTGACAAAAGACGGAATTCAATGTTTTGCAGACAGGTCTGAACGAAAATAGAATGGAATGCTACAGTTTTGAGCGACGAAGAATCAGGAAGATTCCAGTAAATATATCGCAGTTCATTGTTTACAAGCTATTTCAGGACAAGGTAGCAACATTATGTGGTTGTCTATTATTTGGATGGATCCATTACTTCTTGTGCAATCTTTATTTAAGCGCTGTTGAATCACTTCATAACAATTTCAACATCCGATCAAGGAAGTTCTCTACACTTTATATTTTTCCAGGTTAAAGTTATAGAACTCTTTTTTAGCTGTCATCTCCAGGCCATGGCAAGTAGTGCTTTTCATGAAAATAGCACGCTTTTTTCGATTTTATCGAATGTTTAATATTGGTAATATCTTTCAAATCTATGTAGAAAATATTAAACATTTAACGTAATATACAGACAAATAATAATTTATTCTAAGAGATCTTATTGTCCAAAAAATATATTAAGACATACAATGATTTTACTACTTTTTTAAATATGATTTTACTTACTTTGATCGATATTTTATTTTGTTGAGGCTTAACATCCTAAATTACATCAACTACAGCAGGTCGGGCTAACCTACAGGTTACCAATCTGTTCTAGACAAAGTAGAAAGGTCAGGATTCGTTCCCTAGGTCCTCTATGAAATAAATTTCAATCCACCTAGGTGGGATTCAAATCCAGGGGTTTCTGTGCTGAAACTCTCGCTCTTACGCGCCAAGCCATCAAGGGCCCCCTCATGATTTTAATTTCATTAATAAATGAATTATGTTGTATGTCAAAGGTAGTTAGTTCAAGCCCTAACTTAGAAATAAAAAAAATAACCAAAAAGAAATTTAATGAAATTCTTTTTAAATCCTACTGCTCGAATGTGTTAAAATACTAGCGATTCTGTCTGTAATTTAAAAGATATCCTTAGGGTGTCAATATTTGATTTTACTATAGTTATTGTCAATATCTTGTAAAATACATTCCAGTAATAATGTTTGATGTGAACTTTCTTGTTAAGTTTGTTTCTTGTTTGTTTTATAGCGATTAAGGAAAAATAACTGTACATTTAAACTCGGTTGAACTACTTTTTCTATAATTATTATAACATTCTTAGTAGTGCCAATAGTTGCCTGTTTTACCCTAAATAGTGTTTTCTCAACGAAAATCGTGATTTTTCGGATAGATCCTGCAAAATTGTTTCGATTTTGCCATCCCACAATCAATAGATGTAGCAGCACCCCAGTTTTTTTCCCCCAGAAGGGATTTTTTTCTAGTACCGTTAGGAGACTATTATGTTTGTTATGAAGAAAAACTTTTTTTTTAACATATTTTTTTTTTATAATGGAATAACAACGTCGAAATTCCGAAAAAAAAAAAAAAAAAAAAAAAAAAAAAAAAAAAAAAAAAAAAAAAAAAAAAAAAAAAAAAAAAAAAAAAAAAAAAAAAAAAAAAAAAAAAAAAAATAGACTGACCCATGTATATCGTACATCCAGAATGAAAAATGGACAACTCAAAAATTGATGCTTTTCAGAAAATCCCGTATAAAGTTTTATTATACTTTTTTGAACACCATATTTAGTCTGCTTTGAACGTTTTTTTTTACGATTTTAGTTTAATATTATCCGACTCTCTCCAATTTTTTTAAACTACAAGAAACAGAATTTTAATTTTTTTTTTTTTTTTTTTTTTAGTTGTGCCTTTATACATTACTAGCGGCAAACGCTCACACTGCAAAAAAGTCATGTAAGCTACAAATATAAAAACCGTTCCCGTGAATCGAACAATGCTACTAACTCAAAATTGGCACTTTTTGAATTGAGTCCCTTTCATTCTCGATGTGCAATATGTATATGTATATATTAAAATTTATCATTTGCTATTACCAACATAGAGGAATCCATGGTAACCTAAAGCAGCTGGATTTCCTTAAACCGACTTTTTACGGCGGTACTTACACCTAAGTACTAATTCATAGTTTCAATCAAATTAACCATCCAACTGGCCACTACTGGAGCAGCATTTGCTATCAATACATTTATTTACCTTATTTATGTTATTCTGTTATGCTTAATTTCAGTTATAGAAACTTATTATAACTATAAAATACATTATTATTAAATAAACTCTATAATATTCTTTTTTTTAAATACTCTTTTTATTTCAGGTATGAAGCTGATATTTTTTAGCTGGTTCTCGATCAATGATGCGAATTCAATCTGTACGTAATTTTTTTTTTTCTTGATTTTTTGTGGCACTCATTAGAAATATATTTCATATTTATTATAAAGTTTAAATAATAAAAACAAGGAATAATTATCTTCAATAACATTGGTCCTCACCAACTAATACCTCCAAAACTTGGGTCAATTTTTTTATAAATAGTGAATTTTTTTTTTAAACTATATATATATATATATATATATATATATATATATATATATATATATATATATATACATATATATACAATATATGTGCTTATTAAGTTTTTTTTTTAATTCTTGTTCAATATTATTATTTTGCTCAATAAATTAACTTGTTTGAATATGAAATATTCAATCATTCTTCACATTAGTATTATTTTTTAACCAAAAATTATTGTATACATATATAGATATTCTATAGCAACACAAAACTTTATCAACTTCAAAATTCATAACATTATTGTAACATCACGCGAATTGTATTGTCGGTCAAATATTATCATTCATATGTAAAATAATATAATACAGCATATATCATACATGCAGTTATGCCTGTAACGGCATGGAAAATGTAGAACTGTAATAAACGGTCTTTTTATAGGGTTACCGTTAAAGGAGAATATAGAATAGGTTAAAAAAAAAAATAGCTGGCTGAGAGATCTTAAAAATAAAATAACATAAATAAAAGGGAATACAAATTATATGAGAAGAAATACAGAAAAAATAATAAAAATAAATACTAAATATAGAAAAAAATATATAGAAAATCAAAAATTACTTTTACAAAATATTAAAACATAAACTATAAATTTAGGTTAATGTTTTATGTCTGACATACTTTTTGTTACATTATATGATTAAATACATTGTGAGACATCCATATAACTAAAGAGCGTTAGTTTGGACAAAAAAGAAGAGTGTTTTAAATGTTCCGAGGGAAGAAGCGTTGCGAATACAGGTGGGGAGGGAATTCCAGAAAATAGCGGATTGGACAAGAAGAAAAGTTGGAATGCAGTACTTCTGTGCGATGGAGTATAGAGATTGGAAAGGGAGATCTTGTATGCTATGATTTGATTGCGGACTTGAATTCTATTCGTACGAAGTAAGGAATGGGATCCTATAGCAATGGTTTGAGTTTTAGCTTCGTTTAGGTTTAATTTGTTCATGCTTGCCCAGGCACAGATTTCATTTAGGTCTTCCTGAATTTTGGAAAGTGCAGTAGCTAACTCGGGTGCAGGAAAGGAAAAGTAAATTCTATGTTGCGGAAGAAAATTGTTCTAGGGAAAGAACGATGGGAGTTGGATATCGTATAATATTTGTATTAGGTCGTGAGAGGACAGGAACGAAACAGGCCGCTGACACGAGGGAAGAGAGTTTTTGGTGAATCTATGACATGCAGGTCCAACCAAGTGTCGGACCCACGAGAGTGGTGGGTGGATTTACAAGGTACAATACAGAGATGAAGGGGAAAAAAAAAAGGTTTTATAGATAGTTTTTGCCATAGGAGTAGAAAGGAGATTGGAATTCAGGTCACCGGAAATGATTGGAGTAAAGAGGAACATAATTGCAGAGGTTTGATTCAAAGTTTTAGTCAAAAGGAACATGTGGGGGACGATAATCACTACGCACAGGAGAGAATGGACATTAGTGGATATTTCAGAAAATAGAAATTCAATGTTTGGGAGATTTGAAGGATGTGAAAGATGAAAGGCACGGGACTTCAGGCTGTCACAGATATATTAGCGCTACCCCACCGCCAGTCCAGTTAACCCGATCGTGACGGATGTTGAAGAGTAGTTAGGGAGGGTAATCGAAGAAGAGGTTATTGTTAAAGCCAGGTTTCAGAAACTGCACTTATGTGGTAAAAATTTTGGTTAAAGAACTCTAGGAATTCATCATAGTTGGCAGGTTGGGATTGAGACTTTATATGATAATGCAAGATAGACATATAAAAAAATAAATACATATGATACAATTAAAGTAAAAATAGTAGTACTAAATGAATAAAATTATAAGACATATACTTACCACTACAACCCATGAAGGTCTTGAGTTCAGTTGTTAGATAAACATATACTCTTCAGGCCAACAACTGTTTTAAAAAGAGAAGATTTGGCTGAAATCATTTTCAACAATAAAATTTTCCCGCCAAGCAGAGTATCCACTTTATCGAGGCTGTGTGTTCCTCAGGAACGTATCCCGAAGTCGATTGATGCCTGAAATAACAGAAAATAAAATTTAATTAATATTCGTTGATCAATCTATCTCTCTGAATATTTATTTTACTAATGAGTATCTCATTATCTTGTAATTTATTTAACGGAAACATCCTAGTAACTAGAAAATAATAACGTTTGTGCTAATGAAATCGTTTATCATTATGTCGTAAATTGAAATCGGTGGCTTTTTGATTGTGGTAATCTGATGATGAGGTGACTAAATTCTAATAAATGATCCCTCAATCAATTGAATGATCGGATCAGTGTGATATGTTCATTCTATATTACGCTTGATGGATGGCAAGCAGCGCAAGCTGAATCCTGTAGTGACTTAGCACATTCTGCTTGGTGCCCCTATGAACGATACCTGCACTAGTGATGAACTTCGGCAGGTGTCAACTAAATTCTAACGTGATGAACAACCAACCGAGTATCGCAGAATTTATTTGTATCATTTGCATATTGCATATTGGATACAAGGTTAAATGAAATATCTATACCGGTCTATCTATCTGTCAGTCTTTCTATACATACATTATATATAAAATCTTTACCAAAAGTCCATTCTCGATTCTCGGTCTCAATTAATCTACTTTAAAATAAATTGTAAATACAATACATGGTTAGTATTATAGCTAAAATTATACTAAATCTACTGAAAAAGTAATTACTCTAGAAATAAATGAGTAAACTGCAAATAGCATTTATAATCAACATTTTATATTTAAGGGAGAAGAAGCAGTCTAAGAAGAAATTCTTTAATACGTGCTAACGTTTCGACCTGGCTTGCTGGTCTTCTTCAGGGCCACCGAGTCACACTGGTGTGACTTATATTTAAGTTTATAAGTTCATTATTATTTAGACAACATAAAAAAAAAAAAAAAAAAAAAACATTTTTTACAGATTCTTATTTAACGACGGAAATATTCCAAAGGTTTTGGGTTACATTTATCACTTGGTGTTTAATAGTGGTTTCACTATTATTTTCCCGATCAGAATGATTTATAATTTCAATTTCGGAGTTGGAAGAATCAGACTCCGTTGATTTGCCAGCACTTGTTTTAGCTTCTTTTTCCTTGTCAGATTGCTATTTATGCTCATGTAAAATTCTAGTTATGTCTTCAGTTTTTTAAAAGAAGAGCTATAACTAGAAAACAGAAGAAAAAAATACTTAGATAACCGGGCGCATGGTTGACTTTTTCTACCAAAGCTTGGTCTCAGATGTTCAATTACAAAAAACGTTACAGGTGCTCACAAGATTAAATTTGAAAAGATATTAAAGAGTCAACAGAGAGTCGGCGGAATGGTATTAGCGACTTGAAGCAAGTGGGTCCGAATCCGGGAAAAGTGGAGAGGAAAATAGCTAGCTGGTTGACAAAATCAACCAGCACTCTGGTTAAATTGAGAGTTGATTGGTTCTGATATTGATATTAATTAGAAAAAAAACCTCTACCGCAAAAACCCATGAAGTGCCTTGGGTTAAGTACTTGTTAAGGAAATATTGTTTAGAGACCAACGAATGAGCAGGTAAGTTATCTGGTCAGCAATCAGCTCAACCGCCTGGTTTTTCCCCAACTCAAATTGTTCTTATGACCATAGCAACCTACGGTAGGTTATATTGTGTTAAAATAATAAAGTGCTATTTTTGAAAGTTTTGCTGACAATTGTTTTTATTAATACAATAGTATACATTTTATAGAGGCTGGTTCACCAAAGGATTGTCTCTCGGCCCCGAATAAATGTTTTAAAAGTTCATTTAATGAATTAATTAACAACTATTAATTATAGTGAATTAATTAAACATTTTCTATATTACCATAAAATTCGATCTTGGGCATCAGAGTTTATAGTCAAGTGCCTTACCAACTTAGCTACCCCGTTTCTCATTGGAAACGAAGAAGAGATAATTTTTGATCGATTAATGATGATTAAACGTTGTACCAGTATTTTAATTCAAAGTTGAAATTAACAATGTAACTAAAAAAATCCATGAAAACCAGACTATCCCATGTCTACTTCCTGTTATAAAATGACATTTCTTTTTATCTTGTCTGTTTTTTGGTATAAGGATATCTGACCAATTCTTTACATTACTTTTGTACAATTAAGAAATGAGTTTATTTAATCCAATTTTCGCACTTCCATTTTAGGTTGATTATCATTGCTTCATTTCGATATAAATATTTAGCATGATCTATTCCTTTTTTCGACATCAACCATTTAGCAATCTCAATATTTAACTTTCTACTTAGAAGAAAAAAAACAGTTTTCCCCCAAACTCATGGGGCATATTTATATTATCGGTGATCATGAGTATAATATTATTTTATGTGACTTTACCACAAACAAAATTTTTAACTGTGATCCGTTGACTTTATCCTCCCATAGTGAATACTACCTTCAAGAAATGGTCGGAGAAAAGCCTAGAAGTCGATTCCTAGGAACCGATCGATTCCGGTGATGTTGATAATAGTTTTTTTAATACCTAACTTTGTGATTACTATCCGCACATTGATTCTTTTCCCTAACGATAATAAAATGTTAGATAATTAATTTAAAAATACATTTTATATTTTATAATAACATAGCATTCTTTCATATAATTGATCAACCCTGCTACGTAAAGAATTTTAACATTCATTTGAAAAATGAAAATCATCAAATGGTTAAAGATTAGTATTCCCTATCGAAAAATAAATAAATAGGTTTACTATTTCTAACTGCCAAAGCGGAATCACTAAAACCATTAATGCGGCTAGGCAATAGCATCATTTTATTATACTTTTTGATTATTCTTAGGTGATTTTTACAAGCTTAGAATAAAGATTAATATTTATTTTACGAAATGATCATAACGGTTTTCGTTATTATTTGCAAAGAGGAGGTTTGCTCCTTTTAACAGTTACTTTTTGGTAACCAGTTACTGTTTTACCGGCGCGCATTCTAGCGGTAGACATTCGAAATTAGAACACAATTTTTCCCGTTTATCACCATATCACTATCTTAGCCCCGATGTTTTTCAGCCTCTAAATATCCCTCACCGTTCATCACTTCGGTCCGCGTTTTTAGCAAAAGCAATCAAAGTGTTCAATTATTATTCTATATTACTTTCAAACATAAAATAAATACCTTATACTCATATATTATTTATCTAGCTACCTTTATTGACTACTCCTTGTACATTTTACTACTATTACCGACATAATATCAATCTACTATTAAAACCATATTATTAGTTTTCAATTAAATCATTCTCACACCTTGCCGTATTTATTACTTCTTACACTTTTTTACTAATGCCATTTTATTATAAATTGTTGTTCGTTTAATTTAGAGACTGTTCATAAGAACAATAAATTTAAACACTTTTATACATTTCTTTTCTTCCTATTTTGTTCTCTGATTTTACAATACCTAGTTATTTAATATTATATTAATTTCATATTTATTTATTAAAATTAAATTATAAATACTGAAGTACAATTTACGAAAGCATGAAGTGTGATTTCCATTTGCATCTAGAATAGAATCTGAGGATCATGTTCTGAAAGGTGGGAAATTTTGAAGTTTTCGTTTCGAATGGCTACCGCTAGAATGCGCGCCGGTGAAACAGTAACCGGTTACCGAAAAGTAACTATTAAAAGGAGCAAGCCACCTCTTGGCAAGTAATACCTTTAGTGAATTGTTTTAGTTGCACATTGCAACATTTGCGCTACCTTAAGAAATAAACTAAATTCTAAAGAAATAAACCTTTAGAATTTATATCTTCTTAAATAATAGTTTGTAATATGACTAATTTTTTGTACATTGTTCAACTGCAATCAACTTATAGATTGTATTTTTAGGATACTAAATACCTACTACATTGGTATATGCTGCTTACTAATTTATTTCTCACTTATTACTATTTTTAATAAGATTTGGTATGCTTTTTTAGCTCTCATATTGATTATTTTATGTAACGACAATTTATATTTACATAACATCACTGATAATGAAATTTAATTGCCCACTGTTTTTTTTTCAATTCTGTATAGCATAAATAAATCATAACATTTTTAAAATATTATTTAAGTTATATATATTACGCCGTGGCTATAAATTTTGAAGAAATAAACAAACACCCTTGTTTACAATAATCTATCACCTTGAAGAATTATTATGAAGTTGTGAGGGAGAGTGAGGGCTGATTGATTGTTTATAGTCGGGAGTTGAAATTTTTTTGGAAATTTATATTTATAAATAAATAAATATATAAATAAATAAATACACACACACACACACACACACACACACACACACACACACACACACACACACACACACACACACACACACACACACACACACACACACACACACACACACACACACACACACACACACACACACATATATATATATATATATACAGTATCACGGAAGTTCAATGCTTTGAACAAATTTCTTCAATTCAGAAAGATAGTTTTTATCTGAAGAATCTGTCATTCTTCTACACGTAATATTATATATTTCGTTTGAGGCCGTCATGTGTGATGCAAATTTTTCTTTTTTATTGTGATTCTTTATATTATTTTTAATAATTGTATTTTTATTTCATCTATGTTTACTTCCAAAAAATTATTTTTATAATTTAACTAGCATACCCCATCACGGCTTCGCTATCTATCATAAGTAAAGAACTTATTTGTTTATCGATAAAGTTTCACGCATAGCAGTAATTTAAAATTCGGTTAAAATGGCAAAAGGTGTTTGAAGATTACGTAAAAGCATAATTTTAATTTATCAGTTGGTAATCCAGATGGACAGAGACTATTAAGAAACTCCTGCGTACAAGAGACTGCATTATCAGTGCATACAACTATAAGGGCCATGAATCATATTTTACTCTCAATATCAAAAAGAAAAGGATCGACTTTATGATTTGGTAATAAATTTTATCCGCTAAAAATAATTTTACTGATTTCATCTTGTCGGATTATAATCCTCTAACCATAAAAATATATGACAGTGTGGCAAACCTCCTTTCCGCCGCTAAAAGTTATACATATAATTTTTGTATTATTGTAAATTTGGCTACGGCAAAACCTGCCTAGAACTATAGAAAACAAAGTTAGAATTTGGTAACGATGGGTTCAGTAGTTTTACCATTGTTAACTAATGCGGAATGGTTCAAATCAAATATGGGTCGATTTTCAAACTTCAATGGAAACCACATGTCGCACCACATATTAAAATCATTTTTAATGATCTATTTGAATATAGAACCCGAGACCCTTCATGGGTTGTGTTTTTTTTTTAATATAAGTAAAATTTAGGATCTATTTCAAGCTCTATTTAATTCTGTACCTTTGTAACCTTTCATGTGCAATCGCCACCTATTAGTCAATTTCCAACTTTACTGTTATCCACATATTATCGCTTTTTTAATAACAAATTAATTTAGAACTAATTTATTTTATTATTGGTAAACCTTCCTGGAACTATAAGGGTGATGTGGTCAAAATTTGTTACAGATTAGTTCAGTAGTTTTCGCGGTTAGTGATCACAAACGAAAAATTGCTTGTCCTTTTATATAATAGTATAGGACTCATTTCAAATTTTATTATTTTATTTCAAAAGAACAAATGGTAGATTCGGTGAGTAGCAAGGAAGTTACCGTTATGTTTGTACGCGTCCGGTCTGAGCTTAACAGAGTACTTTATCATTTTAAATTAATAATCCTGATTTAAAGTTCTGAGAGTTAATTAAATTTGACACTTTTAGGTGGAATAAATTAAATAAATGCTGTCCTTGTCAAAAAGTGGGCAGTTATAAAATATATGATTATTACGATTAAATGTTTGTCTGTCCGTCGCAGTGGTATGCTTCGTTGTCTGAGAGGTTAAAACATTTAAAATAGTATCTGTAATATATATATATATATATATATATATATATATATATATATATATATATATATATATATATATATATAACAGAACTGATGACCACAGATACAAACTTCAGAAAGAAAATAGTGGAAACTAAATACAGGCGAATCAAAGTAACACAGAAATTTAAATACCTAGGGGAGATCATCTGCAGTAGAGGATTGGAAAGGGAGAGCATGAAGGAAAAGATTGCTAAACTAGAGAGGTTAAGCTTTGCAAGCAGTAACATTTACAATAAAAAGAGCCTGTCCATAAAAGCAAAGATCAGGCACTACAATACTGTAGTAAAGCCAGTTATGCTGAAAGTAGAGAGAAAGATCCTAAGGAGAATTTACGGCCCTAGGAAAACCAAGGAAGGGTACAGGTTAAGATCAAGCGAGGAGATCTACAAAGAAACAACGAACTTAGAGACGGAGATAAGAATTAAGAGACTGAAGTTCTATGGACATATGGTAAGAATGCCTGAGGAAAGACTTAATTAATATTTTTAAGAAATTTTGGGATTACAAGAGTGCACAAGGATACATAAAACAGCTAAAAGAGGAGAACAGCAAACTGAGGATTGAGGAACGTGACTGCCTTGATAGAGAAGAATATAGAAGGAAACTACAAGGAATAGCGGTTCTTGTGGACAGGAAGGAGGCGAAGGAGGGTATGTCCTGGACAGAAGAGAGGAAACAGAGGCAATCAGAAAGAACGAAGGAGATATGGATGATGAGAAGGAACAGAATTAAAAATCCAACTTCGAATATCCGCGTGGTCTCTATGTCCTTTTCTTGAAAAAAAAATATATATTATATAATTCACAATATATATCATAATATATATTATGAATCATACTAGCACTAATATATTTCTGCTGGTCCACGAATTGTCCCTTGATTTTTCTCTAATGTGAAATGTCATTGTGTGTTATCTATGTTTATGTCAAACAAGACCGCTTTTAGAACTAAATCATTATCTAGGCCCAAAACGCGCTCTGCCATACAGGCCACTCTAAAATAGTTAATTTAAAGTACAAATTATTTTTATCAACATGAGTATAATGTCATTTGTCAAATTATCTTATAAGTAAGTTAGCGATTGCAGAGAATATTCAACTCAATAATCTAATAAACCTGAATTTATCTAGGAACGAGGTCTACCCGCTTACTCAATCACTTATGGCTATTGAATTTCAAATAAGCCGTCGATTTGGTGTGATAATTTGGCACAAACCCATTTTTAAACATAATATGAGCCCAAACGAATGATGATGGTCCTTAATATTATCATATCTGTGATGGAGAGCCATTTTATAAGCACCTGCTTATATTTCGTTTATTTCATCAATACATGCTGTGACATTCTAGGTAGGTACAAATCTCTTTGTTCATGTACATTTCTTTATTTGCTGGAAATTAAATTTCCATTTATTGCTTAATCAACTCTGGTTTATACATATTGTTTGACTGATCCATTATTTAATTACGTAAAACAACTGTCTATGCTTTGTATAAATCACAATGAAAAAAATGTCACTATCGTCTTCTGTGTCTCTACTGGAAGAAAGGGATGAAAGTATTTGTGCGATGAAGGATGATTTACATACTCGTATACATGGGACTCGATTAACCGATGTGTTTGGAATCGAGATTGGATCAGCTAACCGTTTAATGGAGACCCTAAAAAGGTTAGAGAAATAGATAAGAAAAATTGACATCTTATTAATAAGAAAATAATATTTATCAGGTTTGCAATTATAATGGATATTTTTACATATATAAATTACAAACTTTATTACTTGACATTAAAAACATACTAATTTTCTTTTATTTAACTACCGACATTGTTTAAAATCCATAAAATCGAACGATGTTTCAACTGTTCTGCCTTCAAGATATTGAATTACCATCTTCCACCGGGCAAACTCTTCCAGTAGAAGAGGCCAGTAAAAAAAAATATAGATAAAATATGGTAACTCTTATTTTAAAACTTATTTTTTATATCGAGTGTTTTACTGAGTAGAGGAGTGTTAATAATCTGTGGATATGAATTTAACCTCTGTCTGTATCTTTTCGTTGGTTAAAATTGGGGATTTTGCCTTTTAATTCTTATATAACCGCAGTACTGTCCTAAAAGTTCTAAATAATATTGAAAAATTACATTTTCTCGATAACTTTAATTACAAAAAAAAATCACTCCATTATTAGCACTACCACATGGTTTTGCTTAGATTCGGTTAAGGTTTGATGGAATAATGGGTAATCCTTTAAATTAAAAAAAAAAAAATAATAATAATAATGACTTCATGCTGAGTTATTTTTTTCTTAAAAAAAAAAAAGTATTTTTAAATTAACCTGATTTTCTGAATTGTCAAAACCAAATTTTAGACCCTCTATATAACTGGTTGGATTATACTGTATTCCTCGCAGGCAAAATTCAATAGCTCATCAAAATATTGCTTCCCGTAAACATTACTGGTTTTTTTTTGTTATTGATTTAAAGTATTTTTCGTAGGGACTTAATGTTCTCATGTAGTGAAGGGTGGAAGGGTGAATCACCCAACTGGTTGCCCATCTATACTAGCAAGAGTGGGATATCCGAGGCATCACCCGACCACTACGAAATAAAATTAACCAACCCAGGTGGGAACCAAACCCACTTACTACCTCCCGTTTCTAGAGCTCCACCATCATGGTTCTATATTGAAGTTTAATCAGTAAATAATTTTTCTTAAGTGGTTGGTTAAGTTTTGGTTAAAAAAACAAAATAATATATATATATATATGTTTAGTAAGGTTCTTGAGGTTCAGTCATAAAATAAAAAAACAACTATTTTGGCGACGTTTCGAGACTACATTTTTCTCATAATCATGCCCTACAGTGAAAAAACAGGTTACAATAAAATTATATAAGTTATACAAGTTATTTCCAAACATAAAGTTAGCTACAGTACAGGTAGGTATATGTATAACAACATGTGTAGGGTAATAAAAATATATATAATTACAGAATATAGAGGAGTATGAAGCTACTTACAATGTTACTGGTGGATAAGAATAGACTAACAATTCTAGTACACAACTAACCTAGGGGAGTGAGTTTAAACAGACAGTTAACAAGGGTTAGTGGGGAAAAACCCTATTTCTTAAAAATTAAATTAAAAGGACTGTGTGGGTATTCCCAAATATATATATATATATATATATATATATATATATATATATATATATATATATATATATATATATATATATATATATGGATAAAATTCTTGACTGTTACTATTAAATGTTTAGTAAGGTTCTTGAGGTTCAGTCATAAAATAAAAAAACAACTATTTTGGCGACGCTTAGAGACTATGTTGCTCTCATAATCATGCCCTCCATTAATAAATGGGTATCCACATAGAGTCATTTGTAACATACTCAAACAAACAAATACTCAACAGAAACAACAAGAAAATATGAATAAAAGATATTACACCATCCCATATATACAAACACTATCAGAAAGGCTCAGGAAAACACTCACAAATAACCATAAAACTGACTACAAATTATTCACCAAAACCAAAGATACGGATAAGTTAGAGTTACAGTCTAATATTGTTTATGAAATTCCGTGTGAAGATAGTTGTGGCAAGTCTTATTTTGGTACATCGGAACAATATCTTAAACGAAGAGTGTATCAACATAAATACAGTTGCACGTCTATAAATAAAAACCCGAACAAACCTGCCCAAACAGCTCTCACCACACATTGCAAGAAATGATAACCATAGAAAAATTTAAAAACCTCGCAATAAACAAAAAATCAGACGTTTTAAATCTTAACACCTGTTATTCCAACTTAAAACATTCAGACCAATAATATACATTTACATTTATATACATCATACAAACCATTCTTCCATTTATTAGTATATTGCACTGAAATATTTTTGTACCTGCATCTTTGGGAATACCCACACAGTCCTTTTAACTTAATTTTTAAGAAATAGGGTTTTTTCCCCACGAACCCTTGTTAACTGTCTGTTTAAAATCACTCCCCTAGGTTAGTTGTGAACTAGAATTGTTAGTCTATTCATATCCACTAGTAACATTGTAAGTAGCTTCATACTCCTCTATATTCTGTAATTATATATATTTTTATTATCCTACACATGTTGTTATATACCTGTACAGTAGATAACTTTATGTTTTGAAATAACTTATATAATTTTATTGTAACCTGTTTTTTTACTGTAGAAACATCGCCAAAATAGTTGTTTTTTTATTTTATGACTGAAGCTCAAGAACCTTACTAAACATATATATAATTTAAAATTTCTATATCATACTGTTTAAATTATTAAATCAGAGATTAATTATTTGGCCATCCCCTCATAGATGGCCTCATAAATATGTAGCATATATATATATATATATATATATATATATATATATATTTTTTTTTTTTTTTGCTGTTTTTCAAAGGTAATTAAAAAAAAAAGTGTGCTTTGAATCTAAATCCACTAACATTTTTCGTGATAAAAAAAATTTACAAGGTTTATTTGCTGAATGATTAATTCTTTACTAAGAAATCTTTCAACAAAAGGATAATGATTTTTTAATGTTAGTATATTCACCTTATTATATTTCATAATCAAAACGTTTCTAAAATCTACAAATAGTTTTGTTGCTGTGTTTAATCAAATCTGTCGTAATTATTTTGTAATAAAAAATCTATATGATTAGTAAGCTTAATGTTTGACCAAAAAGAAATGATTTCTTAATTTTTACGTAATTAATATTATGTATAAAATAAAAATGTTTTAGTAAAATAATCATGCGAGTATTATTTCTTTAAACCCAAGATAAAAAGTTTTAAAATAAAAAGTAACGCGTATTATTTTTTATCAGCTTCTCTTGTAAAAGCGAAAATTCATACATCGATTGGTAACAAAGTTCATAATAAAGTATAAATGAAACTTTAACAATAAAGTATACGACTTGTATTTAGATCGTTTAAGAAGTATTTGTGTTTAAAGTTTAATCGAAATTGATTTTTATTCAATTTCAGTGTAAAATTTAAATATTAAAATTATTCTTCTGAATAAGGGATATAATTGTCAATATCTACAGTATGTTTTTGTTGATAAAATGAAATTCACTTATTGTTATAGCAATAACAGGTGTAAATACAAAATTAAAAGAGAACAAAAAAATAGTAATTATCTATTTTAATAGGAATTATTTTTTTTTTTTAAATTTTTATTTAAAGTTATTTTTTTTTAAAGAGCAGTGTGAATGTTTTTAATACCCAAGATAAAAAATAAGTTATAAAATAAGAGTTTAATCGAATTCTATATGATTTGTAGTAAAAAAAAAAAAAAAAAATTATTGTTTTTTTATGTGGAATTTCCAAAATTGTAGTGCATTAAATTTAATTTCATATACACGTTTTTGGTATTTGAAGCAAATGTTTAACAAAAAGTAAGGTAATTTTTTTATTTCTAAAATTATCGAATTTTAATAAGGTATATCTCGAAAACCGTTTGAATTTCGACGAATATGTATTAAAACAATTTTATAGGAAATTTAATTAGCTTTAATTTTAATTTTTAGCATATTTTTCTAGAGTCTACCGTTTTCAAGATGTAATCGAAAAACACAAAATTGGGACCTTATACCCCCCCCCCCACCCTTAGCTCATCCCCCAGAGGCGGTGGCTTTAAGTATGTTTACCTTCTAACTACTCCTAACGAAGCCGTGAAGTCAAAAATTATTATGTTTTAGTTTTTGCTGATGAAATGAAATTCACTTATTGTTTTATCTTTATAATAATTATCTATTTTAATAGGTATTAATTGTTTTTTTTTTTATTTTATTTCATTTTTTTTAAAGAGCAGTGCGAATGTTTTTAATACCCAATATAAAAAATAAGTTATAAAATAAGGGTTTAATCGCATTTTATATGATTTGTACCAGAAAAACAAAATTATTGTATAGGAAATTTAATTAGCTTTAATTTTGATTCGTAGCATATTTTCCTAGAGTCCACCGTTTTCGAGATATAATCAAAAACACAAAATGGGGACCTTCTCCCCTCCCTCCACCCGTTAGCTCATCCCCCACGGGCGGGGACTTGAAGTAAGTTTACCTTTTAACTACTCTTGTTTTTGCTTAACTCTGCTTTTGTTTTTACTGATGAAATGAAATTCACTTATTGTTTTATCTTTATAGTAATTATTTATTTTAATAGGTATTAATTTTTTTTTTTTCAAAGAGCAGTGTGAATGTTTTTAATACCCAATATAAAAAATAAGTTATAAAATAAGGGTTTAATCGCATTTTATATGATTTTGTACCAGAAAAACAAAAATTATTGTATAGGAAATTTAATTAGCTTTAATTTTGATTCGTAGCATATTTTCCTAGAGTCCACCGTTTTCGAGATATAATCAAAAACACAAAATGGGGACCTTCTCCCCTCCCTCCACCCGTTAGCTCATCCCCCAGGGGCGGGGACTTGAAGTATGTTTTACCTTCTAACTACTCCTAACGAAGCCGTGAAGTCAAAAATTATTATGTTTTAGTTTTTGCTGATGAAATGAAATTCACTTATTGTTTTATCTTTATAATAATTATCTATTTTAATAGGTATTAATTGTTTTTTTTTTTTAGTTTTATTTCATTTTTTTTAAAGAGCAGTGCGAATGTTTTTAATACCCAATATAAAAAATAAGTTATAAAATAAGGGTTTAATCGCATTTTATATGATTTGTACCAGAAAAACAAAATTATTGTATAGGAAATTTAATTAGCTTTAATTTTGATTTTTAGCATATTTTTCTAGAGTCTACCGTTTTCAAGATGTAATCGAAAAACACAAAATTGGGACCTTATACCCCCCCCCACCCTTAGCTCATCCCTCAGAGGCGGTGGCTTTAAGTATGTTTACCTTCTAACTACTCCTAACGAAGCCGTGAAGTCAAAAATTATTATGTTTTAGTTTTTGCTGATGAAATGAAATTCACTTATTGTTTTTTCTTTATAATAATTATCTATTTTAATAGGTATTAATTGTTTTTTTTTTTATTTTATTTCATTTTTTTTAAAGAGCAGTGCGAATGTTTTTAATACCCAATATAAAAAATAAGTTATAAAATAAGGGTTTAATCGCATTTTATATGATTTGTACCAGAAAAACAAAATTATTGTATAGGAAATTTAATTAGCTTTAATTTTGATTCGTAGCATATTTTCCTAGAGTCCACCGTTTTCGAGATATAATCAAAAACACAAAATGGGGACCTTCTCCCCTCCCTCCACCCGTTAGCTCATCCCCCAGGGGCGGGGACTTGAAGTATGTTTTACCTTCTAACTACTCCTAACGAAGCCGTGAAGTCAAAAATTATTATGTTTTAGTTTTTGCTGATGAAATGAAATTCACTTATTGTTTTTTCTTTATAATAATTATCTATTTTAATAGGTATTAATTGTTTTTTTTTTTATTTTATTTCATTTTTTTTAAAGAGCAGTGCGAATGTTTTTAATACCCAATATAAAAAATAAGTTATAAAATAAGGGTTTAATCGCATTTTATATGATTTGTACCAGAAAAACAAAATTATTGTATAGGAAATTTAATTAGCTTTAATTTTGATTTTTAGCATATTTTTCTAGAGTCTACCGTTTTCAAGATGTAATCGAAAAAACACAAAATTGGGACCTTATACCCCCCCCCCACCCTTAGCTCATCCCTCAGAGGCGGTGGCTTTAAGTATGTTTACCTTCTAACTACTCCTAACGAAGCCGTGAAGTCAAAAATTATTATGTTTTAGTTTTTGCTGATGAAATGAAATTCACTTATTGTTTTATCTTTATAATAATTATCTATTTTAATAGGTATTAATTGTTTTTTTTTTATTTTATTTCATTTTTTTTAAAGAGCAGTGCGAATGTTTTTAATACCCAATATAAAAAATAAGTTATAAAATAAGGGTTTAATCGCATTTTATATGATTTGTACCAGAAAAACAAAATTATTGTATAGGAAATTTAATTAGCTTTAATTTTGATTTTTAGCATATTTTTCTAGAGTCTACCGTTTTCAAGATTTAATCGAAAAACACAAAATTGGGACCTTATCCCCCCCCCCCACCCTTAGCTCATCCCTCAGAGGCGGTGGCTTTAAGTATGTTTACCTTCTAACTACTCCTAACGAAGCCGTGAAGTCAAAAATTATTATGTTTTAGTTTTTGCTGATGAAATGAAATTCACTTATTGTTTTATCTTTATAATAATTATCTATTTTAATAGGTATTAATTGTTTTTTTTTTATTTTATTTCATTTTTTTTAAAGAGCAGTGCGAATGTTTTTAATACCCAATATAAAAAATAAGTTATAAAATAAGGGTTTAATCGCATTTTATATGATTTGTACCAGAAAAACAAAATTATTGTATAGGAAATTTAATTAGCTTTAATTTTGATTCGTAGCATATTTTCCTAGAGTCCACCGTTTTCGAGATATAATCAAAAACACAAAATGGGGACCTTCTCCCCTCCCTCCACCCGTTAGCTCATCCCCCACGGGCGGGGACTTGAAGTAAGTTTACCTTTTAACTACTCTTGTTTTTGCTTAACTCTGCTTTTGTTTTTGCTGATGAAATGAAATTCACTTATTGTTTTATCTTTATAGTAATTATTTATTTTAATAGGTATTAATTTTTTTTTTTTCAAAGAGCAGTGTGAATGTTTTTAATACCCAATATAAAAAAATAAGTTATAAAATAAGGGTTTAATCGCATTTTATATGATTTGTACCAGAAAAACAAAATTATTGTATAGGAAATTTAATTAGCTTTAATTTTGATTCGTAGCATATTTTTTTCTAGAGTCCACCGTTTTCGAGATATAATCAAAAACACAAAATGGGGACCTTCTCCCCCCCTCCACCCGTTAGCTCATCCCCCACGGGCGGGGACTTGAAGTATGTTTTACCTTCTAACTACTCCTAACGAAGCCGTGAAGTCAAAAATTATTATGTTTTAGTTTTTGCTGATGAAATGAAATTCACTTATTGTTTTATCTTTATAATAATTATCTATTTTAATAGGTATTAATTGTTTTTTTTTTTTTTTTTTCATTTCATTTTTTTTAAAGAGCAGTGCGAATGTTTTTAATACCCAATATAAAAAATAAGTTATAAAATAAGGGTTTAATCGCATTTTATATGATTTGTACCAGAAAAACAAAATTATTGTATAGGAAATTTAATTAGCTTTAATTTTGATTCGTAGCATATTTTCCTAGAGTCCACCGTTTTCGAGATATAATCAAAAACACAAAATGGGGACCTTCTCCCCTCCCTCCACCCGTTAGCTCATCCCCCACGGGGCGGGGACTTGAAGTATGTTTACCTTTTAACTACTCTTGTTTTTGCTTAACTCTGCTTTTGTTTTTACTGATGAAATGAAATTCACTTATTGTTTTATCTTTATAGTAATTATTTATTTTAATAGGTATTAATTTTTTTTTTTTCAAAGAGCAGTGTGAATGTTTTTAATACCCAATATAAAAAATAAGTTATAAAATAAGAGTTTAATCGCATTTTATATGAATTGTAGTAGAAAAACTAAATTTATTGTTTCATTTATTTATTTTTTATTTTATTTTAAATGTTTCATTTAAGGAGATTAATATCAGTTATTATATTAAAAAGGCATAACTCCCCTTTTGCTTTTATTCATTTATACAACATGTTTCAGAGCTTGTCTGTTGCTCCATCTTCAGGTTTCAAGTCTCTTATAATAGATTGTTTTTTACCTGCCAGTCAGTGGAAATTGTAGAATTCATCTTCATAAATTTTTTTTTTTATGTGGAATCTCCAAAAAAATTTGGAAGGTAAAAAAAATTAATAAATATGAAAAAAAAAATTAATAAAAATGACTTCTTACTGAAGTGAGCGAGAAATTTAACGGTGTAACAGCCCCGTATAAAATATTTACCAACAATAAAAATTACTCTTGGCATTGTCCCCACTAGTTTATTTTACTTGTATAATATTATTAGATACTTTAGATGCAGGTGGAGTTATTCTCGTAATTGGGGCTGGGCGCAAGGTGCAACCTCACTGCATTAATTAATGCCCAAGTGTAATAGTTGTACCATCGCCAAGGCTACTCCATCACAGGTGTTTACACACGCTAGTACTTCAAATATCCAGCCGTAGCTACTTCGTCGATTATTTACATGCGATGCTCGTCACGAGTTGGCTGGAACTGGATTGTTGATTTGATTGTGTGCCAGGGCTTCACTACCAAGTCTAAACAATCCTGAAATAACACTTATCTATTTGCTTTTGTAACCGTTGTATCGATAAGGAATGTTGGTTAATAAAACAAACCGAAAAAAAAAAAAAAATTGCTAATCCATTACTAAAACATTTAGATACAGATTAGTGACTGAAAAGTATATTATGTAGGTAGTTGGGGCATGCAGTCATAGATACACAGTATCTATGACTGCATCCGACGTTTCGACTTACATTGCAAGCCTTCATCAGGGCTAGAAGTAAAAGAAAACAAACAAAAAGATATGACAAAGTTGCATAAAGTATGAAAAATATGGAATGAATAACTATATGAGAATTAGGACTATAACATAAAGGCAATATATACAGACTAAGAAGACTATTGAATTAACAATTAAAAAGAAACGGAATTAAAAAGAGTTTTAAATAAATAAAAGTGAATGACTAAATACAACAAATTAATGGCTAAATATGAAAAGCAGTAAATTAATAAGTAGATATAAAGAAAGTGATTTAATGAGGTTAAGTTATTGAGTAAATACAAATGATACATAACAATAGTAGGAAGTTGACAATATAGTTAATAATATAGTTTAGATATTTTCAAATAATAAGGCAATTTAGCTTTCCAGAAAACCCAAACATCCTTTTTTTTAAAAAAAAGGTTACTAATTCATGTTCTGTAGCATACTAGGATGTTGCCACACTACGTGAGAATATATACCTGAGTTGCTTTGACAAATTTCCGCTTCCTTGATTTTTAATGAATTTTGAAGGTAAAAATAAAACCTTTAGTAATTTGACGTACGTTACCGGGATTGTTCCTAGTCAGAATTATATAATTCAGGTTTTGGCAACCAAATCTTCAGGTTGCCAATTTGAAGTAATTTCCCAGGAAGAGCAAAAGTAAAAAAAAATTTGAGAAATTAAAGTGTTTTTTTCCAAACAATTTAACGTACGTTACCAATTTTTTTATCTTCTTTATTAGTGGATTACATACACAAGTACATGGATTTTAATATACCCCCCAAAAAGTTATTAAAATCTGTTAAAAATGTCTAGACCCTTTCAATAATCCTTCATTTCCAAAAAATGAATAGTAATTAATTAATTTATTTATTTTTATTTACTGGTAACAAATGTAAAACATATGTTCACATTTAATGGTGACTAAGAGAAACATAAGCAGTAAATAAATTTATTTATTATAGTTTTTTGTAGGTGTGAGCCCCAGTAACAGACAAATTAATGATATATACACTCAACAGCAAAAAAATTGGACACTCAGATTTGGACGTTAGTTAATCTTTTCAATTTATGGTAAGAAATAGTTTATTTATATGTTATTTACACAAAACCTGCCACAACTAAATATTTTTTATTACTTATTAACAAAAATTATTAAAAAAAAAAAAAAAAAAAAAATCAACACATTTTTTAAAAAACTCTATTCTTCATTTTTATAAGGTTTTCTGACAAGGGATGTTCCTCCAATAGCGGGTTGTTCTCATCTTCTACGGCGAAGGGCCCTAATTCTGTCAGGCATAGGAATTTTTTTTTTAAAAAATCTATTCTTCATCCATTCAAGGCAGGAAGGTATTTATTTATCAAAAATCATTTTTAACTTTTCCGTTTCACAACGTATTTAATAAAATTATGAGACGAAATCTGAGTGTCCGAATTTTTTAGCTGTTGAGTGTATATTTTTTTTTGTATAGAACCTTTATTGAGTAATTATTACAATCTGCCACAAATGTGGGCAATAGATAGTATAGATGGCATATGATTACATTCACACATTATGTACAATGAGAAAAAAAAATAAATATAAAATTATACATATAAAATAAAATTAAAAAAGATAACAGAAAAGAACTTCCTATACATAAACAATATAAAGTGTACAACATACATACAAATAAAATGAAATACTAAAATTTAAAAAAAAAAATGGTAATAATAAAAAATAAAATAAAATAAAATTATTAGTTAAAAACACAATCCTACTTTATTTACCAAATTAATTAATGATTCAAAATGAAAATGGCTTTTTGTCTGAGCGACATCAGTAACCCTACAAAATGCTAATAATATATACATATTTTTAAACATTTTTATAATCATTTATTACAATTATTATTGTATATACTAATATATGAGATATAAGAGGAAGTCAATTTGGATATGGTAGAAACTGAAATGTGGAAACTGTAAGATATAAAAATATTATTGATTCTGACATCTAATCAAATAATTATTTTTTTCTTTTAACAAAGTTTTAAATGAAAATAAAATACAATTTTAAATGTTTAACCTCCTGCATATTCCCAGTTGTTTTGATATTGTTTCCATATTCAGTCATTTTTAACAATTTCTGGATGTAAGGGAGATACTCTTCATTTGCATACGGGCTATGGAGAGGGTTTTTCCAACCGTGAAAAGTGTTTCCCAGATGATGGGGTATTATGCCATCAGCGAAACATAAAAATCTTTTATAGGTATCGTTTTCACCGCTTGTATGAAGAGACCGTGTTGGAAAGTTTTAAATTCTCTTAAAAGCCATTTATATAAATGTTCCCCTTAGTAAAATTAAATTCTGTTTAAATTTTTACTCACCCATTTTAAAAAATAAAGAAACATAATTAGAAATTAGAAATTTATAAGATATTCAAAATAAAATCTGGAATGGTGTATAGTAATAAGGTTACTAATAAAATTATATGTAATGATCCTAATGATTCATTAAAGCTTTGCCACAGACCAGATACCTGTTATTTCATAATAAACTTCAAACCCAAACCCACAGGTTTGGTGCGAACCCTGATGGTCCAATGTGCACAGAATAGAAGATTCTCGACTTTATTTGATAGATCTTTAATTAATTGTAATATTAATTATATATTTGTTTATATATTATATATTGTTTATATATTTGTTTTGTACATATTTCTTTATTTTACTCTTATACAGCTATTAATATAAATAATATACATATTAAAAATGCAATATCTGGTTTATTATTGTACTATTGCATTATATAAAACGACAAGCCATTTTTCGTTTGTCATCACTAACCGCAAAAACTACTTAACCAATCTGGACCAAAATTCGACAACATTATCTACATAGTTCAAAGAAGGTTTAGCAACAATACAATTAACATTCTTAAAGTAAATTGTTGTTAAAAAAAGAGATAAATATGTGATGCGCAGTAAGGTTTTAAAATTGACCAATAGGTGGCGATCGCTATTCAAGATTACAAAGATATGGTGTTTTATAGAGCTAAAAATTAATAACAAAATTTGCTTAATTTAATTGTTATCTAAAAACCTATAAATATGTTCTGTGACGTATGGATCCCAGTAAAGTTTAAAACTTGAGCGATATATGCACCACAAAGTTTGCAATTGTAAAACTATTAGACCCATCTGTACCAAATTTTAACTACATTATTTTCATAGTTTTAGAAAGATTTCTAACAGTTTTTTTTTCCATTTTTTTATTGATATTTAAAACTGTACAAAATAATATACAACAAGTAAATGTGTTGACAGTGAATACAATGGCATGTAAATAACTTGTGAAGAACTACTCACTAGTAGTACTTCAATAAAAACTACACTAAAAGGTCTCTAGACCATCTTCTTTTCAGACGCCTCGGAGGATTATCAGGGATGGAGGAGGAAGCAAGTTGGGAGACTAGTGGATTGGAGTGGTTATGGAGCTTACTATGGAAGGATAGGTATCTGGTTTGGGGTAAATCAGAAACATATGAACATTAATTTCTTTATGGATAAGTTTATTGGTCACATAGTAAGGAGCATTGAGGATTTTTCGAAGGATTTTGGATTGTAAAGATTGGATGAATTGGATGGTTTAGTAGAGCCCCAAAGATCAACTCCGTACGTCCAAATAGGTCTAATCACTGTCATGTAAATGAGTCTTTTGTAATTAATTGGGAGCTTTGAACGTTCGTCTAGTAAATGTTGAAGTAGTCTGTAACGACGGGCAGTTTCTTGTCGTTTTAGACTTGTATCTGGATTCCAAGTAAGACGTTTGTCCTAGTGGAGTCCTAGGGAGCAGATCTATTTAGCAGGGATCAGTGGAATATTATTAAAGGATACTGTAGGGCAGGATGTCGAAGGTTTACGACGAAGGGTAAAGGTTATTAGATGGGATTTGTTAGGATTTATTTTGATTCTCCATTTTTGACACCTTTCTTGAAGGTTTAGGATATGGGATTGGAGTGTTTGAGAGGCAATAAAGGGATCATTGTTTACTGATAACACACATGTGTCATCAGCGTAAGTGGTGAGGATAGTGGTAGGATGAGTTAGGATGTCAGCTGTGTACACTGTGTAGAGGATAGGATTTCTAACAGTAAAGTTTAAAATAATGAAAATTTAAATGTACAGTGTTGAGTGACAGAAACGAGGTTTGCCACACTCTCATAAACTTTTATTAAAATCCAATAAGATGAAATCAATAAAATTACGAATAAAAATTATTACGAAATAAAAATGTAGATCCTTTGCTTTATGATATTTTATGTGAAAATATGAGTAGGCACTGATAATGCAGTTTATTATATACAAGTTTCCTAATAGTCTTTGTCCATCTGGATTAACAACTCATACAATAAAATTAAAAAATTGGATGTCCAATTATGCAGTTAAGTAATCTTTAACCACCTAATCAGTGCAATTTTAAAAGGTAAAACATTACTGCCATGAGCTGTAACTTCATTGAGGGAATAATGCTTAATTATTGCATGCTATAATACATGATTTTTATCAATAAATAAATGAAACTTCAATTATTAGTTAAAATTATCCAAGTTTCTTAATTATGAGAGCGGGCGTAGCCGCGAGAGGGGATGCTAGTTTAATATATAGACAATGACCGTGACTATACGGTCTATGCACTAAATTTATCAATGAAATAATATTATAATTATTGTGGTGTCCATAGACCTCTCATTTTTTTCATTCATTAATGACTCATTCAGGAGTCATTAGCACAAAATACATCATCAACAATAAATGAAAGAGGCAATTATATATAAGTACCTAATAACAACATTGCTTTGGCAAGACATGATACAAATAACTAGAGTATCCTTTCATGGTCTACCCCACAAATCATTGATCAGGCACCATCTTTTTTTTTTTCATAAATACCCACAATATATCATGGAACAAAGTTGGAATCTCAGCAATCTTCTAAAACAACATTTTCTTAGCTTTCAGAATCATCAAACATTTTAAATATATCTCAAGTATGACACTCATTAGGAGCTTCAAAACTTTGCTCAAATAAAAGATCAGCAACTTGTCCTCTTCATGGAGCGACTAGTGATGAGTCGTTCTGGGTGGAACGGAACTTGGAGCTGGTTCCAGCTTTGAACTGGTTTGGAACGAAACCAATCGCCCAAGTCTTTAGTTCAACCTGAACGAAAACCAACTCCACGAGATCTCTCATTTCGTTCCCTCGGTGCAGTAGAGTTTTTAGATTGCATTGCATTTTGGTTTCGTTCCACCCAAGGTCGTTCCGACTGCTTTGTTGCGTTGATCCTGCCGCTCTTGATTCCCTCCTACTTCTCCATCGCACCACCAACCCGCACATGGGCATCTTCAAAATAAACCACTTTCTTTGAAATTTTCTATTCTACCGACGGAGCTCGGCTTCTTCTTTCGGATTCAGAGAAATAAACACAAGGTTTTACTGTATATGTAATTAAATGATTTTTTCGCTATTCGTTTAAAATCTAATAGAGCTCACAAGGATTGATGTACTCCAATATAAACCAATGTAGTTGGAAAATTCTCGCTCAATTGTGCACTATAATTAAGCTACCCCCCCCCCCCCAAAAAAAAAAAAAAAAAAAAAAAAAAAAAAAAAATTCTTGATTGAAATAAAACTATTTTAAAACTATACATTTTTTTAATAAGTAAACTTAGCTATTTAAACCTTCTTAATATTATAGTACCTATAAAATTTTTAATTAAAAAATAGAAGGAGGTTAACAGCTCGAAGTCACAAAAAGGGATGTAACGAAAATGCATGGTACATATAGTAGGTTAGTCAAAATAACGTAGAACGGAACGAAAACTGGAACTGGTTCCAATAGTGAAACGGAACGTAAAATCTCATTCCACTTGTATGTCGGAACGGCCCTTGAGTAGTGGCGACCACAAACTAAAGCCTTCCGACTCTATCCTTTTCTTGCCCTGAAATCCTTTCTAAATAGAGAATCACATGCTAACTTGTTTTTTTTTTTAAATAGAGCTTATTTTTTCGGCAATAGGCCATATTAGGTCGCAGGGCATAATTGAGCGCTCTATCTTAGTTGTATTTTCTATTTTTATAATATAGAGAAAACGAGATGTCGTAAGATACGTACCGATGTATCGAAAGAAAAAATATAAATACATCGGATTATTGAAAGAAAAATATCGATATTTTAATTAATATAACAGTACAATCAACTATTTAACCGAAAGGAGATAAAAATTATTCCTCACTTCCAGAAATCTTTCTAGTTATTTTCAGTTCTCGCAGGCTGATCAGATGCTTGGTCAATTGGGGAAGAAAATTCTAAGAATGAAAAACAGCCCCATTGAGGATGGGTTCTAAACAGCCGTAGTCACCTTGGTCCATCTACTTGACAAAGGAGGCCCTTAATAGGAAGAAAATATATCAAGGGCGTAAACAAAAAGCTGGGAGAAGAAACCATCAAGGACGTCTTTTGGTTGATATTGATCCCGCATTTCAAAATGGTTTGTAATTTAAATAAATAATATAATATTCAGACAATTATTTCAAACAATGGTGGTTTTTAACTAATGATACGGGTGCAATAAATTAAAAAAGTTATTCATTTAAAAAACAAAAACAAAAACAACAGACAGACTTATTTAAAAAAAATTAGATAAACAGGTAATATAAACGCAATTTTTTCAAATTTTGAAATTTTATTTACTTTATCAGAAAACGTTTATTATTATTATTATGAATCATTATAATTTGTTCATCTTCAAGGATCTACATTCCCAAATAAATCTAAAGATACAAGGACTGGTGAATAAGGTGAAATAATTTTTTTTTAATTTTTTTTTTTATGATTATTCTTTTGTTGTATCCTCCGTAATGGAGCGTGGAATGGACTTCACGGGAGCCTTTCTCGACGTAGAATAGGCCTTTGACCGATTCTGTCACCAAGGACTGGTTTACAAGCTCCACAAATTCCTTCCTTCAACATACTTCCTAATTATCCGTTCCTATCTGAGTGATAGAACTTTCAAAGTAAACCATAAAAATTCCTATTATTCCCTCTTCACCTAATCTGCCGATGTTCCTCAAGGCAGTATCTTAGGCCCCATCCTCTACACGGTGTATACAGCTGACATCCCAACTCATCCTACCACTGTCCTCACCACTTACGCTGCTGACACGTGTGTTATCAGTAAAAATGATCGCTTCATTTCCTCCCAAACAGTCGAATCCCACATCCTAAGCCTTCAAAAATGATGTCAAAAATGGAGAATCAAAATAAATCCAAACAAATCTCACCAAATAACCTTTACCCTTCGTCGTAAACCTACGACTTCCTGTCCTACATTATCCTTTAATGATATTCCACTAATCCCTGTTCAACAGATCCGCTACCTAGGACTCTACTTTTAGAATCCTTTGAAAAATCCTCAATACTCCTTACTTTGTCACGAACTTATCTATAAAGATCTTAATGTTCCATATGTTGCTGATTTAGCCCAAACCAGATATCTACCCTTTCATAGTAAGCTCCATAACCACTTAAATCTCCTAATTTCTAAACTTGCTTCGCACACTATTCCCTATAATCCTCCGAGGCGTCTGAAAAGGTGATGGCCTAGACATCTTCTAGTGTAAAATTTTTATTATAGTACTACTGATGAGTAGTTCTTTTCAAGTTTTGTTACGTTATAGTAATAGTTAACAACACATTTACTTCATGTATGTATTTTGTACAGTTTTAAATTTCAATAAATTGTTATATAAAAAAAAAAAAAAAAAAAAAAAAATCTTTATCAGAAAACTTTTATAATATTCAAATTTATAATTTCACAGCTGATAAATTAATATGATTTGTTTAACTATAGGATCTACATTCCCAAATAAATCTAAAGATACAAGGACTGGAGAATAAGGTGAAATAATTTTTTTTTTTTTAATGAATATTCCTTTTAAAGGAATTTTATTTTTTGTTGAAATAGGCATTTATATGGAAAGTATGTGTTGCATTTGCGTTTATGCAACAGTCCTATTTTATTTCAATCTTAATAATTTTCTTCTTGTGTAGAAACAGGTTGCTGCCTCATATAATTCATTTGAAAAATATCGAATGTAAAAGAATACAAATTGTTTAAGTCAACATGGCTAAAACACAATTGGTAACCTTAACTTTAAAGATGCCTGCTCGACTTGATTAAATAAATGAAATAAAGAGAAGTGGGTTTTCAGGGCCATAATTCCAATAGGGGTAATCGTGTTTCTGGGACAATAGATCGCAACACTGAAACATAATCTTTGGACAATCATCATTTTTAATAGTATAATATTTTTTAAATTTGAAAAATGGAGTGAATTCATCAACAAACAATCTAAAAAGCTGATATTTAAAATAATTTTTATTTTGCCTACTTCTTGAATGTTTTGATCAGTTCTATAAAAACAGAAAAGATAAAATTTAAAAAATATGACTTGGTAGACTCAAATGGTGGAATAAATTCTGTGTCCGTAGTCAAACTTGTTATCCCGACAGATCTTGCTTTTTAAATCATCTCTGACTAAAATAGTTGTCCGACTTTGACCGGAATGACCAGTTATTTCCAAGGGGACACCGATTAAAAGACAATGAACCAGGCCGCATTTCATATCTTCACAGTTTAGCTAGTGGTTTCATTTTGCGAAATAAACTAATCCAAAGTTTATTAAAAGTGTTGGATCATTACTATACCGGATAGAATCCTATCCTATCCTTCTTATAAGGAAAAAATCGGACGAAGACATCAAAAGTCGTTTACAAGAGTGCTCCACGGGCTGCGCATTGCACCGCGTGGTCTCTACTTTTATTATTGTATTGTCATCCAACCGTAAGGTACGTTAAGTTTCAAGTCACAAGTCTCAAGTCTTCAAGAGAATAAACATGTCTAAATCTAAATCTACCAGAATAGAGTACGGTACGGTACGGTACGGTACACGATGCGAGTTTGCTTTTTTTTGTCCTATCCCAAAAAGTGCTCAACGGGTCGAAATAGTAGATTACACTTTAAAAATATCTAAATATTCAAAAGATAAACAAATGTATTATTATTCGATATAATTCTCAGTGTTTCTGTTAATCTTAGGAATAGCTAATTACTTAGCTATGGAATTATCATGATTCGATGGCCAATAATTTAAATATAAATATATTTATTAAAAGCTAATGTTGGAAACTGAAAAAGCTGGTAATTTCATATCAAATGTTAGTTTGTACTATATCAGGAATTGTGGAAAGTGGAATTAGTAAAATTCTGTTGTTTACTATGTTTATGTTTAGGGATTACGATGACCAATTATTAATTAATCCTTTCTTTATTGATAATATTTAAAATCACTTTATTACAATGGATCCAAAATTTTAGTATGCAATCAAATATGACAATGGAAATTGTTTATATCGATTATGGAGTAATATTATTTATGAACATGAACTTATACACTCAGTAGCCCAAGCTGCATGATAGACAAGAACACATGTAAAAACCAATGTTAGTGTTAAAAAACTTCCTCCGACTTCCAACGTTGAATGCGTTAACAATGGTGAAACATCCTTCCACCATCTTAAAATCGTTAAATCCTAGGATATCTCAAAGTCCTTAAGGACAAAAACTAAAAGGAAAATAATGACGGAATATCTTTTGGGAATCTTAAAAAACCGTTAAAACCTAGACTATTTTAAAATAGTATCCTTAAGGACGAAAACTAATTAGTGGGGAAGGAGAGTGGCCCAGGATATTCTTCGGCCGTTAAAAATCGTCAGATCTTGGCAGACCTTAAAAACAGTTTGCTTTTGGAAAACATTGGTTTCTTTGTGGTGGTAAATGATGATTAATTTATTTCTCCTTTTTACCCACAGGTGAAACTATCGCATCTACATTGTACTGCAACGGTATTGACATAATGCATAAAAAAAAGCAACCCGCATTGATTAATCGGAAGTGTCCAATACTCTTGTTTCACGTCTGACTGTCAACGTAACTTTATTGGTATTAACATTTTATCCCATAAAATTTGGGTCATTCTATGTTATAGATCGATTTATATTCGAAGTAGATCTTAAAAAATTAAAGTTCTATCAAATTCATTAATTTTAAGATACTTAAATTTTTTTTTTTTTTTTTTTTTTAGTTTCCACTTCATTAAAAAGAAAAATCAGGTTAATTTAATAGGTAATCAAACGCATTCTTCCACGGTCGTAAATAAACTGGAGTCGTTAAATCTAAAGCTGGGGTCAGAATTAATGTTGGTTGAATAACCCAATAAACTCGATAAGAATTTTCTTATATGTATATATGTATTATGTATATATATTTAATTTATTTTTCGTTTCGGGTAAATAGTAGTATTAAATTGAATTTGATGAAAACTCAGCTTGTTATTACCATTTAAGAATAACAAGTTACACTCAGGATGCATTCAAGATCTGAATGGTTAGCAATATATCCAATATAATTTCAAGAGGAAAGATTCCGTTTAATAATATTTTTAGAATCAAAGGGACCTGTCAATGTTTTCATAGATACTTTCAGAGAAACGATGTTTTTTCTTGCAGGTAATAAGGTAAACGACATAGTTCAGGCAGATCTATTCTGCATATTTCAGATACACAGCTATTAAAACTTTCTTGGAAAGATCTTTGATGTCTAGATCTTTCATTAAAACGAAGGGGGGAACATAATATAATATCCTTTCGAATTTTTTTTTTCTTTTCTTTTTTACTACAACGTTGCTAACATCATTAAAGGCCATATTTTTCCTTTTCCTCCAAAGGTTTTTTGTATCTCAAAGGAATTCAGGTCGTCTTATTTTGTAATTATTGCACACGAATAATTTCCTTTCTGTATTGCTTTTCTGTACAATAATATAATCGAATAATTAAGTGGCAGGAGGTAATAGAATTTTTCGAATTAATGAATCTCCACAGATTTGTAAATATGTACCAATATTATTTCTGAACCTGGTCTCGAGTCGATGCAATGTCAATCAATACGTCCTCATTGATTCGACACTCGCCAGTGCAATCAGATTTTTCACAAAAAGATTCCTTTCAACTTTATTTATGAAATGGTTAGGACATTATACGAAATAAAATATAGATCACACTCCTTATTAAACTGGTGATTTAACAACTTATGATCATTAAAAAGTTTTATTAAATTAATTATACGTTTTTGTAGGGTAAGGTATTGGAAATTGTGGATGGTACAGAAAATGAATGATACCAAGTAAAGTGAATGAGGCTACATTATTTGAATAAGAAACACTACCTAACCTTACAAGATAGTTATAAATTCACTATTTTAATTTTTTTTTTTTTTTTTTTTCTTTTGAAAAAACAATTATGGATTCAATTAATTATACTTTCTTCCTCATAATCATTTCTTCACCTACTTCTTCATAATCCTTGAGTTTGGATGTTTACTCGAACTGACTTCAAAAAACATTCGAGTGCGACATCACCTTTTCTGCTTCATCCTAATCCTTATATCTTCCTCTACTTCATAATTCCTACGGCATTTTCTTCCTAATCCTTTCTTCACCTTCTTTTTCCTAATCCTTTCTTCGTCTTCTTCCTCATAATCCTTTCTTCGTCTTCTTCTTCATACTCCTTCTTCGCCTTCCTTGTCAAAACGTGTGTTCTTTCGAATAAAAAAATGAATCGGAGAAACTTTCGAACCTGAGTTTGAATGTTAACACGAACTGACTTCGAAACACGTTTGATCGCAATATTAAATATGGAATGAAACTAACGTCTATGTTTTGAATTCAAAAAACGAGT
This sequence comes from Euschistus heros, assembly GCA_003667255.2. NCBI lineage: Eukaryota > Metazoa > Arthropoda > Insecta > Hemiptera > Pentatomidae > Euschistus > Euschistus heros. The sequence continues at coordinate 450,967 of RCWM02000686.1, read as the reverse complement.
GTTCTTTTGAATGAAACATTAAATCGGATGGCCTTTCAAACACGAGTTTGAATGTTCAAATGAACTGTCTTTAAAAAAACGTTCGATTGCGACTTCAAATGAGGAATCACACTAACCTCCATCGATGTTTCAATGTCAAAAACGATAGTGAAATAAATTTACGATGTCTTGATTCACTGCTTTATTTTGGTTTAAATTATTGCATGCTGTTTTTATGTTTTGGAAACATAATTGGAGGATTTTGAAAACAAAAACCTCCTTATGTTTCAACAAAACACCTGGAAAATTTCTAGCTAAACTTCTCCCCCCACTTTTCCTCCAAAGTGTTGTCACTCACACTTCTGAGTGTGCTAAGGCACATACGCTGAAGATTTGAGTGGAGTGCTGGCCATACTTAGAACTTCTTAATACTTAAAAGGTTTCTGGTCTTTCACCGTTTTGTCTCAGAGGAAATTTATTGAGGTGTAATGGTCTCTAAATTTACAGGATAAAAGACGAAAGACATAGTGACATCACTATGTAGGGTTCATCGAAGATAGATATATATGGCATTGTAGAACATATACAATATTATGGTGAACTTTGGATTGTAAGGATGTAATAAATTTGATATCCGATTTATTTTTTAATTCAAGTCCAATAGTCAAAAAAGGTTTTAAGATGGTCTTGTATATGAAAAGTTTTTTATAAACGGAAATTAGGGTATAATGATAATAATAGAAACTATAATTACATAAATAAGAAATAATTTAAAATTATAATTTTGAACATTCTTCGTTCAATTTATGATGGAACAATTTAAAGAAGCTAAGACGCTGTAGCATATCGAATTTTAAGTTGTTTTTTTTATTGCATTGATTGAATAAATAATATTCGCTTTGTTTATAATTATATAATTTAGGATTTATTATTTTTATATTGAAATAATACATGAGAAACATCTGTATTTTAAGTCTAATACACCATCACTAGGACATTGACTTAACACCTGCAAATAAATTGTTTCTAGACCTAGCATACCAACAACGCCTCTTGCGTGAAGACCGCAGAATGAATAATGAGAGTTCTAGCAAACGAATGTTTTAGTTTATATACATAGAGCATAAATTACGTAGAATAGGAGACGTTGGAACTCTCACTAGTTTTTTAAACAATTGAAGGACCATTTTTATAGATTTTTTTTTTTTTTTCTTTATTCGTTGTTTTCTTTAAAAATATTCAAATTCAAATAACGAAAATCATTACGAAATTATAAAAAACATAGCTAGCATATTAACTAGAGAAACATTTTCATTTAAATAAAACCCCAGATTAAAAAAGAAAATAATAAATTGTTGTTTAAAAAGATATATATATATATATATATATATATATATATATATATATATATGTATAATGAGCAAACAAAATAAACAAATAAGTGAGCAGCAAATAGTATGGTCTACTAGGTATAATGTGTGTGTAGATAAAAAAAATACAGGCAAATTATAATAAGAAAACATTTTTTAAAATTTTTTGTTTTTGAAAGAAGACCACTCTTTCACACTTATCTCAGGGTTATTTATTTTTATTTTTTTTTTTAGTATTATTTTTCATTTATCCTTCTTATGTTATCTTATTTACTAAAGTTATTTAGACAATTATTTACTTAACTGTATTTGCATGTCTATTGTTCCTCATATATAAATACCTTTGTATGAAAATATATATGCCAGACCATTGTACTATTTTATGACACAATTTTGTTATTCTTAAGGGACAATACGTCCCAGAATAAAGATTATTTTTTTCATTTCATTTTATTACTTCCAACCACTTACAAAATTCTCTCCAATATTCTATATCAAATGCTAGTTCCCTATGCAGAAAACATATTGGGAGTGTACCAAGGAGGATTCAGAAAAAATAAGTCTACGATTAACCGAATTTTTTCCCTCCACGTGATATTGGAAAGAACTGGGGAATTTAACATCATAACGCATCATCTTTTTATTGATTTTGAAGTGGCGTATGAAAGTGTCCTTAGGCCTGCCCCTTATGATGCACTGATAGGGATGGAGGTGCCCCCTAAGCTTGTTCGGCTGATAAGAATGATAATAGAAAGCGTACAGTGTGTAGTACGAGTACGAGGTGCACTATCAGACCAGTTTCATTCAAGAAGGGGAGTCCGTCAGGGAGACAGTTTGGCCTGCCTCCTTTTCAACCTCGCTTTGGACAAAGCGATCCGTAGCTCGGTCATTCAGATCGGAGGTACTATAATAAATAAAAGTGTGCAGATTCTTGCCTATGCAGATGACATAGATCTGATAGGGCGATCTCAAAGCTCAATTAAGGAGTCCTTCATGAGGCTGGAAAGAGCTGCTCGTAAGTTGGCGCTCAAGATTAATGAAGGCAAAACAAAGTATATGTGTACGGACGCTGAAGCCAATGACATTACTGTAGCGGGGTACACATTTAGGGGTGTGGAAAGTTTTGTATATCTAGGAAGCCAGGTAGACCGTCACAATAACATGCACCAAGAAATTAAAAGAAGGATTATAGCGGCTAATAGGTGCCTCTTTGGGCTGCACAATTATATGAGAAGTAAACTCATTTCACGTACGTCCAACGTTAGGATCTACAAGACCCTCATACGCCCTGTGCTGATGTATTCCTCCGAATGCTGGACACTCACAAAGAGCGATGAACTGAGCCTGCTGAGATTTGAAAGAAGAGTTCTAAGAAAGATCTCTTGACCTATCCGTGATAGTGAAATCTGGAAACAGCGGACTAATCGGGAACTAGACCAGCTGCTCAACGAGACCGATGTAATCCGGCTAATAAAGATAGGTAGACTCGGATGGGCTGGTCACGTCGCGAGGATGAGCGAAGAGGAGATGCGAAAGAAGATACTGGAGGAGAAGATCCATGCTAGGCGCCGAGTCGGCAGACCAAGACTGAGATGGCAGAATAGTGTTAGTGGCAACGTAAGGTACATACTTTGAGATCGAGACAACTGGCGTAAAATGTTGAGGCCAGGACCCACTCAAGGGTTGTTGTGCCACATAGATAGAGATAGAATACCGATTAGGTTGATATTATCATTTTCTTGTACAGATAGGAGGGTATTTGAAGGTTTTTTTATTTTTTTACTATCATTTCTTGGAGTAGGTGTTTCAGCTTCACTAGTTTGGAATTGTGGAACAACCAACACGTATTTACAATCTAACCCTTGGCTTGCTGTAGAAATGCTTGGTCTTTGGCGGGGGTGGGTTAAATACTCTATCTATAACATTCGATCGAGCATTCATAAAAGCCTTTTAAATTTTTTTTTTCAATGCCTGGAGTCCCTATTATTTTCATGCTATTTGAAAAATTATCGGTCGTCCAAGTCATGGTCATACGAACTGCCAACCTTGAACTTTTGAATTACATAGATCAACAAACTTTTTTTTTACAAACAAATAATAAGTGCATTTCAACTTGTATTTTCTGCTACGATCAGGCGGGGTTTCCAACCTTTCAGTCTAGAGCCTAGGATCTGTGATTGATGTTTAGGCAAGTTTAAATACCTATTTAAGTTTAAATATGTCGTTCAGATCCTCTTGCAATAAGAAGAGGTGTGACTAAGGTCAGATTCAGAGATGTCGCTTACGTTTACAAATTCTGGACACTTCGGTACCGGAAGCTCTTCTCTATATAATACAGGCCTCATTGCAGGTTGAGTATTACACAGTTTATTTAGTTTTAGATATGATTCCTCTAATGATATTTAAGCAAAAATAACAAATTCTAAATTTACCTGCAGTTACCTCTGAATCATCGGAACAGCAAATGGTGTAAGATGTATACCATTTTTTCATTCAGTGAGAATTCTATCGTTAGGCAAAAATAATATTTGAAGTGTCCAGCTACTTTCACCAAATTTAGACCCGAAATAAAACTCATAAAACATCTTTACAAGTGGGTTAAAAAATCGTCACTGACTCTTGAACGTCACTTCACCAAAGAAAAATTGTCAGAATTGTAGATTTGTCTTTCATTCTTCGATGCATAGCATAGCTTACATGCTAGAATATTCTAATCAGTCTTACTAACAATTCATTACCGACTCTGTACTTAAAAAACAAAATGTATAAACATGAATGAACGTATCTGAATAAAAATCAGATAACATTCCTCTCTTCACACAGTGAGTAGCACTAAAAAAAATTTTGAATCACGTTATGACATATCATGCAAAACTACAAAAAAAAAAAATAGAAATACGCCTGTCACTAAAAAGCGATGTCTGTAAGAAAAATGTTAACAACATATTTGAATTGAGGATGTGAAATACTGCTAAAATGGCTATTAGGTGACAAAAAATCATGTTGATCAGTGTTATTTGTTACTTCTATTGTATTTTTTATTAATGTTCCGTATGAGCCGTAACTATTTTATCAATTCCAAATTTCATGGAACCATCTGTATTATTACACGTACTTAGACATCTGTACTAAAATATTCAGACTGATGAACTGTTCTCGGATTCACTCCAGGCGGTCACACGTTTCTTGTCGACATTTCCCTAATTTCTGAGGGCAATACTTCCTGAGTACTTTCCTATTTCAATAACTAAAAACCAAAACCTTCATATATTCTTGACATAATAACTTTGCGTTATTCTATCCACCCCGTAAACACTCAGCCCCAAACTTTTAACTTGTATACCCACTTACATTGAACTGCTTCCTTTGAAAAATTCTGTATCATTCGTGCTACTTCTGGAGTTTCTTACCCATTATTATCCGTAAAGCTTCTTCTCTTAGTTATTTTATACCTTATTTATTTTTACACCTCCTTGATAATTATCAAGATTGATATTCATATTCACGTATTATCCTTAAGGACGAAAAACGAAAAAATAATAAAATCGTTAAACGAAAAACAAATTCTCCATCTTAAAACAGCATCCTTAAGGACGAAAATTAATTCTAATTGTGGAAGGAGATGACCAAAGATGTCCTTCGGCCTTAAAAAATCGTTTGATCCAGGCAGATCTGTAAAACAGTGTCTTTATAGCAGTGCCCCTAGAATGAGTTAACGATGGCGGAATATCCTTCCGCCATCCTAAAAATAGTTAAATCATCGAATATTACAAAACAGTGTCCTTAAGGACAACAATGGCGGAATATCCTTCCGCCATCTTAAAATCGTTAAATAGTCTAATATTTTAAAACAGTATCCTCAAGGACATCAGTGGCGGAAGTTATTCTTCGGATAACTTAAAATCGTTAAATCTTAAAAATATTTTAAAACAGTATTCTCAAGGAGACCAATGGCGGAATATCCTTCGGAAAACATAAAAACCGTTTGATATTTCAACATATTATCCTTAAGGATGAAAAACAAATAAAATCGCTAAATTCTGCCATCTTAAAACAGCATCCTTAAGGACGATAACTAATTTTAATAGTAGAAGGAGAGTGGCCAAGGATGTCCTTTGGCCTCAAAAAATCGTCAGATCCTGGTAGATCTGTAAAACAGATGTAAAATATGATACTGATTATTATTATATAATCAATCTTTCACGATTATGTAAATAGTTAAGTTAATAGTTAGATTTGTTTTACCTTTTAATACATTGTATATTGTATTGATTATATATTGATTGTATATATTTTCCTCCTATTGATATGTGTCGTATTTACTGACTCGTAAGTAATAAGGCCAAACAGTTTTATTATCGGATAAACTTTCAAACAAACAACGTTCGATTGCGTTTTCAAATGTTGAATCAAAATAACTTCGATTGATGTTTCATTGTTAAAGACGATTGTTCTTTCGAATGAAGCAAAAAATCGGATTGACTTTCTATTATTTGTTTTAATATTCACATAAACTGTCTTCGAAAAACGTTCGTTTGCGACATTAAATATTGAATCAAACTAACTTTCATTGATATTCCAATGTCAAAAACAATAGTGAAATAAATTTACGATGTCTTGATTCACTGCTTAGTTTTAGGTTTTAATTATTGCATGCTGTTTTATTGTTTTGGGCTAAAGTAATAACAAAATTATTTCTTATTATTATCCTTGTTGAAGTATTGAGAATAAATCTTTATGTTTCAACAATACATCTGGAAGATTTCTTGCTAAAATATTCTTCCAATTTTCCCAAAATATTGGAATTCACTGGTTACATTTGTTTTACTTTTTTAATTCACGATTGCATATTTTTTCCTCCTGCTGATATGTGTCGTATTTACTGACTCGTAAGTAATACGGCCAAACAATTTTATTATTATTCTTTGGTGACAGCAGATCTCAGAATTTTGTTTTTCATCCATACTTTAGCAGACCAGCAGTTCATTACACAAAAATATATGTTATCGACAGTCAAACTTTGGAACCAACACATCAAATAATAGTGCTTTGTAAGAAAACAAAAATAAAAAAATTTTTGTATCCTACATTTTTAACATTTAGTTCCATAATTCTTCATACAATTACTATTTAATAATTACGAAAACGATTGCCATATGTTAGAGCAGTTAAATTATATTAGCAATTAAATTATTATGCAATCTTGTAAATAATTTGGTCTCCTGACGAGATTTAAGAAAAATAAATAGGGTTCGTAGCTGCTGCTGAAATGTGAGATTATTTCTAAAAATAAGCCACTTATAGAGCAGTCAATAACAGATGGTTCCTGCGGGCACTAGAGCGTTACGGGAGTCCCCTTGACATAAGTTCCTAGTTCCTGTGACAGTTGTCTGCTCCAACCTCAGCTTTTGAAAACCATTTTAAATATATAATTCAAGACTAAAACGACAGGAAACTGCTCGTCGTTTTCGACTCCTTTAACATTTACTAGACAATCGTTCAAACCTTCCGATTTACTACAAAAGACTCATTTACGACAGTATCAGACCTATTTAGACATAAGTAATCGAGCTTTGGGACTCAATAAACCTTCTTATTCTTCCCAAATAAACTTATCCATAAAGATTTTAATGTCCTATATGTTGCTGATATATGTTCCTTTCATAGTAAAGTCCATAACCACTTAAATACACTAGTCTCTCAACTTGCACCTCACTCTATTCCCTATAATCCTCCGAGGCATCTGAAAATAAGATGCCCTAGAAACCCTCTAGTGTAGATTTTTTATTGAAGTGCTACTGATTAGTAGTCCTTTTCAAGTTTTGACACATTACTGTAATCATTATCAAAACATTTACTTGTATATATTTTGCACAGTCGTAAATTTCAATAGATGGATAAAATGGTAAAAAGCAAAAAAAAAAAAAATTTAAAATTATATAAATCTGACCTAAATATATATACTCTTTCTCTTTCTCTTCTCTCTCTCTCTCTCTCTCTCTCTCTCTCTCTCTCTCTCTCTCTCTCTCTCTCTCTCTCTCTCTCTCTCTCTCTCTCTCTCTCTCTCTCTCTCTCTCTCTCTCTCTCTCTCTCTCTCTCTCTCTCTCTCTCTCTCTCTCTCTCTCTCTCTCTCTCTCTCTCTCTCTCTCTCTCTCTCTCTCTCTCTCTCTCTCTCGCTCTTTTTTTTTCTTCTTTTAAGGGACTTGATTATATGGATTCTAGTTGCAAATTTAATCAGCTTTAAGATGAAAAAAGTAATCTTGGATCGGACTAATATTTTCGGAGTTATAGCCAAAAGAGTACGATAAACGTGTTTTTGCGAAGAAGTGGAACTGACTGCAAGTTAGCCAATTTTTCCCAAACCATAACTTCGCGAAAAAAGGTGCGGAGCTAATTTTTCCTTTTCGTAGGTACTGGTTCCAGCTACATTTAATATTTAAAGACTTTCTTCGAAAAAAACGCTTGTATGATAGGTGATATAGGTAAGAAACCAAAAATAAGTGGTCTTTTGGGCGTTTTTTCCGATTTTGGGTATCAACATTCCTACAGATTATTGAGAAACACCCCTAAATGCGTAATATTTTTCCATTTCGTAAAAATATGTAGTCGTTTGGATTTTAATTACTTTACAATATGATATTAATTATTTGTCATATTTAAGGTTTTTAAAAAAAATGTTCTTATATTTTGAAATATTTCAAGATTATTTCTCCATCACTTAAAATAAGAATTTAGTGACTAATAAAAAAGTTACAGCGATCTATTTAAACAAAGTTCCTCTTATACTATAACTTACATTTTTCCAAAAGACTGAACTAAAAAACCAAGGTTTTAAATTTCAAGAGAATATGGACCACTTGGATTAAATAATAATATATAAAGCTGGCCACTTCAGTGAGCTTTTTATTTAAAACGACTCCCTTCGCTTTTAGCTTTTGAAACGGAATGACAGTCCATTTTTAATACAGCACCCGAGATGAGAAGAATAGACCTTTCTAAAATATAACTTTAATAAATATATTATTCCCTCGTAATTTATAGAATTACTAATTTATTTCAGGAAAATCTTTAGTATTCTTTAATTTTTTTTTTTTAGGATATGCTTCATCTTACTATTGTTTTCTGAACGTTTTCTATGGAGTCAGAAAAAAATCCTAAAACCCCTTTTTAGATTTTTTTTTTAAATCATTGGATATATATTTTTTATACTCTGATTTTCTTCGTTCTTTGTAATCTTTTGTGTTTTAGATTACCTTTAGAATATACAAGTTTATTAAGTAAAGTGTTACGTCAAATCACTATTCCTCGAAATCCAATTTTCCAATTTTCCATTTTAAATTTAACTAAAGGAAATTTAAATTAAATTTCCTTTAAATTATTTTCTGAAGATATTTTTGGTAAACCAGTACTTTTGCCAGTTTGCGGCCGAGATATTGACTGTAGGATGAAAATTCCAAAATTTTTGAAAAATCAAGATCGTTTGGAAGGCTGTATCTTCGCATCCGATTGGCCTACGGTGTCGCGTTTGGGATTAAATTTTTACAAATTTAATGCTTCTAAGGCCAGTTTACACGGTACGTCTTATTGTACGTTTTGTCTGACATAGAAAACATACGACAAAACGTACGTTTTTTCCAGTGTTTACCATTACGTGTTTTCCCTTCCGTTTTCTACCTCAGTTCCAATCCAGAAGTTCGTTTAGTGAATCTTTTTGAGAGACATAATTTTTTTGATTATGAATGAATGAATGAAAAAATAATCTTTATTCTGGGAAGTCTTTGCATAGTTGCATAGCTGCATTTGCGTTATTTGTATATTAAGAAAATGAGGCATGTAAATATGGTTAATTGTAAATGGATGTATAAATAACTTCTGTAACCATAATAAAATAAGAAGGAGATAAGATGGCCAAGAGTGTGGATTCTGAAAAGAAAGCCTCGTCTCGTTAAAGAAAGAAGTGAGGAGCGAGACTGACGGGAAATTAATATTTTGCCGAAGTTCAGGTGGAATATCGTGATGAAGTTGTAGGAATTCTCACTATTCAATCTGCAAACTATGATTTTCCAACAATATTCGACAGCAGTACAAAAATGAATAAACCAACGATACCCAACAAGGATATTTAGAAATGCCTTCCCCTGTAAAAACAGACTCATCTGTCCATAAAATTCACCTAAACCAAGTTTTTGTGAGATTTGCAGTTTCTTGGATAGTTTTTTTCGAAAAAGCGGTAAGCGTTGAAGTATTATAAGTCATTGTAACTTCCCTAAATAAGGTGAAGATTATGCTATTCTTCAGGTCCCATGTTTGTGAAGTTCAAGTTTACATATACTCTGCTCTTACAGGAAATATATTCCTCAAAAAAAGTCTTCGAATGATCGTATATCTGTGACGGTTTGGAATAGAAAGCTAAGGTCTACGGCATTTTTATTCATTTTTGATTTAGTTTCGCCAATTTTTTTTTTCTACACTAAGAGGGACTCACCCTGTATATATCTTATATTGAAGGAACTTTAATAAGATATTTACGTAGATCTATTCACTAGCTCTATTTTCTCTTGGGTTTGTATCTAAATGTATTATCCCGTTTTATTGATTATTATTAACAGCTGAACAGTAAACTTCATAATATCTGAGATAATCAGTGGACTAAACTTTCATAAAATAGCTGTACGATTTCTGTGAAAATCAAAATTAAATTAAAATGTTTATAAAATTTATTTTGTGAAAAATGGTATGATTTTTGTAATTTCAAAATTATATTTTCTAGGCAAGCAATAAAAAAAAAAAGTACTCAAAGGTGTACCATGCCCGTATATGAAGATGAGCAGTTGTTGGGGATATCGTGGCCTACGTAAGCACCGGCCCTAAGCCTAAGGCATTTACCATTGAAGAAATATGGCCCCCTGAAAGCCTAGGGGATTGTATACTGCAAGCCACCATCAAATCTAGTAGGCAGTGTCAGGAAGTATAATGCCGGATCCTTGGATCGCTATCCTCGTATCCGGCATCGTTTTATATGAATATCTATACAGTCAACAGTAGCCAAGTCGACCCTGGTATTGTATTAGAAATGATAGAAAGATATAAAAGAATGATAGAAGGTATAAAAAGCTTTAAGTATTTTATCTAAGCCATATTATTAAAATTATTCTGAGGCTGCTAAATACAATTTAATAGGGATGCATCGAATCCAAATGTCGATTCTCGATTATACCAATTTTTGAGAAAATAATGAGTACCAAGAATCGTTATTTCAATGTCGATTTCTAAAAATCGTTCGGTATCACACACATTGGCAATATTTTTTTTGTACTAATACAATATATTTTTATATTATATATTTATAATATATATTTTTATACTATATATTTTTTATATTTTTTAAATATATACTATATAATATATTTTTTGTACTAAGTATTAAATCAAGTTATTCTTATGCATCGATTCGCCTCCCTAATCATGTAAAAAATTACATTGTTATCATTACTCCCCAAATTAAAAAAAAAGGTATTATTAATTCTTTGACTTTATGAAAGATTAAAAAATACTTTTTTTTATTTATTTATTATTTTTTTTTTTTTTTGACCAATTTTCATGTACTAGATCAATACTGCTTAATACCTAATTTAAATCACAAGGATATTTACTTTAAACCTAAAATAAATTCAGTGATGTGTCAGTACCAAAATTTATAAATAATTTTGAAATATTGAAGTAATGTGAGAATTTCTCTGAACTTCGGTTGGTCGGAAATGTCCGTCAAAAAGGGATACAGAGGAAAGGAAAGAGCTTGGCATAGCAACATCCGACGAATGTATTTGTAACAAAAAGTTTTTCCGCAAAATTGAAGAGCTGGAAATATTGATGTAAATTCTTCTTTTACTCAATACAAAAATAAAACACTTGTTTTGTTTGAGATTCTGAAGTGTAATATTGTTCTACATGATTTTTCAAGATTTTTCATTCCAGTTCACGAAACTATCTACTTTTATCATCTTTGAATTTAAGCTGAATTACAAAAACTCTAATATACTAGTCAAGTGACTTGCTTCCAACTATGTTCCCGATAACCTTCCATGGCCTATAAAAAGAGAATTAAAGGACCCTTTTGTTGTACAGCTTTTCTTGACACACCACTAATGGGTAGTTTCTTAACAAGTTATTGTAATATTTTTTCCAAAAATTTACTTACTCAATTATTATCTACTACATATTTGTCAAATACCACTTACTCATTTAACATGAAATCGCAGTAACCACAGAACGGATTGGAATGAAAATCGATATGTAGATTCCTCTAGGGCCCTAGGTGCTCGCTAAGAAAGGAGTTTAAAAAAATCGGCCTGGATCGCGGCTAATTCGCAAAAAATGCGATTACAATTTTTATTGGGTGAATAATAATAGATTAATAGTCATATGGTATTTGGAGATAAGCTAAGTTAAAAAATAGGTTAGATGCTTAAGCCGAACACTTTGACCACAAATTAAGTTCCTTATTGTTGTAAACAAACAAAAATATGATCGATGTCGAAACCCTATTGTATGGTACTTTCTGTAAACTCTGCAAATGTGTACCCTTACAAGTTTGAGTTGTTTCGTGACGAGAAGCTATTAAAAGACTTACAAAGAGGGGGTTAAAAGAAGTATGTTTACTGATGATGTGCTAAGCCAGTTCGATGTTCATGGGTACAGTATTAACATCCCTCAGTGTGACCCAAACACCAATACACCAATTAAGAAAACTGTGTCTGCAGCTGATTTTTACGCCTAAATGTTGATTAAAGAACCCTATTTACTTTAATTTCGTAATCTCTTCAACCAATTTATGCTTTATATGTACTCAAAATCGAAACAGAAAGACTAATGTTTATTCAAAAAAAATCAAAAAGTTGAGAAGTTGAAACTATATTCATTCGAAGTATGCCATAAGAAAATCTGATGGTCTGGTATCAGAGCTGGGTAAGATGGTAGAGCTGCCTCGAATATAGAAACAGGAGGACTGTTAAAATAATATAAAATTAACTTTTACAAATTATCTAATTTACTTATTGAAATTATTCTAAGAATGGAATTCTTTAGGTTTATTTAAGTAATCATAATTATCAACGTTAAGCTTAACTTTTACTAATTTATGTTGTCCTTAATCCTAATGATATTTAACTATAGCGGAGCAGGGTACTTTCAGCTAGTTGTTTATATTTGTAAGTATCAATTAATAAATTTAATTTTTTTTTCTTTATATCTTTATTCCCACCTGTCAATTTCAATTGGATAACTTGTGAATCTGTTGAGAGAAAGAAAATGGCGTGAAAGGCATTATTTTAATTTTTTTAAATTTTAGTTTTGGACGTCTCTCATCCAGCATCTTTTTAGCCTTCTCTGGGTGTTGTCGGTAATATGTATTGTGGCCATGTCGTTTAGAAGTGTTTTTGGATGTCCATGTAATTTTTCGTGGAATCGTTTGTAGTATGTTCGTATTTGTTCGTTAACTGTTGGCATGCTTAGGTCAGTACGTAAAGTTAAGTTGCTTAAGTAACAGGTTGCTTTTTTGATTGTCCTGAATGTTTTTGCTGGACGTTTTGAAGTTTCAGTAAGTAAATATAAGTGTCCATTTTTTGTTTTAAGTTGTAAAATTGAAAGTTTGGATAGGAGTTAATATAAAATTATTAGTCTTTGGTTGACCGTTTTCCTTTTCTTTTTTTTTTTATATGTGGGCCCCATGCCATTCTTCGGTCAAATCTCAGACCACGGTAGCGTACAGTACAATAAATAAATAAAAAATATTTTTACTATACATTTCAGTACCTTCCGGATTTCGCGATAAATCTTCTCACGTGTATAGCGTTTGTTTTAAAGTTAGTAAATCTAAAATCAAAGGATAAAATATAAGTTTAGAAACAATCTCACTGAACATATATAGTGTGCCTATTCTTATGACTATACTAGGACCTCATCTGAATTTTACACAGTAGAATGACACACTTCCACCTCATGACCAAAGAATCTCCTGCCAAATGTCAAAAGTATAACAATAGACAATAGGTCATATTTTTTTGTAGTCTTTCATCACTTCGCAGTCGAAGCAGTGATCTATAGTTCATAGATTATAGACGTTACCTTACTATTCAATGGAAGATTCATCGGTTTTAATAACTATGTATTATTGATTTAAATGTTTTAATGAAGGAATGGTTTTTTATATATTAAAAAATTCCATGATATACGAGAAAATGGAAAATTTACAACGATCGTAAATTTATCTTTATTTATTTTTAAATTTCGCATTTTCCTACATATAAGTTTATATACCTAAAAAAAAAACAGTTTTCGAGAAATCCTTACCATGTATCTAATAAAATTATTCTAAATGATATTGATTAAAGAGGTATGTCGAATGACTGGATGATTATTATGTAGATTAGGATGTTGAAAGGGGTCAGTCATAACAAATTAGGCAATGCTTGATATCAACAAATTTTTTTTATTATTTTGCCAACGTTTTGACCAGGCTATTTATGGCAGTCTTTGGGGCTGAAAAAATTCAATTCAATAATAAAAAGAAAAAAAGAAAATGATATAAAATTAGGTTAAGTTAATCTGTAAAAAAATCTGTTTGTAACATATCAATATTTCAATGTATCCATTATTGCTAGGTATAATGTATATGGTCTGAATTGCTTTATTATAATTATAAAAAATAATTACAATAAAGAATTTTGTTATTTAAGTGGTATGTATAAAAGACGATAGATGATATTAGAAGCGTGCGTGTTATTGGTCTCTTGGTATTATTGTATGTACATATATGTGTATGGTTTCCAAAATATTCCAAATTCAAGTTGTTTGTTTTTTATCACATATACAACCGCAGATAATCAAATTTCTTGGGTAATCTACAAAAAAGCCAGGCAAGTATACAAATTTACACAAAAACTGTATTAAACAATTTTTCGAAAAAAAGTATCTAAAAATAAAATTAAGATTTAAATAATGTTGTATTTACTTATTCGTTTTCATTTAGATTATTATTTATTCCATTGTAACAGTCAATTTTAAAACTGGTTGCTTCACTTGCTCTATTGTTGTAAATAAAAAAAATAAAATAAATAAGTGTCATCATAAAATTGCCTGCAGAAAATTAAAGAGATCCGTTAACTGTATTTCCGAAAAAGTCATAAAATACTCGTAAAAAAAAAAAAAAAAAAAAAAAAGAAGCGTTTTATCCCAAACCAACTCGCAACACACACTACCTCTCTCACACACACACACGTATCTATATAATAGTCCAAGCAACGAAGACCAAAAAAGGCCGACTAGGGGACTTAATTCATGTAGAAGCCAATTTTGGCACAGTTGTAGGGGAAGGTGTCCTTAACAACATACTAAAAGTACTGGGGGGTGGGGGTGGAGCTAACGGAGGGGGGGCGCTCTAAAGGTCGTTTTTTTTCAGTTTTTCGTTAATAACTCGAAGACTCTTGCCCCTAGCGAGAATGTGTTTATGTACTAAATTAATAATTATAAAATTCTTTACAAAAAAGGTGCTATACACTTTTTTGCTAACAGCAATGCTTAAGGAGATATGGAGCGAGAAAAATGAAAATTAAAAGAAAAAAAAAACCCCTTTTTTATTGTTAAAAATGAAATGTTTATGGTTTATATAATTAATCTTTTAGCGCCCTTGGTTCCAAATATCAAAAACAGCTTACATATGTATGTATGTATGTATGTATGTATGTATGTATGTATGTATGTATGTATGTATGTATGTATGTATGTATGTATGTATGTATGTATGTATGTATGTAAGTGTATATGTATGTATATATATATATTTTTTAAGGCTTTTATAGACCTTGGAGATCCTTAGTTAATTAAATACATAATAAAAAGTTAAAATAAAGAACATTAAACTAAGTGATACTTATCGAGCCCAGGAAGTATCAGAGCTGTTTGATTAAATAACTTGGATACCGTTACTTTTAGCACATTTTGTTTTCTATACATTATTAAAGATAAGAAATTTTGCAACAAATTTGGTTCTATTTATTTTTTTGCTAAGATCAATAGTTATAGAACTGTGGAGGACGAAAAAAAAAATTGGCTAACTTGTGGTAAGTTGCACTTTTCCGCGAAAACACGTTTGTCGGCACTTTTTTGACTATAACTCCAAAATTATTTGTTCGATTTGATTTTTTTTTTTTTCATCATAACGCTGATTAAATTTGCTTTCTGAAGCCAAAAATGTGAAATTTTGATCAAGTCTCGTAAAACACCCATGCCAACACGTTGAGAAACCCATACTATTGTGCAATTCTTTTATTTTTGGTTCATTTCTCACTACAACTCCAAAAATATTGGTCCGATCCCAAATTTCTTTTTTTCATCTCAAAGCTGGTTAAATTTCCTATTAGATTCTATAGATTTAAGTTTAATAAAGTTCCGTGAAATATCCATTCTACCTCGTTAAATTCCGTGTACTGTTGTCAAATCCTTATTTTTTCGGAACATTTCTCGTTCGTTAGAGTTATAACTCTAAAAATATTTATTCGATCCTGAATTTCGTTTTTAAATCTTAAAGCTGGTTAAATTTGCAATTAGGTCCTATATATAAAATTTTGATTTAAGTCCGTGAAACACCCACGCCAGCCCACTCAACATTTCAAAAATGTCAGGTTTTGCCAAAACATACACATTTAGTGTGCTAGCATGGGTATTACATGGAATATAATTAAAAGTCATAGATAGGACCTGATTGATAATTTAAGTAGCTTTAAAATGAAATAAAGCAATTTGGTATCGGACATATTTTTTAGGAGCTATAGAGAAAATATGCCCAAAAAAAAACTAGAAATTTTTAACAACTCGCAGTTGTTAGCGTGCTGGCAAGGGTATTACATGGCATTTTATTAAAATTTGATATATAGGACCTAATAGAAAATTTAACCAGCTATGAGATGGAAAAAAGAAATTTGGAATCGAACAAATATTTTTAGAGTTATAACGAGAAATGTTCCGAAAAAATAAGGATTTTACAACAGTACGCGGTATTCAGCAAGGTGGAATAGATATTTCATGGAACTTAATTAAAATGAAATACATAGTATCTGATAGTAAATTTAACCAGCTTTAAGATGAAAAAAATAAATTCGAGATTAGACAAACTGTTTCGGAGTTATAGACAAAAGAGTACCGACAAACGCGTTTTTGAGGAAAAGTGCGACTTACCGCAAGTTAGCCAATTTTTCTTTCTTCACAGTTCTAAAACTATCGATCTGACAAAAAAACGAATAGAACCAAATTTATTGCAAATTTGCTTAGCTTTAATAATGTATATAACACAAAATTTGCTGCAAGTAACGGTTTCCGAGTTACTGGATCAAAGTGCTAAATACATACAATTTTCAACACTTTCCCCCCTCCCCTGACCAAACCTGAAGATGTTTCAAAGAAATCTTTTAACCACATTTACAGCTGAGGTTGATGAACAATATGCAATAGTCAGATCTTTTTATTTTTGGTTCGATATCAAGGTTCGAATGCTAATTTCCCTGTACTATAATAAGCATATTTGGCTTAACAACAATAATTTTATTTTTAACAATAAGCTTTCAAATTATAATAATAAACTATTGATTTTTAGCAATAAAGATTGCAATTTCAACAATATATATATAAATTTTAACAATAAAAACGTGTTTTTTTTTACATTTTCCATATTTCCCGCACTATATCTTCTTAAGCATTGATCCTAGAACCAAAATGTATAGAACCTTTTTTGTAAACAATTTTATGTTAATTAATTTAGTATATAAACACATTTTCGCTAGAGGCAATAATTTTCGAGTTATTAACGAAAAACTGATAAAACCGACCTTTAGAGCCCCCCCCCCACCCTTAGCTCCACCCCCACCCCCAGTACTTTTAGTATGTTGTTAAGGACACCTCCCCCTACAACTGTGCCAAAATTGGCTTCTACATGAATTAAGTCCTCTGAAAATCCTTCGTTGCTTGGACTATAAGGTATATGACAAACTACTCAATTATATTATTCAATAAGATGGAGAATTCCTATTTTATTTCTGGAATATTATTTTCCTCATCCCAAATATAATGTATCTCCTTTCTATTCTGCTCAAGACTTGTTTTTCCTTGATGTCCAGGTATTTTTCTACTTCATCTTCCGTCTCTCAAACTTCCTCCATTCTTCATAATTGCTTCCTGCAGTTCTTGTTCTGTCGTCTAGTAGCAAGCAAGATCCAACAGATTTATGTTATTTTTTTTTGGGGGGGGGGGGTAAAGTAATTTTTTTGGGAAATACTCCATCAGTTCTATAATTGTTTGATTCATTATTCTTTTAAGTTTTCAAGATAAAGGAAGGTATAGGCAACAAATGATGAGAACAATCATGAAAATGTTTAGACAGGAGAAAAAGTAATAATTTAACAGTTTTTTTGTGAACATCAGAGTAGCAGTAATAATTTGTGAATTATGTATAACATATTGCACATAACTTTAAATAAAGAAGAAAACAATATCAACCTCCTTATCAATAAATGTGCGATCTTTAAAACTTCAAGAGAGCAGGAAAGACAGTAATAAATTGTACAAATGTTTATAATATTACTAAAAAACATAGGTTTCTTAATCTTATTAACTTTGTGGAAAGTATATAAAAGTTATATTTGTTTTCGATCCCTTATACTTAATTTGGCTTGTGAAAGGCGTTGCAATTTAGAAAGAATTTGGAGTTTAAAAACGGCAGATCAATATGTGTGTGAACATGAAAACGACTTATTTAAAAAATACATGGAAGAACTAACTAATTTTATCTATGCCATTAATTTTGACAGATGATTGTGCAACTGAGTAGGTAGAATGTTAATGAAGAAATCTCTGCAGTGCCTTTGTATGTGGTGAATAAGGAAAGTTGTATGTTTATTTACTTAAATTACTTTGTTAATGTTGTATCTCTAGTATAATTTATTTTATATATATATATATATATATATATATATATATATATATATATATATATATATATATATATATATAATAATATATATATATATATCTGTACCTCGGAGGTACAGAACACTAAATCACATTTACGTAACTTTACAGGGGAGCAGTTTAAAGAAAAAAATATTTCATTTCCTGAACTGTTTATTATACTTATGTGTACGAAATGAATATTGACTTTCTATCCAGGCTAGAATAGGTTGGTAACCCGTCCTTCCTGTCCTAATTGGAGTATATAAGGACGTTATGCTCTCCTCCCCCCCCCAAAAAAAAATGTTTAAATAAATTACCATATAATTAATTTGTCTTGGACATATAATTCTATGCTTCTGTATAAAGGGAAAAAAGGTGAATAAGGATACGTAATAACATTTTTTTTTGGTAAAAAAAGGACAAAGTTCTAGAGGTTTAGACAATAAATAAAAACATTTCGCGACTAAATTGCTCTCATAATCAAGCCCTACAGTGAAAAACAGGTTACACACGTTACTTCAAAACATAAAGTTAGCTACTATATAAATATATATAAACATGCGTTAGAATGTATACTAAATATAATTACAAAATATGGAGGAGTATGAAACTACTTACAATGTTACTGGTGGATATGCTATTGGTATCTACCACTACATATAACAATTCTAGTATACAACTGAACATTATTTAAGTTACAAAACATTATTTTTTGTAAAAATAAAATTACTTTTCAAAATAAAGACACCAGGGTTCGATAGCCAATTAAATTTCTTATCTAATATTACTATAACCACTCAGATAAATAAGGCACCGAAAATTAGAAAAAATTATAAGTGAAAATTGTCCACAGGTACAGCACCTACCTCTGTATCATTTAATAATAAGACAAATTATTGTCGGCTAAGAGGTGATTCCTCGTAAGCGCCAGTTGCCATAACGTGCACATACATACATGATATGGCTACATAAAAAAAGATCTATAAAATTCAAAATAAGCTCTAATACTTAATGTAATTTTAAATGATATTCAATCGAGACTTATTGAAATGGCGTATGCAGACATAGGAGTTTGACAAAATTTTAGCTGAAAAGCAAGCCAGGAATAGTTTTGGCTTCTTCTTCTTCTCCTGGCACTACAGACCGAGGTGGTCCTTAGCCTGCTTCAACATCTGTTGCCACGTGACTCTGTCCTCCATCCAACGGACGCCAGCCTGTCTCATGTCCTCTTCCACCTTTTCCTTCCATCGAGCTCTAGGACGGCCCTTTGCTCTGGTGGCGAAGATTTTCCCTTTGTATACTTTTATCACCTGCCTGTCTTCATTCATTCGTTTGAGATGGCCATACCATTTCAGCCTGCTTATTCGTAAAGAGCTTGACAGGGATAGATCATTGTAGATATCGTATACTTCTTTGTTTTTCTACTTCGCCAAGCTCCGTCCTCATACACTCCGCCAAACATTCCTCGCAGCACCCTCCTCTCGAACCTGTCAAGTCTTTCGCATATTACCTTGTTCATCACCCAGCATTCACCGCCATAACTAACAACCGGCCTGATTAGGGTTTTGTACATCCTGATCTTATTTTGGCGCGAGATCAAGCTGCTTCTTATTAGGTGGCGAAGGGCGTAGTAGGCCCTGTTTCCTGCCAGAATCCTTCTTTTGACCTCCTCTGTTTCATTGGCTTCGTTAGTCATTAATGAACCTAGATACGGGAATGCTGATACTATTTCTATGTTTTCCCCGCCTAGGTTGCAATAAGGTGGATGTTGCTGCCTCTTTCTCTCTACTATCATGAGTTTAGTCTTTCCGGTATTTATTTCAAGGCCGGCTACTCCTGCCTCCTTTTTCAAGGTAATATATACGTCTTCGATTGCCTGCCTGCTTCTTCCCAATATCACTACATCGTCCGCATAGGCCATTAATTGCACTGATTTATTGATAATTGTGCTATTTTCCTCTATCCCTACTTTCTTAATAACGTTATCAAGAACTAGGTTGAATATCAAAGGGGCCAGTGCATCTCCTTGCCTCAATCCATTTTTTATTTCTAAATTCTTAGATAATTCTCCGTTCACTCTTATTTGACAGTTGGTGTGCCTCATTGTCATCTTCGTTAAAGCTATTAGTTTAGGAGGGATCTTTGCTTCTTTCATGGCCATATATGCCACAGATCTGTATGTCGTGTCATATGCCGCTTTGAAATCAATAAACAATCGCCATGTAGCCACATTATACTCCCACATCTTTTCATCAATCTGCCTGAGTGTGAAGATTTGATCAGTGGTTGATCGATTCCTTCGGAAACCGCACTGGTATTCTCCAACCGCCCTTTCATAGTATGGTACAAGTCGATTGTATAATAACGCCGCAAAGATTTTATAGGCAACATTCAGCAGCGTGATACCTCTATAGTTGCTGCATTTCGTTAAATCACCTTTCTTGGGAACCACTGTGATTATTCCACAGTTCCATTTTTCCGGCATGTATTCTTCCTCCCATATCCTTTCTATGAGCCTGTGCATCTCTCTCAGCATGTCAGGGCCCATGTGTTTGAAGAACTCGGCATTTATATTGTCCATGCCTGGTGATTTATTCCTCTTCATTTTAACTATTACTTCTTCCACTTCTTCAAAAGTTGGAGGTATGTCTTCTTCCCATCCGTCTTCTGTTTCACTGCGTGGGATCACCGCTGCTCCATTATCGATGTCATTGTTACCAGTCAATAATTTCTGGAAGTGTTCCTCCCATCTCTCCAGAACCTCTTTATTAGAAGTCAGCAATTGGCCTTCTTTATTCTTTACCCAATTATTCGTAGGTACATATCCTTTCTTAATGGCTCCTATTTTCCTGTAAAATTTTCTACTTTCATTCTTATTGGCCATCTCCTCTATGTTCTTCAACTGCTTCTCCAATGCTTGTTTTTTTCTTCTTCTTCTTGATCAGCTTTTTCACCCGTCGCCTTGTTTCACGGTACTCCTTTTCCTGCTGTCTTGTATGTCGCTGTTTTAGTTTTGGCTTAAAGGGCTTAAAGTTAGCTATTGAATAGGACGGAAGGGTGGAGATAGGGCAGGAAGGGACTGAGGACGGCCACAGCCACAGCTATCTTGGCGGAGGAGAGGTAAAAAATAACTCCTTCCAGCGAGGTCAGCAATCGCCAGGTGATTTACTCCCGGAGGGACAATCGGAACGAGCCGTTCAAGCTGCCAAAAGGAGGAAGTCGGCCTGCTTAACACCTTCACTGCGGTAATGAAAAAAGTGGTTTCTTTTACTGTGCATTATCGGTCCCCGGGGACCGATAGTAGTTACCTCTGGTGCGGTATCGGTCCTCGGCGACCGATACATTAATTCTAAATAATTCTGCCTGTAATTTTTCAATTAGACTATAACCTGATTTTTATTATTTCAATTTGTATAGGTCCCTGAGGACCGATGCCGCAGTGAAGGTGTTAATAATGAAGCGTTGGCATCGTGCCTCGATGGCAAGATGGATCCCAGCATTTCCGTTTCCTATTCTATAACTAACTGTTCCTTCGTTATCTACGCAACATATAATCCAGCCAGCAGTTGATTAGTCAAGCTATAGATTTCGTGTCTTCCGTATTAAAAATAAGTGAAGGATCTCACAAGGGTCTCTATTTAGTCGCGACCTTAACATAAACATTACCTATCACCTTCTCCCGCATTTACTTTCTGCCAACAACTCTACATACCTGTTATTAAATGAATTTTCTTTCTCTGATGAAACCTTAAATAAAGATTTAAACTGTAGTACATATTTTTTTTTTTAAATATTACCTTTAATCGTACAAGGGGACGTTTGCAGTTGTAACTCACAGATTTAAATGCCGATTTTTGAGTGGGTAGTAGGGACCTATAACTGTGCAAATCTAGAGTTATAGCCGCCAATGAGCATTAGGAGCCGAGAAAAAAATAAAATATGAAAATCACGTTTTATTATTTTTCTCAGCTCTCAGTGAAGATAGAGAAATGATTCTTTCCCGTTTAATTGCAATTATGTATGCTATTAGATATAAAAATATTTCCGTTATGCTTAAAACATTACTCGCCTTTAGAGTGCTCAAAAAAACCAAAAAAATGACAAAATTCCAAGGAAATCCGCTGTAAATCAGTGGAAACTTTTTTTCATGAACAACTGACCTCAAATCTCGATTTAACGCGTGCCTAAAAAATGCAGTTGTACGTCTTCTAGATGACCTTAAAATTTGGTCTTAATCGGTGGCGAAATATGTGAGATAGCGCAAATTATTTACATGTTTTCAGAAATTGACAGCCCCTAGCCTACTAAAATCCTACACAATTTTAAAGGTAAAAAAAAATTATTTTTGATTTCAACAAAATTAAGTTTCTACATTTTTTTTTTAAATGAGGAATTTGAAAATAATATCAATTTTTAGTTTAAAAATTTTCCTCACCTATATTATATAAAAAATACGTTATAAAATGACATATTTTTATTTCAAATTGCATTGAAATCCTAAGATTGATGAATAATCAAATCTTAATATCAGGTTTTGGTTAAAAAATATGTATATTTTTTTTTAAATGTTTGAAATTTATAGTGTAAAAAACTAAAATAATAATAGAAATAGATCATTTTAAAACTTCTCATTTATATAATATAGGTGATGAAAATTTTTAAACTAAAAACTGATATTATTTTCAAATTCCTCATCTCAAAAAACATGTAGAAACTTAATTTTGTAGAAATCAAAAATATTTTTTTTTACCTTTAAAATTGTGTAGGATTTTAGTAGTCAATTTCTGAAAACATGTAAATAATTTGCGCTATCCCACATATTTCGCCACCGATTAAGACCAAATTTTAAGGTCATCTAGAAGACGTACAATTGCATAGTTTAGCCCAAATCCGGAGGTCGCAGGATTTCCCCTTATTGAAATATCTCAAGTTATAGCTGACCTTGGATTTTTCATTCACATCAGTTTTTGTCCACTAAAATCTGGTGTAAATCCAGAATCAATATTTTTTGATTTTGATAAAATTTCACATAAAAGGGTTTTATGGTGCGTTAAATCGAAATTTGAGGTCAGTTGTTCATAAAAAAAAGTGTCTACTGATTTAAAGCCGGGTAGTGTCTTGAGCGTAACGAAAGTATTTTTATTTAAAATAGCATACATAACTGAAATTAAACGTGAAAGAATTATTTCTCTATCTTGACTGAGAGCTGAGAAAAAAAATAAAACGTGATTTTCATATTTTTTTTTTTTCTCGGCTCCTAATGCTCATTGAGGGCTATAACTCTAGATTTGCACTATTATAGGTTCCTACTACCCATTTAAAAATCGGCAATCAAATCTGTGAGTTACAACTGCAAACGTCCCCTTGTTAGATTAGAAAATTAGATGCCACTTACGGTACAATCGGGATAAATGGCAGATATAAAAGTATCTTGTTCTCTTTTTTATAATTTCTAAATAATCAACGAAACGGTCCACATGCATTAATTTTTAGCGTTTTGAAACCCTAATAAACTTTTCAAGAAATCCTTTGAAAATATATACATTCGTGTTTGGTTTCCCCCCCTATGTTTGTAAATGTAGATTAGTTGTTTTGTACCATTATCTGCGATGTTACTTATATTTCTTGTAATTTATTCAATAAAAATAATTACAAGCTGCCTTACTATAGGGCAATGAGTAATATAGATAACAATAATGGATATCAGAAATTTAATGGAGAATGTTACATTTGTCGCTAGGACGTTCCGTTTAGGAGCTGTAATGGTTTGAATGCAAAATGTCACGCTTGAAACCGATATTTTCTTTCAACTTTGTTTATTTCGAATAATCATTGATAGTTAATTAAAACAAATTATTTATTTAATTAATTTGATCCTTTAAATTCTTAAACGTATATTGGAGAAAGCATTAGATTATAGATAGACATATCCATGATATATTGTTTTTCAGTCCGGGAGAAATTGAGTAATATAATATTTGAGTAATTTAATAATAAAATATAAATTTATAATAAATATTTTACATTTATTTATCTATTTATTTATTTTTATTTTATAAGCTTAGTTATTATATTGTCAGCACCTCTGTCCACTCTTTCCAAGATTTGTCACTAGTGTATACTAATCGAGGATGACTAATTAATTATGTATATTAAAATGGTAATATATACAATATTTAAAAAAAAAAAAGCCAATTGATGCCACCTTATGTTTATAACTCTTAGTCTAGGGGTCACCTGTGGTGTAGTGGTTAGCATAGAAACCTACTAAACCCAAGATCGCGGGTTCGCAGCCCGACAGATGACCTTAGGATTTTTTAAAGGGAGTTAAAAATCCTTAGCTATGCCGTCCTTCGGAAGGGACGTAAAATGGGGGGTCCCGAGCCTGTGCGATGTCAGGTACTCGTTAAAGATCCCTATCCTAATTATACCTGGATAGGCAAAATTTAGGACTCTCACCGTAGCATCGTCCGATTAGCCATAGCAGCATAAAGTGGCGTTAAACGAAATAAACAAACAAACTCTTAGTCTAATTTTAATTATTTATTGCATTAAACCACTTTTACATATTCAAATAAAATATTCAATAAATACCTTTAAAAAAAAACTCATTATCTTATAATCTTCAAATAACCTTCATTCCTCTTCATAGTTTCATTTTATTCAGTTTACAAATTTTTCAGTTCAGTATTTTAGGAGATCAAGATGTCCAAAAAAAAAAAAAAATTCCTCTCGGCTTTTCTTTTTGTTATTTATAGACGCAATAATTGCTACTCCGGTCCATTTGCTATAAACATCGTTAAATTTAATTTATAGCCTGGACAAATATTTGAACGTTATTTTATCTCCCGGATAAAAGGGGTATATCATTAACTTTAATAGCATCTCTATCGATTTTAGATGAGAGCCATAAATTAAAAAGAAAAAATATATAAATATTCGTAGGTATATAAAAATATTATGTTATGTAAAATAAAAAAACAAATGAGTAAATAACAGGAATACATTTTCATATTTTCAAATTTTCAAATTTTTTTCCCTTTATCTTATATCTTATGACGATTTACGAAAATCTTTCAAAATAGCAAAAGAAAAATTGGGGTGTAAATATACAGGGCCCTCTTCAATAAATTTACCAAAAATAATTTTAAAACAATGCAAAACGGTAGAGAATTTATTTATTATAGGAAACAAATTATTTTTATATAAATCGCAAACATAACTGACTCTTTTAGCTCCTAAAAGCGTGAGTGACTAAGGGTGTGGTTAAAAAAGTAGCTTAAGATCTCCGCTTTCCGAATATCACGGTGATTGTTTTAAAAAAGAAACATAAGAACAAGAAAAAAATATCGATTTCAATTACCTTTCAAATGTTTGAAGTCCAGAATAAACACCAAATTGCACAATAACTCACGCAGCATCCACACTAATTGAAAGAATTATTCCAACTGCTCACTGATATCTTATATTTGTAAATATTATACAGTGAAGTCATCGCCACCAGTCTTCAATACCTCCCATAGCCTATAGGGAGGGGTGATCATATTTACACTAGTGCCCATACTTACACCTTTTCCTCTCTCTGTATATATATAATATCATGACTTGTTTAGTTGACCTCTGAGGAATTCATTGACTGCGGAACTATTGAATTTTAATAAAAACAACAAAAGAAAACATTATGAAAACAGAAAAAATAAGTTAAAAAAAACAAGTTTTATAAATAAATTAAACATTTAATTTTTATAAAGACAAAAAAGATATTATGATAAAAGACAATTGGACATAGTTAATGAGTAAATACTTATATAATAAAGTATAACAGTTGACAGATAAACAGTATAGCTTATGAAAGCTTAAAATGTAGGCCGAATAAATAAATTAATATTTTAATTGTGTTTCCATGACTACACAAGCTAACTACCATCTTTAATATTCTTTATAGTCGGTCTTTTCTATATTGAAAAAAAAAAAAATTACTTGTATCTTTTTGGTATAAGAAATATTTTCTCTTTCTTTCTCTTAAATGTGTTTATATACACATGCGCTGCTCCCCTCCTGCATACCTATCCAGTTAATTAATAATATTATTCTTTCGACGCATTCCTAATGTTCCTACCAATGTGCACTTCACATTAAGCACTCCGAAATCATGGTATATAATTTTTTTTTTTAATATTGTAGGTTTTAATTTTACGACATAGCTTATTTACATCATGTAAATAAATGAATGAAGGCTTTGTCAACCTAAAGTTTCGAAGCTAACACCACCTACATCTGAGCACACGCCTCTCTCCAAACCACCATTTTAACCGTCGCGCAACTATTACCTGAACTGAATTGACCAGTACTTTTTTCCGAAAAATGTAAGGCATTGTTCTGTTACACGTTTCACGCCACTGTTGGTAGTACCGCATTCTTTTTATATCCATTGGTATAATAGTCTAATATATCCCCATTTTTAAATTTCTGGAGAGTACTTGCGAAACGAATAGATTTGTCACCGAGAAATGACAAGCATTTCGGCTCATCGCATCATATACTGTGTTTATATAACCATACCCGAGGATTCTACATTAAAGAACAATGATAAAGAATGTTCCCCTCAACCCCAGGGGGAATACCTCACTTGGAAACAGGCGGTCCCAGCCTCTTCTCACTGAAGTGGTTCAGTCAAAGGATTCCTATGATAAAAGCCCCATTCCGAAGCCGAGGCTTTTTGATCTCTAAATTGGCTCCTGTTATCTGCCGTTACTCCCGAGGACTGGAATTTACTGCGGTTCTGATAATTTAGAAGTCGAAGACCTCATGATTATAGGTTTTACGCACTACAGTACCAAGGGAAATCCGGAAGATGAATATAATCAGTAAGACTGAATTATATGCAATAAAAACTGGAAAATAGGAGAGATGAGTAAAATATGGAATTAAATACCTAAAATATGCTACTATCTACATTATTTATAAAAATAAAAGAACTACAATACATACTTACAGATAAGTGTTAACTCAAGTATAAAAAACTAATGGCATAGAAAAGATGGCTATATAAAAACAATACAAAAAGACAACGTTTTTTATATATATATATATATATATATATATATATATATATATATATATATATATATATATATATATATATATATATATATATATATATATATATATATATATATATATTAGCTATTTATTGAAATTTACAACCGTATACAATACCAAAATATAATACAAGTAAATGTGATGAAAATACTAAAAATGACACGTCACTTGTTTTTAAAGCAACTACCCATTGGTAGCACTTATAAAGGTTCTTTATAAAAAAGTTCTATATTGGAAAGTCCAGAGGCCTTCTTCCTTTCAGGCACCTCGGAGGGTTGTGATACTAATAGATTTGAATTGTTATGGCGTTGACTATGAAGGGATAGATATCTGATTCGAGCTTATTCAGAAACGTAAGGTATTTTAAGATCTTTATGGATAAGTTTATTAGTCACAAAGTAAGGAGCATTGAAAATTTTATCGAAGGATTTTGGATTGCAAGGATTGGATACGAGATGAATTGGATGGTTTAGTGGAGCCCCAAAGCTCAACTCCATACGTCCAAATAGGTCTCATTACTGTTATGTAAATGATTCATTTGTAATTAAATGAAAGGTTTGAACGTTTGTCTAGTACATGTTGAAGTAGTCGAAAAGTCGAAAACTACGGGCAGTTTCTTTTCGTTTTAGTCTTGTTATAAAACATAAAGTGGATTAATTTATTGAAGGGTATATCAGCTCGAACTGATAAAGTAAATACATTTTCTGATCTAGAGGCAGTGTTTGTAACATAATTTTTTTTTTTCAAATTTTTACTTTTTACTTTCATTTTATTTGTGATTTGCTGTTGTGCTATGTCACCAAAAGAAACGTGAAATACTTGATATAGTTGAATCAAACTAAACACAATGTAAAACGTCTCCATCACTCTTAAAAGTCTTAATCACATATGCATAAATACCAATTTTTCTTTAATCTTTGCAAGAGTTGTTTTCGTAATTTTAGTAGTAAACAAACAAACAGTTAACCAATGATGTGCCTTGGCGATGATGTGAGTAATGAAATGAGGCTAGGATAAAGGTAACCAAGAAAAGTGAAGTAACATTTCAAGTATTTGCGCGAAGCGAGAACGAGAAATTAATCCGACTAACCATTCCAACAGAAGCAAAAACGATCGAAGAATCAGCACCTGAACAAACACGAACTCATTCATTCGGCGAAAAAAAAAAGGATAGATGTTCCTTTAGGTATTTTTCCGTTTTTATTTATATTTTTTTTATTGTCTGCTCAGAAACATAAAAAAAAATCAAATGTTAAATAAATTAGTGATAAGCCAAATATGCAATTACTGTTCGGAATATATAACAATATATATGAATTGCAAAATATGTTAAATAAAAATAACTCAGATTCCAAATTCCTCAAAACCTTTAATTGTATTAGATGTTTTAGTTGGCTAGGAGAAATATGAAATCAGTAATGCTGCTATTTTGTATTTTTGAGTAGCTTAAGAAAATCGGTTGATTTCCGTTTAAATGACTAAAATATTAATTCACATACAATCTATACTAACTTGATAGCTAGGAATGTCAGGTGTCTTAAAGAAACGTTCGCGGAGATAAGCAACGACGGTGAAGCTATGTAACTGAATACAAGTTGAGATAATCGAAATATATGTGCCTCAATTGGGAAGTTTATATGAGAAAATTACTGAGCAAAATTAGTGGCCCTATCGAAGAGGCAGGAGAACGGAGGATTAGAACTAATAAAAAATTGTGAGAGGCATTTCGGGGCAGAGATATTTTTCAGTTTATAAAGGCAAAGCGTATCGAATCGCCACTTGATAAGAATAAGGTAAGACCGGATCCTAAAAAAACTGTTACTGACGAAAATGTATTACACAAGAAGAAGAGGTCGTCCCAAAAGACGTTGGTGACATATTCTTATAAGTAAAGAGCTTAAATAATTTAAAGTAATAATGTAAGTTTTAGTTATTCACGATAAAAATCTTGTATTAAAGTATGCAAGGGTTATTCCATGTCGGATCAACCAGTCCCACATTAGATTTGGGCTTTGTCCGTTCCGATTTCTATAATTTGTTGTACATTCCAAGATTAGTTTTTTTTTTTTTTTCATTTATTGATATTTACAACTGTACAAAATAATATATATATATATATATATATCAAGTAAATGTGTTGTTGATAGTAAATACAATGTCATATAAATAACTTGTAAAGAACTACTTAATAGTAGCACTTCAAAAAAAATATACACTAAAGAAGACACTAGGCCATCTTCTTTTCAGACGCCTCGGATGATTATCGGGAATGGAGTGGGAAGCAAGTTGGGAAACTAGTGGATTGGAGTGGTTATGGAGCTTACTATGGAAGAATAGGTATCTGGTCTGGGCTAAATCATCGACATAAGGAACATTAAGATCTTTATAGATAAGTTTATTGGTCAGAAAGTAAGGAGCATAGAGAATTTTTCGTAGGATTTTGGATTGTAAGGATTGGATACGAAATGAATTGGATGGTTTAGTGGTGCCCCAAAGCTCAGCTCCATACGTCCAAATAGTTCTAATCACAGTCATGTAAATGAGTCTTTTGTAATTAATTGGGAGCTTTGATCGTTTGTCTAGTAAATGTTAAAGTAGTCTGTAACGGCGAGCAGTATCTTGTTTCAATCTTGTATGTAGATTCCAAGTAAGACGTTTGTCCAAGTGGAGTTCTAGGTAGCGGATCTGTTCAACAGGGAGTAGTGGAATATCATTAAAGGATACTGTAGGACAGGAAGTCGTGGGTTTACAACGAAGGGTAAAGGTTATTTGTTAGGATTTATTTTAATTCTCCAATTTCGAAACCATTCTTAAATGTTAGTAATGTGAGATTGTAGTGATTGGGATGCAACGAAAGGATTATTATTTACTGATAAAACACATGTGTCATCAGCGTAAGTGTTGAGGACAGTGGTCCAAGACGTAGTAGAAGAAGTAAAATATTACATTTTCTGACTTTTTGTTTTTGCGTTATAAGCTTATAAATATCCAAAAAACTACTGTTTTCGGTCCGCACTCATTACATTTTTATTAAATAGCATGTTAATGACTTCTGAAGAAACTACCCCCATTAGTATAACTCCAATGAAAGTTCTTTATCAGGAGGTCATTGAAACATCTCAGTGCATTTTCATTCCATAGATGAGGGATTATTCATAGGTTGTGTCATCATTGTCATCAACTGTTTCTAAGTTAGCAGATAATGATTAAAGTTTAGCGCTTTCTCTTCTCAAGGTAATATAGTGATGAATATTAATGCTGCAGTTTGGATGGTTATTGTCACCCTTGATGTTTCTACTAGGCTACAGACAAATTAACAACTCAGATATTTTGAAATTGGACTAGATTCTTGGTATGTTTCTCTCTATGAATAATTATATTATTTAAATTACAAAATTATAGTTGTTATAAAAATAAATAAATAAAAGCAAGTGAGAATCAGCTATTCTTTCTTACCAATCGCACTGATTATATTTTCTCCTCTTCCAGGACTATAACTTATTTAATATTTAATAATTATAGGAGGAAATAAGATTTGCAAATTTAATCGGTTAATTGCATAATAAACCTATTATGGTTGGAGTTACATAATAGGAACAAATAATAAAATTGCAGTACATCGTAACTAGTTTATCAGTGTTCTAAGGTAATTTTTTTCTCATATATAAAATGATAAAACCATACTATCAACTACGTCTTAGAATGTACTTGCATGATTTTTTTATTTTTTTTTTATTTTTATTACATTCCGCATCTACTCACATGAGTCATTAGCGGCTCAATATACATATTAGATTTTGTCGAACAGTTTACAAAATTTTAGAAATTCAAAAATGTTTTTGATTTTTTCCTCTGTGTCTTCCAGTGCTTTATCTATATCTGAGGGTATATTGTACTTTGTTCTGGCGTCAGAGTATAGTGTACATGTTGTTACAATGAGTTTCAATGTCAGTGTTGTCATGCAAGTTGTACAAATCGGTGGTTCTAGGCTTTTCATCAGGTAACAGTGGGTGAAAGCTGAATGTCCTATTCTTAGTCTCGTCAAGATTATTTCCTCTATTCTTGATTTTCTACAAGATGTTGTCCAGGGTCGGGTGTCTTGTTTAATTTCTTGAAGTTTGCTGCATATTTGGTTCCATTTTGTTTTCCAGTGATGGAGCAATTTTTTTCTACAGGATGTTTTTAAGTCAGAAGTTGTTGTAATGTCTGTAATAATGGTTCCTGTTTGGTTCAGCCTCGCGAGATTTGCTGCACTGACTACAGCCTCAATTCCGGAGATGCCACAATGTGAGGGTACCCACATTAGCACAGTCCCTCCACCCATCGACTCGTGCATCTCCCACAGGCAGTTATTAATCTTCCGTACTAGGGCATTTTCAGAGTTGTCTTCAGCTATTGCCAATATTGAACTTAGAGAGTCTGTTACCAAAAGAGCATGTTTTGTATTTGTAGATTGTATTAATAGAAGACCTTGGCAGATTGCAAATAGTTCTCATGTAAAAACACTATTTAGTGACGGTAGGTTAAATTTTAGTACGCTATTGTTAAAAACCACTGCACAACCGACTCCTCCATTAGTTTTCGATGCATCAGTAAAAATTGTTTCGTGGTTTGGATACTTTTGCCTTAATTCTGCAAAAAGTCTCTTTTTAATGATGGGGTTGTCGTCTTCAATCTTTTCCTTAAGGGATGTGTCAACCTTTATGTAAGTATTGTTCCATCGAAAAAACAATGGATCATCTATGGTTAGTACTGTATTCGGTTTTATGTCTAAAAGTTGGAGGAGATTTTGGGTTCTACTTGCAATGCCCACCAGATTGTTTCCTTGGTTACTATTAAGGTTATGAAAAATGTTATGATTTGGATGATCTGGTTTGGAAATCAGAGTTGAGTAGTAAGATAGTGTAAGGTAGGATCTTCTTAAAGTTAGGCTCTCCGCATTCTACATATAGGCTTTCAACTGGTGAAGATCTGAACGCACCAGTACATATTCTGATTGCTGTGTTATGGATTGTATCGATTATTTTGAGAGTTGTTTCTGAAGCGGAATTATATACTATACTACCATAGTCTATCTTGCTTCTAATTAGAGTTCGATAGAGAATTAGGAGTGTTTTTCTATCGACTCCCAACTCATTCCTGATACAACTTTAAGAATGTTTAATAGTTTTAGGCAATCCGTTCTTAGCCTTTGTAAATGGACAGTCCACCTCAATCGTTTGTCTACCCACATCCCGAGAAATCGTATATTTTTACAAATGTTAAGTTATTTCCATTAAAAACCAGTGTTGGATTATCAAAGCACATTCTTTTCTTGCAGAAATGGATACATTTAGTCTTGGAGGTAGAGAAAGTAAAGCCCATGGTAGAAGCCCACAGTTCTAGTCTATTTTGTGCTATATTGCTATAGTTCTAGTAATATTTTGTGCTTTCCATTGTATAAATTTAGTGGATTTGCTTTTTATTAAAATTGTGAAATCGTCGGCAAATAGCATGCAAGTTGCTGGCTCTTCAACCGACTTTATAATATCATTGATTGCTATTAGAAACATAGTAATACTCAATACAGACCCCTGAGGAATTCCGTTTTCTTGATTAAAAACGTTTTGGATAGTGTGTCTCCAATTTTAACTTGAAAAACTCTTCTATCTAAAAACTTATCAATGTATCTGACCATTCTTCCTTTCAATCCCCAATCCAAAAGTCTTACTATTTTAAGTCTTCTCCATACCCTATCGTAGGCTTTTTCTATATCGAAGAATATAGCTATTAAATGTTCTTTTGCTTTAATAGTGTCATGGATGAGGGTGTCTAGTTTGATTAAATGATCTACAGCCGAACGGTTTTTTACAAATCCACATTGTTCGTCAGCGATTACACGTTTTTTCTTTAGGGTATCGGTCAATCTTTCATTAACCATCTTTTCCATAATTTTAGATATACAACATGTCAGGGATATAGGACGAAACCTATCAGGAGTGAGAGTATCTTTAGATTTAGGGATAGGTATAATTATCGATTTCCTCCATATGTCAGGTATACTTCCTTCCATCCAAACATAGTTATAAAATTTTAATAAGTGAACTTTCGCTTCAATGGGGAGTTTTTTAATAAATATATAAGGTATCTCATCGGGACCAGGGTTTGATTTGGATTTACAATTTTGTATAGCTTTATTAATTTCTTCAAAAGTAAAGTTTTGATTAAAACGCCGTTTAATTAATTAGTAATGTGAACAACTATTGTCCGAAAAATATTGAAATGAAAAATAAACTTTATTCTGGGACTGACTGTCCCCTAAGAATAATTAAAGTGCAAAATATAAGGTACTGGTTGAGATTAGTTACAAATCAGCATATCAGTATTACAAATTAAATTATAAGAAAAAAAAAAGAGAGATGATATTAAAAAAAAAAAAAAAACAACAAAAAAAATTCAAAATTAAAGTTTAGTAAAAAAATAAAATAAATAAAAAACAATCAACAGTAAAAAATTTAACACACTTTTGTACATTTACATTTTTGTAGAAGATTGAAGATCAAGGAGGTGGATAAATAAAAGATGTTTAAAAGAAGTTAAGGAAAAGGCTTTGTGAATATGGATAGGTAAGGATTTCCAAAAAGAGGGATCACGGATGACGAAGGATTTTTCAAATGAGGCAGTTCTATGTGAGGGGTATATAGGTTGGAAGGTTGGGAACTTGCATTCAGGTGGTGAATGGATGAACGCAGATTAAGTAGGTCTAAGATATAGGAAGGTTTATTGGTTTTTAATGACTGGAATGGGAAAGTACCGAAGAAGTATTGCCGCTGGAAATCGGGGAAAAGCCACCCTAGCTCATTGTACTGGCAAGATACGTGAGACCGTCTGTCTACCCCAAAGATACATCTTATGAAGCAATTCATTAGTCTCCTTAGTCTCATATCTTGCTCAACAGACAACCAGAGAAATGATAACAGAAGTTGGCGGGTACTTCGGGGAAAGGAGTCACGATATCTTTGGAGCTGTTGTGAGGATCATGATTTTACTTTATTCTTGGCCGCATTGTCCAAATAAAAAAAAAATCTTATAAATACTTTTATCACAAAATATATGCATGCTTAATAAACTGAAAAACAGTGATAACTAGTCGTCAGGTTTACCACCTGAAACACTTACTTGTTATAAAGTTAGCAATTCAGTTGGGAACGTTTAATGGATTGATAACGCATTAAACCCACGCACACGTTCAATAAGATTCTCGAGGTTCAGATAATTGAATGTTCAATCAGAAATCAGTCAATTGTAGGAACAAGGTATGAATCAAATACAGGGAGTGTGCTAATTAGGTCGTTGCAATCCGGCGTTTAGGAACCGGTCAAAAGCTTGAAATGAAAATGAAAATGAAATTAAATTTTATTCTGGGACCATTGCCAATTATAAGAAACAATTAATGGCGACCTGCCGTTTATATAATTAAGAAACATTATAAAAGCAAGAAAAATACAAAATTAAGGAATTTAAAAGAAATAAATAAAATTAATATTACATGTAATAAAATATCACACGAAAAACAAATTATATCTTAAGGTTAGAATTTATAATAAACTACGAAAACAAAAATATAGTAAAATAAAAAAAATACTGTAAACAAAGCTAAGAAATATAAATTATACGGAAAAGTAATGTATCCTGCCTGATATAATAATAGAAATTATGCCAAAAACAATTACACAAATTAAGTGCAATACTACCAAAATAATGCTTTACAAAATCAATATGATATTCTGAATATTCATATTCCATTTTAAAAAATATTTTCTTCATCGATAAGATTATTAGATAGAATATCTAACAAGTAAACGAAAAGTCAGGATTTGAAGCTATCATGAATGGAGGAATGGCGAATGATGGAAGGGAGGGAGTTCCAGAAGTTAGAAGGAACGTTTGAAGGATGTGTTGAAGGGAGTTAGGTAGGTGTTCGAGGAACGGGATCTGGTTTTGCCAGAACTCACTGATAATTTTAATATTAATGCTTTCAGGATATAGGGAAGTGACTAAGAGGAAAGTGATTTGTAAAGGAACGAACCAAGGAAGTATTGTCTTCGGAAGGAGGGAAATAACCATTTTAATCTTGTGTACTGGTGAGATACAGGGTCATGGAACCAGCTTGTGCTATGTTTATTTATAAATTAAATAAAATTAAATAGATTGTGAACAGGAATATTGTGTATGTAAGCCTGATTAATATAGCGTATAGACTCCATCTTACAAGGATTTCTACTTATTGAATTAAATGAAGTAAAATAGGGTGAATCTTTTAAATAGCATCAATATATAATCATAAGTAGTTTAGACCTGTAAATAGTGCTGTAAAATAAAATATATAATAACTAATGGGCACTAGGAATATTCAATGATTCCCATTGATTTTAATTTTGCCTGCTTGATACAGTCAGTGGTTTTAAACAAAAATAAAATAATAATACAAAAATAAAACAAAGCTGAAATCATCGATCCTAAAGTCAAGGAATCATTTTTGGCCCAATATTTTAACTTATATTAGCGATTGGAATCAGAAATCATTCATCCTAGAGAATGAGAGCAGAAGGGAGATTAGATATATCGTTGGAGAGGCAATTACATCGAAGGCCTTTATTGGATTCACTATCATTGTTCCAGGAGTTCACTTTGACAGGAATCCAGTATTACCATTGCATATAACAAAGACTATTAAATAAAAGAGAATAATTAGCATCAGAGACCTTTAAGACAGCAACAATGAACCGGTAAATTGAAATATATCTGAATGCGTTTGAGCGAAGGGGAAATTGGTGACTTCCTTTGATTGGTAGTTTGATTTTCCTCCATAATATTAAAAAAAAAAAAAAAAAAAAAAAAAAAAAAATCCTATTTATTTTGCTGGCACTGTATTGTGTATGGTGTATTTCTTATAAAATTTTAAGATTCGGGAATAACAATTGTTTAGTTCTAAAATACGTGATTTTTTAAATTTATACACCTTAAGAAAATAAGAACAAAAGCCTATGGTCCCGAGGATTGACATTGATTTGAAAAATAAGTTGATAACATTATAAATTAACATTTGTTTTATAATACAAGCAGAACATTGCTGATTATTAGGGCAACAAGGATGGCTGTAATGGATTATTAGGATTTTCATGTAGTTAAAAATGCCAAATATGTACATATACATGTATTGATTTGTATAAAATGATGGAAGTAGTTCATGTAAAATGAGTAAAATATGTAATCAGTAAATATCCTTCTAAAAGAGTCCAAAATATTATTTTTTGTTACAATGCAATAAACCTTTTAATTGTAAATAATAAAAAAAAAAAAAAACTGATTTGAAACTGATTCGCTATCCAACTCTGTATATAACCTCCTTTATATTGTGAAATTCGAGGAGTAGTACAGAGCAGTTAGAGGCAGTTCAAGATATTTTTTTTTTTTTTATATTTTTTAGATCTACTAGGCGTGGGAGCTTTAAAAAAAAAAAATGTTTTCAATTGATGAAATCAACGAATCTACCTCAGGATAACAGACCGAACTCTCTCATCCACACCATGAAACGAATGAGCAAGACATGTGACAAAGCATTTTTGGAAAAAAAACACTCTTTGTTGCCTCCCTGCTTTGATCATGTTGTACAACATTTGGCCAAAAAAGGCTCGTGAAGCCATTGAAAAAGCGTGCAATTATTGCATAATTGCACTTTTCCAACCCATGGTAATTAAAAAGGAATGGTTTTGAAAGAGCATCTAGGCAATCAATTACAACAATAGTACTGGCAATGTATCGGTCCTCAACATCAGTTGTCTCTTCAACTGAAACACAAATTGGCCCTTTCTTGACATTTTCCTTTATTTTTGTAATAGGTTCTTGATATACTTTTATCTTGAATGTAGTTTTTGTTATGGTGGATTCATCAGGCATTTTTTTTTCAATGTAATTTTTTATAAAATATTGAAGAGAGGGACTGTTAATTATACTTAGGTAATGGAATATTACATATGACATCCTAGTCATAAAAAAAATTAAAAAATTCGTTTCTTAAAATTGAGGGTTTGATAGCTGGAAAAAACATAAAACACTGTTCATGTTCATTCCATAAGCGCTGACTAATGCAGGATTATTTTTAAATTAACTCTTATGGTTCAGAAATATAATTCATGATGTTTCTATGTTTTCAAAATGTATCCAGCGTCTGTGGAGGGGGAAATGTATTCGAAAAATGGGGTTTTTGCGGAACTCAAAAAAAAATCCAACAAGTCACCTACACTCTTACTGTTATTAGCATCTATTGATGGTGTAAATAACGCAAAACTCATATTCTTTATTAATGTAAAATATAATGCAAACAAAAAAATAAGTATAAAATTATAAAATAGATATAAAATAAAATACAACCAACTAATAATAATATTATACACTAATCTTCACATCAATCGCTGTTATCGTTGTCTGTTTCTCAGTCATTGATGATTGAGCTTGGATTTGATGATGTGGTAAGTCGATTTCGGTAGTACTCTTTGTGAGCACTATTTTCCAGGTACTCAGAAAGTTTTAGTGTATCCTCAGCTTTTGCAGACTTCACACCAGGAGGGAATGAGAATGCAGAAGGTAGATTCATGGTCCTAGGCATTCTGAAATTTGGAAAAGCCACAAAGTGACGGCTCTATGCTCCATAATATGAGTGCCGCAAGTTTACGGCTCGATTTCCTCCCGCAAATTGCATTCAACAAAGACTCTGCAGTTTGAAGGCTAGTCTTGAATTTTTGTGAAACATCTTCTCAGTCGCTTTTTAAATTTAAGTTTAAATCGAATAATGCAAGTGGCCAACCAGGTTGTTAATATTAAGGTGTACATGACGTGGTTACCACTGATTTGGAACGCTCTGGTGGCAAGAACATGAAAACTTATTGACATATGAGGTACTTGCGATAAATACTTCTGACATGAGCTTTTTGCAGACTCCCTATATTTTCAATTATGGTGGTTTTGATAGAAACAGTGTTGTGATTACGTAGGTACTTCCTAAACATATGGCGCCATAAACTCATTTTAGTGTTTTGTGGCTAGTGAGGTTTTTGTTATCAACCCCTCAATTATAGAAAATTATCCCAGTTGTAGAAAACCTTAGCCATTCATAAAAAAGAATAAAGTAAATAAATATAGGAATCATCAGCAGAGAACTGAGGTAATGAATTATACAATAAGAGCCCTAGAACTTGCTCATCCAACGGGAAAACAAGTACTGAAATTTATTTATTTATTTTTTTTTTTAAAGAGCTATATTTGAAATTTATTCTTTTTCCTATATTGTGGAACTAAGACTCTTAAGAGATTTACTTGTTAGCTATTTTTGTATCGAAAACTAAAAATCATATCAGGTCATAAGACTTCTTATAATGTATAATCAGAGAGACCAATAAAAACAAACATATACCTACACTAAGTAAATTTAACACCCGTTACAAAAAAAAAAATTACATGTTCGAAAATTTATTTCTGCAGAACGAAAAATAACACATAAATTCATCCCTTGAACAAATACGGCCGAAGCCGGGATTTAAACTTATAACACTGTTTCTCAGATTCCCGTACTCCAATTTGTACCGCTACAGAGAGCCTAGTTCGGTGGAGCTTTTTTTGTAATACCAAGTGAAATGAAGATAAGTTATATTTACGAGTCAGCTAACTTTAAAAATTTCTGGCCTACATTAACGAATTAAAAATTGTGCATAGACCAGTACACATCAGTAGTGAAGTTCAAAGGATTTTGCGAAATTTTGGCATACAATTTAGTCCCATAAAAATTAGGTTCTGTTAAACGTCAAAACCGTGTTATTTTCTCAACTCCAGAAAAGGGCAACTTCAAGATATCCTGGTAATGAAATTAATAATGAAAAAATTTCCCTTGATAATTTATGAAGAGAGAACTCAATGTTTCAGCATAACTTTATGCTATATCTACTTTTGGTATTCAAAAATAATGAAAATTATCAATTTGGGTCAAATCGTTGAAAACAGACTAGTCACAGCACGTACAAAAATGTATCCATCATCTGAATATTTCAAACTCACCCAAGATATATATATATTTTATATATATATATATATATATATATATATATATATATATATATATATATATATATATATATATATATATATATATATATATATATATATATATATATATATATATATATATTTTTTTTTTTTTTTTTTGGTGAATTTTTCAATTAAAATAAATCGGAAAAGAGAATTTTCAAATCGTGTTTGGCTAGAGTAGCACGCACCTTACGACTCACAGATAAACGCTATATAAGAAATAGCCTTGGTTCTGTTTATTTAGAGCAAAGATAAAGGGAGGAGGGATCTCAGAATTGTTTTTTAGGGTTTGGTTCTAAGAAGCGATTAACAGCTGCAATAGAAGGGCCAGTTTTAGTGAAAGATTGTTTCTTCCTGCTGTCACCATTTAAGTTTAACAGTAAAGAAAGGTCGAAATGAACAAATATGGATCAAAACATGTAAAAAAATATGTTATTTAAGTCAAATATGTCATAATTTGATCCTAATTGTGTTGAAACACATAAACTATATGTTCTATGTATATTAGGTGATATCGGGGACAGGAACCGATATTTATTTATACCGGAATCTTAGCCATACTCATCATGCATTAACAACTCAGACTAGGAGCAACGGTTTAGGGTTAAAAGTTGTATTTTTAAACAAGTTTACATTCATCAAATCAATCATATTTACCTAAAATTAATATTTTTTTCTATCAAAATATTTTTATTTTAAATTTTATAACCGTAACAATAAATTTAATAAATAAACTCTCGAAAATGTGAAATTTAATTTTTTACTCCTAGTTGATAAAAAATTAAATTAAAAAAAAATTACATGTCCTACACAATGGTTAATTAACTATTTTTAACATTAGGTTTAATTGAAATAAAACACGTTTACTTTAATTATTTTTCTTTCCCTTGACTGAGCAGATTGACGTATCTTTTTATCATTTATTTTTAAATTTTGAAGGTCATGAAAGTAATGCAAAATAAATTAGTTTAAATTATTATTAACCTGCCTCTTCAAGGAAACATATTGAAGACCATGAAAATTAAAATTAAAATTCTGGGCCTTTCTCTAGTATAATCTACGAAACCAATTAACTTTTTCTTAATATTAGTGGTGTCTGTAATCGTTGCCATTACAACTGTAAATTATTGTGAGTATAAAAAATTTTCGAAACTACCCTGACAACTCGGAAGGAGCGATTTGTGAGATAAAAAATGAAGGAAAAGGTACAGGGTTTGTAGTGGTTAAGCTCTTAAGCTTAAAAAGTAAGCCGCCGGTGTGCCAAACCCGGTCAAAGATTGAACGAAAAACATTATAGTTTTTAATATAATTACACCAATAAAATTATATAATTCATAAACATCTTCTTCTTTGAAAGGATTTTTCTTCGCTATCGAAGTTTCCTTCAACCAAACTCTTCCCTCAGCCGGTTCCTCCATTCATCTCTATCCACTGCTTCTGCTTTCGTTAATCCTCGGCCAGCCATACTTTTAGCCACAACATCTCTCCACCTGATGCGAAGCCTACCTCTCCTTCTCCTCCCCTCTGCTTCCCACTCATAATTTATTTTGGGGATTCTTCTATTCTCCATTCTTTTAATATGTCCGAACCATCTCAGTCTCCTTCCCTCTATTTCCTCCAGAATATTCCTTTTAACTTTCATTCTTTCTCTTATGATCTCATTCTGGATTCGTTGAACCCTTGAAATTCTTGCTGATCTGCTCCAAAATCCAGCCAGAAATCTTTTGCCTTGCATTTTTTCTAGAGGCCATGTTTCTGAGCTGTATAGCATTATACTTTCTACCAGGGCCTTATATATTATTTTTTTGACATTGGCACATATGTTGGCACTCCAGAGGACTGAATTTAACATTCCGATAGCCTTCCGTCCATCTGTTATTCTTTTTTTTACTTCTTCTGTCGCTCTCCCATTGATTTCGAGAATAGTGCCTAGATAACAGAATTGGTTGACCCTACTTAACTTTGTTAGAACTGGGTCACTTACCTCATCATTTTCTGTTGACATATATTTTGTCTTTTCATAGTTTATCTTTAGGCCCCACCTCTCATACTGTTCGGTTAATTTTATGAACATGAATGCAATATCAAATTCTTGTGCAATGATTACCTGGTCATCAGCAAATAGTAGCTGAAATAGATAAAATTCATAAACATACTATTTATATTTGGAAGATCCTAGGTATTAAATTAGGCCTGATAATTATTAAGTTTTCAATTTTAGTAATAAGCCAATAGAAACAATTAAATTTAAGTTTAGAGGAAACCTGATACCTTTCCTTTCATAATAAACTCACTACTCATCCAAATCTACTTGTTGCACAACTTGCTTCCCATTCCATTCCTAGCAATCCTCCGAGGCTTCTGAAAAGAAGATGGCCTCGTGTTCTTCTTTTGTAAATATTCATTAGAGTGCTACCAATGGGTAGTTCCTCTACAAGTTTTATTGATGTCATTATATCTCATGTGTACAGCATATTTACTAGATGTGTTTTCTAATACAGTTGTAAATTTCAATTAATAAAAGAAAAAAAAAAAAGTTTAGAGGAAAAACAAAATACTGATGACATAGTTTACCACGTGCACGGATATGATCACATCATGAAAATAAGAGATGAATTCTGAAAAAACGAAATGAGCGACTTGATTAGGGCTAAGGAGGGGTCGTTTATTTTTTTATAAATCTCGTGGAGGGTGCCTTTCAGTATCTTGTTTTGAATGTCACGTGTACAGAATTTTATCAAGGTCTGTACAAAACAAACAAACAAACATAAGCGTGTATCCTTGTATTATGAATATGATAAAAATATAAATAGAAAAAAAACGTTTATATGATTCAAACGTGTATATAGCAACTCTCTCTCTCTCTCTCTCTCTCTCTCTCTCTCTCTCTCTCTCTCTCTCTCTCTCTCTCTCTCTCTCTCTCTCTCTCTCTCTTCTCTCTCTTTCTCTACTCATATAATGAAATGAAAAATAAATAAAACTTTATTCTGGGGCTTACTGTTCCCAAAGAATAACAACAATGCACA
Organism: Euschistus heros; assembly: GCA_003667255.2. NCBI lineage: Eukaryota > Metazoa > Arthropoda > Insecta > Hemiptera > Pentatomidae > Euschistus > Euschistus heros. Next base: position 408,372 of record RCWM02000686.1, on the reverse strand, counting down.
ATTACAGGTACAATTGTCGGCCCATATTATTTACCAATTAAATGTTTCAGTAATTACAGCATTTATTGTTGACAGAAACATAAAAATAAAAATGAAAAAAAAAAATAACATAAAATACAGAGATAATAAAAAAAATTACTTAATTATTTACATATTTGCGGAAGGTTGAATGTCTAAAAGGCACAAAGATAAATTATTTTTAAAAGTATTAAGGAAAGCAGCTTTGCGAATTGGGGAATTCCAGAAGGAGGTAGCACGAATGGATGAAGGAAGTAGTTTTATGTGAGGGGGTATACAGGTTAAACGGTTGGGAATCCTAGTATTTAGGAGGTGGATAGAAGAACGCAGAGTTAATAGGTAAAGAATATTGGAAGGTTTTTTGGTTGTTAGAGATTGGCTTAGGAAAGTACCAACAAAGTAGTGCCATCTGAATTTAGAGAAAAGCCACCCAAGCTCAGAAAATTGCAAGTAACATGTGACCTCCTGAGGTCCCGAAGATAAATCTAATGGAACAGTTCATCAGTCTCCTCAGCTTCATCTCGAGATCACCAGACAGTCCCTTACAAACCAAGCAACCGTAATCAAAGTAAGGGAAAATAAGACACGGTGTATTTTGGGGAAAGGAATCTCGATATCTAAAGAGTTGTTTAAGGATTATGATGGATTCTTTAATAAAGTTCTTGAGGTTCATTCAATAAATAACAACATCTATTTTGGGGACTATTGTTCTCATAATCATGCCCTACAGTGAAAAAACAGGTTACTATAAAATTATATAAGTTACACAGGTTACTTCAAAACATAAGCTACAATATAAATATATAAAACGCGTTAGAATATATATATATATATACAGGGAGTTCGGAAGATCGTTGGCCAAAAAATTATCTCGGGTAGGGAGGTTCATTTTGAACCTATTTAAGGTCACTTACCTATATACAGAGTCTTACGGTTTTTTTTTTATGAATTTATTTGTAGAAATGGCCAAATTCAAACATTTATGCTCCGTTGTTTACTGATATATCAACGACATTTTTTTCCCCTGTTATTACTAATACATTGTCCATCTAAAATAAAAAAGATATGGTGCAAAAAACAAATACCAAAAAAAAAAAACGGGTGATCGTTAAATCTTCTCAAAGGCAAAAATAAAAATTATGAACTTCAAGTTTAGGTTCAATAAAAAAAAAAGTAAGCGCAACAGCCAAATCCAAATTGTTTTAAAAATTAAAAAAAAAAAAATACCATTTGCAGGCACGCAGCACATCTATTTTTTTTTTTTTTTTTTTTTATAAAGTAACAAAAGGGTGCCACCAGCGCACACTGACAATAATAATGAATCTAATCATATTTTTTATGCAAAACGTAACAAATAGTTGTGTTTCTTTATAGCATAGGTTAAACTGCATATTTTCTCTTTCTTTCTCGGAATTTCGATTTTATCAGAGTAAACTTTAAAGGAAGAGGGGTTCCAATTGAGTGGCCAGCACGGTCTCCAGACCTCACGCCGCTCGATTATACGCCTGGGACCGTGTCAAAGATTTGGTTTATAATGAAGAATTGTTTTCAAAACAACAACTTATTCAAAAAATCAATGCCGCATTTTATCATAATGAAGGAAGAATTTGTTTTAACAACCACCACAGAAATAAGAAAAAGAGATCGTGCTAGTATTAGAAATAGTGGAGATCATTTTGAGCAACACCTGTGATACTCTACGAATTAAATTTATGAATAATTTAAAATTAGTTTAATTTTGTTCCCTGATTATTGTTTACAAAAATGTAGATAAAGTTTAATCTGATAAAATCGAAATTACGAGAAATAAAGAGAAAATATGCAATTTAACCTATGCTATAAAGAAAAACAACTATTTGTTACGTTTTGCATAAAAAATATGATTAGATTCATTATTATTGTCAGTGTGCGCTGGTGGCACCCTTTTGTTACCTTATAAAAAATAAAAAAAAACTATATGTGCTGCGTGCCTGCAAATGGTATTTTTTAAAAGAGTATTAAATAGAGAAGTTTTTAAAACAATTTGGATTTGGCTGTTGCGCTTACTTATTTTTTTATTGAACCTATACTTGAAGTTAATAATTTTTATTTTTCCTTTGACAAGATTTAACGATCTCCCGTTTTTTTGGTATTTGTTTTTTGGCACCATATCTTTTTTATTTTACTTGGACAATGTATTAGGTAATTACAGGAAAAGAAAAAAGGTCGTTGATATATCAGTAAACAACGGAGCTATAAGGCATAAATGTTTGGATTTGGCCATTTCTACAAATAAATTCATAAAAAAAAAATCGTAAGACTTTGTATATAGGTAAGTGACCTTAAATAGGTTCAAAATGAACCTCCCTACCCGAGATAATTTTTTGGCCAACGATCTTCCGAACACCCTTTATATATCTTAATATACATAAATTACGTGTCGCTGTCTTGGGGAAGGCTGACACATAAACTACTGAACCGATTTTAATCAAATTTGCACACCGTGTGCAGTTTGATCCAACAAAAAAGATAGGATACATAATATCTTAATTTATATTATTTGTATATTATCTGTGAGCCACAATTATCTGTTAGCTCTATACGATTCTAACATATGGCGGTATACGGTTATACTATTATATAAAAGGACAAGCAATTATTCGTTTGTGTTCACTAACCGCCAAAAACTACTGAACCAATCTCTACCAAATACATCATCTTTATAGGATGGTTTAGCAATAGTAAAATCTAATAATTTTCAACTAATTGTTTATTGAAAAATGAATAACAAGTGGATAACAGTGAAGTTCAAAAATGGCGGCAATTGCCATCTACATAAAAGGTTAAAAGGTACAGGGTTACATAGAGGTGAACATTGATAATAAAATTTACTTATTTTCAATTAAATTGTTATAAAAACAGCTATGTGGAGTGAAATATACCAAATTTTAACATCATGTTCATAGTTCTAGGTTTAGCAACAATAAAAATTTAAATGTACAACGTTGAGTGTTAGAAACGGGTTTCGCCATACTACCACACATTTTTATGGTTAGAAATTAAAATCCAACCAGATCAAATCAATAAAATTATTTCTGTCGAATAAAAATTATTAAAAATCAAAATTCCGATGGCAAATGTGGCAAGCGACAATAGCGTTTTAGTAAAACTAATGAACCTATCTGAACCAAATTTTAACTACGTACATAATCTTCATAGTTCTTGAAAGATTTACAATTAGAAAATTTACTATAATAATAATTTATACTATTCTATAAAAGGACAAACCATTTTTCATTTTTGATCACTAGCAGCGAATATTACTGAACCAATCTGTACTAAATATTAACTAAATCATCTTCATAGTTCTAAGAAGGTTTAGCAATATTAAAATCTACTGATTTTTAATTTATATTTTATTAAAAAAAGTTAATATGTGGACAAAAGTGAAGTTTGAAAATTGACCGATAGGTGGCGAGTGCCATTCTACACGAGAGGTTACAAAACAGCTTGAAATTGATGATAAAATTTACTTATTAAACTATCAAGAAAATTATTAAAAAAGATTTAAATATGGTGTGCGATATGTGGATCCCAGTGAAGCTTGAAAATCGACCGATTGTATATAGCGCCATTCCACAATAGAATTAACAATGGTAAACTGAACCTATCTGTACCGTCATCTAAATAAATAATTTTTATAATTCTAGGAAGGTTTTGCAATGGTAAAATTTACAATAACTAACATTTAAATATATAATGTTGAGAGGCAGGACCGATGTTTGCCACACTGTCATATACTTTTATAGTTCGAAATCAACATCCAACCAGATGAAATCAATAAAGTTATTTCTGCCGAATACAAATTATTACTAAATCAAAATGTCGATCCTTTGCTTTTTTATATCGTGTGTAAAAATATGATCCACGGGCCTTTTGTCGTAAGCACTGTTAATGCAGTTTATTTTCCGCAAGAGTTTCTTAATAGTCTTTATCCATCTTGATTACCAATTCATACATTAAAATTAAAAATTTTATGTCTAATGGCGCTTTTACGTAATCTTCAACCACCTAATCAGTGCAATTACAACTAGATTAATAATTACTGCTATGCGTGAAAAAATCATTGAAGAAATAATGCTCAACCACATGCTAAAATACAAGAATCTTATCGATAAACAAATAAAACTTTAATTTTTAGTTGAAATTATCTTTACTTATGAGGGCAGGCGACGCCGCGACGGGGATACTAGTATATATATATATATATATATATATATATATATATATATATATATATATATATATATATATATATATAATAAATATAATTACAAAATATATATGAGCATGAAATTACTTTAAAAATTTTTATGAATAGATAAACATTTGTTTATATGTGTCTTTTTAGAGTGTGAAGTGTCTGTTGCTGAAACTAATATTCTTAATAACACTTTTTGATGTATATGGGTCATTTTCAAATAAAATGGCAATTTTTCTATCCAAAAAACCCATGCAACCATAAGAAAAGTTACTTATTCATGGTCGTTGGCATACTAGGATGCTACCACACTACTTGAGAATATTTACCTGAGTAGGTTCGTCAAATTTCCACTTCCTTGATTTTTAACTGAATTTTAAGAGAAAAAACCTTTAATAACTTGAAGTTTGTTACCGAGTTTTTAACTTGTCAGGGTTATGGTTTTTATTCAGTTTTCAGTAAAGAATTTAACAAATTGGACCACAAATTTAACGTACGTTACCAAAAATTCATCATACGTTACCTTTAAACTAAAGGTCACTAGTAAAGTATGTCAAATTTGACGAACTGTAATTAGAAAAAGAATATTTAACTACAATTTGTTTCATATATCACACTTTTCTACAGCCGGCAACGTACATCAAATGAATAAATTCGGAAATTCACAAACACAATCATGTTTTAAGCCCCCAAAATTACATATTTTCAGAAAAAAGTAATATTTTTTTTTAATATACTCATAATTGAACAAGAAATAACAGAGGGAATAATTTTTTTTTTTTTTTTAGATGTCCATACTTTTTGTAGGTTAGAAGTTGGCAACTTAAAGTGTATCTTTATCAAACATTTGAAATTGAAGTTCTAAAACCTAAAAATGACTCATATGAATTAATAAAATAAGAATATTATATAAAATAATATCTCTAACTTCAGTCGGTTGTTGTCATAAATCTTTATTATGGACGTGGAACAGGTGTGTGATAAATACTAACATCTATTTATCACACTTAATTTTAGCTTATTAGAAATTCGTGAAATATATATTCTTAAAATATAAAGTATTTTCATTGTTTTAAATTTTACTTATAGAAGAGGAGATAATAGTTTTTGTGTTTGTTTACTTTGTATTTTTCTTTCTAGATGTTTAGCTATCCTTATATAAAAATAGACAGCTTCCAAATATACCTCCAGAGTATTCTCCAGAAATGAGGGTCCATTAGTATAGTTATCTACAACATCTAAGAATTAATTGTGAGGGAATAGATATAGGATGTTCAGTTGCTGTGTTCTGGAGATAGCAGTCATTGGTTGGCAATCCATCATTACTGAGCTAGTCATAGTTGGACCATTCGACCCAAGATGCATAACTTGTTTGCGCACTTTGACTGCGGAGTACTATGCTACGTAGTAGTGGGTAGGTATGTGGTGTGGCGGGCAACTACGCTAGTAGTAGTACCCCCCTGACTTATTCTACTTATAACCTTGGCAAGTCTTTCGCTTTCCAGTGTTCACATTGATACTCTACCCCGCTATTATCAAGTGTTCAGTGATTTAAAAATTGGCTTTCGTTTTTAATTTTTTTCTTTTTCTTTTTTATTTATTGCAATTTGACTATTCAGTGAAGTTAATACCACAAATTGAGTTGCACGTATATTTTTTTATATTCACAATAGTGTTATTTACGTACATTTTAAGAATGTACAGTAGATTAATTTTTATATATTTAGTGTAATAACTTTTAAATTTTAGTTTTGGTAACGGTTCGGATCGGCGACACCACTAAACTAGGTTGACCCGCGCTACACCGACCAGTTCGATCCTTATGCTTCACTTCATGTTTACATTTTTCGATAGTTCATTCCTATAACCTCACATGTAAACAATCACTTCTACAGTTTCAACTTGGATTTTCTTGTTTAGTTTGTTATATTGATATTTAGACTTCTTAAATGTAAATAAGTGAAACAGAAGTTAACAACACGAGGATTTAGTGTTTTATGAATTCATGTTTTCTTATTTCATCTAAGCTTATGTGTAAGTGTTATAAAACTTAAGAAGATTAATTTGTACATGGATTTGGTGTTTTACATATTTATATTTCTTTTATCAATTTAAGTGATAAAATTTAGAACTTGTAAAAGTGTTATGAAACTTAACAAGATTTATTTGTACATGGATTTAGTGTTTTATATATTTGTATTTGTTGTTTCAATTTCAGTATACATATTTTGCGAATGGATTCTTTGTCATCCATATTACTTGTTGTGCTAAGGTGAGACAGATTGTATAATTAATTCAATAAAACATATCAGTTTATAAATAAATGTGAGAAAGTATATCACAGGTTTTTTATGTTTTCTTATTTCCACTTCCCATGAGAAAATATAGCAGAAATTAACATCATCACTTTCAACTAGGATTCTGTCTTATATTATTATATAATGGCTTATAACATGGAGAATTGACAATGTGAAAATAATCATAGATTAAGAGGTAAATGACACATTACTATATAATTGTAGAACTATTGGTATAATGTTATAGATTAATGTGTTTTTAAAAAAAATTAGAAGCCTGATGATGGAACATTATCTCCGAAACATGTAGCTACAAATTTTAAATAAATAGGAGTTATGCCAAATAAATACTTAAGGATTCTGTCTTTTTTATATTTATAATTTGTTATTTTCACTTCTCTGACAGAAAGTTCATCAGGAATTAACTTTACTGGTGGTTCAGTAGTATATTAATTGTTGATTAAATTAATATTAATTCAAAATTGATTTAGTGTCTTATATTTTGATATTTCCTTATTTCCACTTTAATATTTCCTTATTTCTCATTTTAATATTAGAAGGTAAACAGAAGTTAATATTACTTTGAACAAGGATTTAGAGTTTCACAGAAAATGTAGGAGAATAACCTTTCCCTTCTAAAAGCAGCGACTAGAACATCGAAATAAATCGGTACAAGGTTAGAATCGATAAAAGGTATTCTGAGCGGGTTTAGGGGTTGGTGTCGCCGATCCGAACCGTTACCTTAGTTTTTAATAAGTAAGGTCGAACCTTAAAAAAAAACAAACAAAAAAAAAACTAGTATTTTCTGTTAAAAAACGTTAGATAGCTAATAAATTTGAATAAATAATTACTAAAACAAATGTTTTTCGTTTAGATTTCTATTAAAGTATTAATTCTATATTCTATTAAGTAATTTCTTGCTTCATGTTAAATGTTTAAATGGAGCCATCCTATAACAGAAAATGTTTTGAGATATAGAATGCTAGAATAACTCAACTCATGAGCGACTGCATCCATTTAAGGCCTCAGTGTGTTTATTTTGTGATTTAATTTTCATTCTAATTATCAATTTGGGATAAGCAAACAATTTCAGATAAATCAGGTGGCGTAATAGAATTAATTACCTAATTCCTCTTCGCTTTAAATCTAAAATAATTCACCTAAAACGAATATAACAGGATATGTTTTTAAAATTTAGTTATAAGTTGTTGAATTGAAACTGGGGATGTAACTTTCAATATCGCGATGAAAACTTCCTAATATTTTAAATTCCTTAGGAAAGAAGGCCGGAGTTCCTGTAAAACGTTTCGTTGAAGAGTTCCTTGTTTTTTAATTACGTAAAATATTCTTAGCTATTATTAACTTCTAAGAAAACTATTTCCCGCTATTTTTCATCGTAAATATTCCAAAAATTTGCAGAGGTCCCATTCTGAATCCCGTCCAAAGTTCTTCCTGGTAGTCGTCAGAATGATCGGTAAAAACTAATGTTTCGTAAAGTATAGCTATTTCATACTAATTTCTAATTTTGTTAAGGTAATCCTTACAGCCAGGATTTATATGCAGTTGCATAATTATTTGGTTTTATTTTGTCAAAATAATTTAGAAAATTTGTAATATGAGTATTTAGCCTTCAAATGCTTATTTCAATACTTTTAAATTGTTGGTAGGTTTGTAGGAAACCTGATTAAAAAATATATTGAGAATCGCCTCTAACCAAAAGTTACAATGGCCCCACCAAAAAAGAAAAAAAAAAAATCTCAATTCTACTTTCTCATGGAACAAGATATAATGTTCTGATTTTCCCAATTCAGAATTAAAAGTATCTAAATTTACTTAAATTAAATTAATAATTACTGTTTATTAATAAACAAAGTTGAGAGAAAATAGTTAGTTCAATCGTAACTTTTTTCATTCAAAGCAATATATCTCCTAAGCGGTAGGTACTAGCAAAAAATATTATTCAACCAAAAATATTTTCATTAAATTTCTAAGAAGATAATTCTTGGCAAATCTTATGTCCGAGCAACACCAACAGTGGAGCTAGAGCATGTCAAAATGTTTAAGGTTGAGAAAAACTATATAGACCGTACCACCAAAAGACAAATTAAAGTCAAAAGAAAATAATTTAAACATGCTTTAAACCTATGACTGTGTTGATACGTAAGGAACTTGATTACAATATTTTATACAACAATGGTGCTACGGTCCATGCAGAACCTTGGCCTCTTCCACGATTCCCCTCCATTTGTTTCTGTCACCAGCTGCTCTCCTCCAATACCTCACACCAAGGGTCTTTAGGTCTGCCTCAACGTCCTTCCAGCGCAATCTAGGCCAATATTTTATAAATATATGAAAAATCTTGAGAAGAAGGTTAAGCTTTGGATTCGTTAGTTGCCATCTAAGAAATTTGATTACCAAACTTTACCAAATTCAGCGAAGTCTAATCAAAGAGGAATTTTGGGTAATCATATTGATAAAATTAATCAGATAATGGATCGACTTATTCCAAAATATTTATTCGCATAACATTCATTCAGAATAATTGTGATTGTGATAATAACTGAGTTGGATACATAAAGTCCTGCCCGGAGGACCTTGTTATTCAAACTGTATTTGGATTGAAATTAAATTAGTACATATGTAAAACTTAGTTTATAATAAAGTAAAGAGCTATTAATTGGCTATAAGAGCTTATAATATAAATGTAATAAGTGCTGTAATAAATCATATAATGGAAGGTGTTGAAGCAAGCAGAACCTTGGGGTTTCCATATGTATCTATCTTGTAAATATAATTTATCTTGGACCTGGTGAGTCCCTGTGGCTTCTAAACTCTCTACTTGTTCTTAGTTGACGGGTCAGGTGGTACATGGTGATGTATGGGCTTCAACTATCCTTAGGAATTAAAATCAAATCTCACTCTGTTGTGTTATATCCAGTGATTTGTGTGTCTTCCAACTCACCGTACAGAATATAAATTAAAAATGTTGACGAAGTTCAATGTCCTACAAAGCTTGGATCAATATAAATAAAACAGATAATAAACATAATTGCTACTGGTCTTATACTGGAAACAGAGTCTAGAGGTTGACTATATCTCACTTGTTTCTAATTTTATCTTATAGGTTATACGCAGGTCTCTAATCCTGTTAGAATGTCCTTAGGTCTGTTAATATAAAGCTACGAGCAACATTGGAGTATCCGACGAAATTAATAATTGTTAGAACAAAATGTCGAAAAATATGTTTGACTGGATCCTATATGACTGGCTGATATATTTGACAGGATCCTATCAATATCATCAGGAAGTGTTCAGCGCACTTACAAGGGGAGGACACACTCAGTCTCTTACGGATCTTGTTGGCAATTTTTTTTGGAGGTTCCTGGTCAAAAAATATTAGACATGTATTTTGCCGTTCCGACCAATGGGCCTTAGGAGCCGATAAAAAAAATAAAATAGCATTAAATTAATTTATTTTTTATCTCGAGTTCAAAAAATGATATCGACATGATTCTTGCACCAAGATTTTTAGTTTTGATTGCGAATTTAAGGAAAAATACAGTCGCTCCATAGATTTTGGTTTAGGTTAATTAAATTCTAAAAAAATGACTAGTTTTTCAAGCAAACTACTTCTGTAGATTTTTTTTTTTCACAAAAATTGACGTCAGATCCTAATTCAGCACCCTCAAAAACATTAAAAAACGCTTATTTAATAAAATCAAAAAATATCACTTTTTTCACCCTCTTCGAGGAAAATGAAATTTTTAAACCAATTATTGGTTACATACCTTTAAATCGCCATTGCTTTGTTACGCGATTCACTAGATGGTATCGCTGGAAAGAGGAAAGTCTCAGCTTTCTTAGAATGTAAAATTCGATGAACAAAAACCTATTAAAAAAATTGGAAAATCCGAAAATCATTTTGATTTTTACCTTGAGTTTGAAACCAGGTAGGAAGATGAAACCAAATACATTTCTTGCATATTACCACCCTATATTTTGTGTAAAAAATTAAGTTGATACGTTAAACCGTCTAAGCGTAACTAATGTTTTTATCAATTTAAATAAAAGTTGCCTACCAATTTGGTCAGGCAAATTTTGAAGCTTACAAATTTTTATTTTTCTATTTGGATGCAATTTCGTATTTAAGGGTTCCTTTGAATGCTGAATTCGAATCCGATGTCGGTTCTTGTGAAAAAATTTATTGAAGGTACTTCACTTGAAAATTTTTAGCTTTTAAACTGAAAACGTGATAGAAAATATTTTTAGCCCTAAAATTTCATTTCAGCACCCTCAAAACTCAGGAAACGTATGGATATATATTGATACCAATTAAACAAATATATATATATATATATATATATATATATATATATATATATATATACTAATTAGGAGAAATAATTTGTTACTTTAATTATTATTAAAGTAATTATAATTAATTATTATTTATTGTAATAATAATTTATTACAACTTAATATTTACATAATATACAGACAGAACCAAATATAAGAATTGATTGTTAAGTATTTCCAATTTTTATTTTATTCTTCAAACCTAGAACGTATCTCTTATCCGCTTTGTAATCCTTGTTTACTGGGTTGTTCTAATAACTGAAGCTTATTACCTCACAATTTCATTTTCATTATATTCAACAAAATCCTGTCAGCAACGGAAGTGAGGCAGTTATTGCTATAATGTTTTTATGTCAACTATCACAATCATATTTTAATATCTTCAACTGCAAAATAAAATAAAAATTGTAAATACATAACAATCCAATCTTATATGTGGTTCTCTTTGTATATTATGTAAATATTAAAGTGTAATAAATTATTTTCTCTCCTATCCATGTTTTCTTTTGTCGTCATTTTTTTAATTGGTTACCTGACCTGGAAAACAACATATAATCTTTTGTTTACTTTTCATTAGGGAGTTCTTTCATTTTTATTTTAGCCAGCAATCAGTTACTACATCAAAAGTATATCTTAATATGCGTATAATTTTATTATATGTATAGTCATTTATTATCGTGATAGAGTATATTTCTAGTTTTAATTATCGATTAATTTTTTCATTAATATGATTTAAGAGAAAAAGTCTTTTACAGCAAAGAACAAACGAGTAATTTCACTATTCTTTCCTTGTGTGGGGAGACAAGAGACAAGAAGACAAAACAACTAAACAGCAAAACCAAAATTTAAAAAAAAATCTTCTATTATAAAAAAAAAACCGATAATAGTTGAGCTTGGGCTTGTCAAATTGTTACATTTTTTACTGCGAAAAAACGCTACAGCGAAAAAGTACAGACCCCCAGCCAAAAGACATATCCATGTCAAAACAATATCCAAATATGATTTTAGACGAATGAATAACAGACAATTATCGAGATTCATAAAATCTGTTGGCCAATAATTACTTTTTACATTTTATAATCTTTACTTTGATCATTGATGTTCAATAACAACGAAAATAAATTGTATTTCACCTTCTTCTTGTCGCAAATTTCTCCATGAATTTTACTTATCCTGCTTTACCGAAGGATTTACTTTTATGGGAGTCTTAGTAGGGTTTTCATTTCGGCTAATCCTTTATCCTTCTTCGGTAGGACCCTTTTTGCCTCTATCTTGGCCTCCATTCCGTGGACGTGGCTAACATATCAAGTGTTATATCTTCGTAATTTCGCTGGTTTGTCTGATTTCTGTTTATGATTTCACTTAAGTGATTTGATGATGTCTAATGTAGCAAAGGATGGACTGGTGTTACAGCGCATAAGGGATCGTAAGTATAAATATACAGTAAAAAATTCGATAGGAAGATAACAATAGAACGGAATAAATACTGGTTACTAAAGAAAGCATCTTGTGTGAAAGTTGAACAAAGAAAATTAGGTCACAACTGACATTACGATTCGCAATCTAGGGAGACAAATTCTATTGACAAATATATATCTTATATTAAATTTTTTATTAGAAAGCCTTATTGGGTCCCAGAAAAATGCTATAAACTTCTGCAAGAACAATAATATTCGAACCAACTACACATAGACAAATAAAATCATAATTGCTTATCTGACTTGTAAAAGAAAACTTTAATTCTTTTAAACTTTTAGTTTCTGCTGGCAAGTATTGATTAATAATTTCGTTAATGCAATTTAAAAAAAAAAGAAGTCTTCTATAGCAAAGAAAAAAAAAAAGAAGTAATTTCAATACGAAATAGTAATAATAAAAAAACACATAATATTTTTCTAATCAAATATAAAGTGGTTGGGACTTATTGGAATCGCAAAATTCCTTCACATATTCAAAGAGAGATAATTTAAAAATATATTTACAAGATATCGTTTTTCCCTTTAACATCTGAATGATTCTGCGTTGAGAGTCAAGACACCTCAACACGTAGTGAACTCTTTGATCACTTGAGAAACATAACCATAATATAAGGGAATAGATAAGAAATTTTATCTCCCAACTATAATTTTATTTTTCAAAAGATATGCTACATGACCATTTTTTGGGTGACGTTTCATGGCTTATGCCACATTTTGAAGCCCAAAAAACATAAAACACGACATGGATAATGATGTATGAAAATTTGCAATGACAATCATTACACTACTTTCTATCTTAACCTATTTATAAATATACAAATATATTACCCTCCTGTGTGCACCTAAACACTCCAACATAGTTGAAAAAATTTATTTAGACTAAAAAGTTTCGTCACTTCACAGAACCGTCGCCCAAAATTATGGTCATATGGCATAATTTTTGAAAAATAAAATTATAGTTGGGAGATAAAATTGCTTATCAATTTCCTTATATACTTAGGTAATATCTCCTTATGCAATATAAAATAATAACATAAAATACAAGACGGTGTAAAGGTACTGATGAATTATATAAAAAAATGAATTTCTTGTGACCATGATAGTTCGATAGTATAGGGAGAAAACTATTATCGGTTTTTTTTATAATAGAAGATTTTTTTTTAAATTTTGGTTTTGCTGTTTAGTTGTTTAAAGAACTCATCACACATCTTGTCTCCCCACACAAGGAAAGAATAGTGAAATTACTCGTTTGTTCTTTGCTTTAAAAGACTTTTTTATTTTTAAATCATATTAATGAAAAAATTAATCGATAATTAAAACTAGAAATATACTCTATCACGATAATAAATGACTATACATATAATAAAATTATACGCATATTAAGATATACTTTTGATGTAGTAACTGATTGCTGGCTAAAATAAAAATGAAAGAACTCCCTAATGAAAAGTAAACAAAAGATTATATGTTGTTTTCCAGGTCAGGTAACCAATTAAAAAAATGAAGACAAAAGAAAACATGTAATTTCTCTATAAAAAGAAATTAGCAACAAATAATTAGGAAAATACAATAATTTAATGAATTCAGATAATAATATTTTTATATAATTGCTTTCTGGGTCATTGTAATGTTGTTAACAAAATGAGAGACGAGGATCATTAAAAAAAAAATCAAGTTTTGTTCCTTCTTTTAAAAATTATTGTTCGGGAGCAATGTAATTGATAAAAAAAAAAAGAGAGGAAAGAACTTTTACCTTTCTATTTAGGAACAGAAAACGGAGATATTGATAAATGTCAATTAATTATTTTGTTATTTTGTTCTCTTACCTGTACTCTAGTTATACTCTTTTGACTATAACTCTGAGTCTATTTGTACGATCCAAAATTGTTTTTTTTTCCTCCTAAATTTGGTTGAATTTACTATTAGACTCTGTATATGAAGTTTTAATTAAGTCCCTTAAATACACATACTAGCACGCTTAATTCCCCGTTACGTTGTGGTATTCAAGTTTTTTTGAAACATTTTTCGCTATAACTTCGCATATATTTGTCTGATCCTAAATTTTATTTTTCCATCTTAAAGCTGGTTAAATTTAATACATGTAATCTATTAAATTTATAGATTATAATAATTTATAATTATTAATCTATTAAACTATAGAGACCTATCATGACAGGTTGTACTGTGTCTGGAACAAAGGCAAAACATAATATACATAGTTCATTTTTTCTTTTATTGCTTATATACACATACAATATTTACAACATCAGTAACATTGAAATAACTGTAAATAAATTTAACTTGATGGGTAAAGTACATGATTTACTTTTTACCAATAAAGTAAACCAACGAAGATTCATCTCTAGGTCGTCGAAGGACGAGTACTCCTTGCTACTCAAAATATCGTAGGGCTCCTTCAGCTAATTCTCTTTACTGTGGTTCATTTTTGGTTCTTCCTCATCATTATCAGGGTCTTCGCTTTCGCGTTTTTCTTAATTATAGGTACAATATAAGCACTGGAACGAAATTCTTCATCGTGATCATGGTTTAGAAATTAGGGGAAAATTATTTCCGTTTAAAGAAATTTATTATTTTAACGGGGTAGCCGAGAAATAAAGTCTGCCGTATAATGGGGTACCGAGCTGGCGAGATTGTACTGTAAAAGCAACTTATAAAGTTAATTTCATGAAATAAAAAAATGCATACATTTTATTTCATTAATGGATATTTACATAACGTCGAAACAAAAAAATCCAACATCCAAGCATTAAAAAAAAAAAAAAAACCTAAGAGCAAAGTTGATTGATATAATTAGAGGAAACCCGAGAATGGCCTGTATTTTCTTTTTCAGTCAATTTGGCTTTCATAACTCTTTTAGGCTCGTTGGACACACACCGGTTTTGGACGGACGATTTTTTACCGGTCGTCCAAATTTCAATAGTGAACGACATGCCAAATAGTAACCTTGCACACACACCGACTTTTTGCCGGCCGGCAAAATGCCGGTGAGTTGCCGGCGCCTGCCACTACATTATAATCACTGTTTTATGCACTACAATTACAAAAGCTACTACTTGTTTGAGTTACTGAGTCGAATGAAACAATATCAATTTGTTAATCAGAAATTGTTAAAAGTTTTAGGTCGAAAAGTCAAGAATAAAATAAAATTATAATTATTCTAATTGTTTGACCGGTAAAAAACCGGTGAGTGTGCAAGCACTAGCACCGACTTTTTGCCGGTCAAACAATTACTAGAATTATAATTTTATTTTTTTCTTGACTTTTCGACCTAAAACGTTTAACAATTTCTGATTAACAAATTGATATTGTTCCATTCGATTCAGTAACTCAAGCAAATAGTAGCTTTTGTAATTATAGTGCATAAAACAGTAATTATAATGCAGTGGCAGGCGCCGGCAACTTACCGGCCGGCAGGCAAAAAGTCGGTGTGTGTGCAAGGTTACTATTTGACATGTCGTTCACTATTGAAATTTGGACGACCGGTAAAAAACCGGCCGTCCAAAACCGGTGTGTGTGCAACGAGCCTAAGTGTTTCCTTTCTAGTTAATGCTTCAATCTATGGTATAACACCGTATCTTAGTAACGGTTCCGCTATTTAATCTTCATTTTTTTTTTCGAGTTTATAATTTTTTTTAACAACTTATCCTTCGTCGTAAACCCACGACCGCCTGTCCTACAGTATCCTTTAATGATATTCCACTAATCCCAGTTGAGGAGATCCGCTATCTAGGACTCCACTTGGACAAACGTCTTACTTGGAATCCACATACAATTCCAAAGGCAAAGTGTTGGTTACGGGATGGACACTTGGGAACGGTGGGCAATAAACAATTAGAACCAATGAATTGAACTACCTAACTGTAATTGAACTGTATCCTAGGTCCTATCCTCTACACAGTGTATACAGCTGACATCCCAACTCATCCTACCACTGTCCTCACTACTTACGCTGATGACACATGTGTGTTATCAGTAAACAATGATCCCTTCATTGCCTCTCAAACACTCCAATCCCATATCCTAAACCTTCAAGAATGGTGTCAAAAATGGAGAATCAAAATAAATCCAAACAAATCCCACCAAATAACCTTTACCCTTCGTCGCAAACCTACGACCTCCTGTCCTACAGTATCTTTTAATGATATTCCACTAATCCCTGTTGAACAGATACGCTACCTAGGACTCCACTTAGACAAACGACTAACTTAGAATCCAAATACAAGACTAAAATGACAAGAAACAGCTCGTCGTTACAGACTACTTCAACATTTACTGGACAAACATTCAAAGCTCCCAATTAATTACAAAAGACTCATTTACATGACAGTGATTAGACCAATATGGACTTACGGAGTTGAGCTTTGGGGCTCTACTAAACCATCCAATTCATCCCGTATCCTAAAAATCCTCAATGCTCCTTACTTCGTCACCAATAAACTTATCCATAAAGATCTTAATGTTCCATATGTTGCTGATTTAGCCCAAACCAGATACCAATCGTTTCATAGTAAGCTCCATAACCACTCAAATCCACTAGTTTCTCAACTTTCTTCCCTCTCAATTCCCGATAATCCTCCGAGGCGTCTGAAAAGAAGATGGTACTGATGAGTAGTTCTTCTCAAGTTTTACCATGTTATTGTAAGCGTTTTTAACAAATTTACTTAATGTAACTGTATACAGTTGTAAATTTCAATAAATTGTAAAATAAAAACAACTTAATAAAATCAGATTTTTATACGCTGTAAATTCTGAAACGATAGTTATAGCGTTTTAGAATTTCTTAATTTAAGCAATATATAAATAAATTACTGTTTATTTTATTGGGTTATTTTCTTTTTGATTTGTTGATCTGTAAAAAATCAATTGCAAAAATAAAGGCTATTAGTTAAGTAAATGAAGAACTACTTGAACGTAAGAAATGACTATATGGTACTATACTTCTCTGTTGGGATTATGATTTATTTACATTTAACCTTATTTTTTGCTGTGTGTGTTGGAGGGAGGTATGTGGTCAACAGTTGGTGGTCTCGGCATCAAACCTTCGGGTTCGCTAAGACTTTTGGTAATTTATTTATAAACGTTTAATGCGAACTTAGCAGCCAAAGTTCATAAATAAGAAACAAGTTTTTTAAGCATAACATGCCTTGTAATCGAAGCTAATAATTTTTAGGTGTATTGCTCTTTAGGAAACTGATTACAACTTGCTTTTCTTAGGGAAGTAAGTAATATGGCTTACAATTAATTCTTTGTTATATATATATATATATATATATGGATAAATTTCTTGACTGTTACTATTAAATGTTTAGTAAGGTTCTTGAGGTTCAGTCATAAAATAAAAAATCAACTATTTTGGCGACGTTTCGAGACTATATTGATCTCATAATCATGCCCTACAGTGAAACAAGGTTACAATAAAATTATATAAGTTATACAAGTTATTTCAAAACATAAAGTTAGCTACATTATAGGTAGGTATATAACAACATGTGTAGGGTAATAAAAATATATATATAATTACAGAATATAGAGGAGTATGAAGCTACTTACAATGTTACTGGTGGATATGAATAGACTAACAATTCTAGTACACAACTAACCTAGGGGAGTGAGTTTAAACAGACAGTTAACAAGGGTTAGTTGGGAAAAACCCTATTTCTTAAAAATTAAGTTAAAAGGACTGTGTGGGTATTCCCAAAGATGCAGGTACAAAAATATTTCAGCGTAATATACTAATAAATGGAAGAATGGTTTGTATGATGTATATAAATGTAAATGTATATTATTGGTCTGAATGTATTAAGTTGGAATAACAGGTGTTAAGATGTTGATACACTCGTCGTTGGTACATACAGGCAATGAAGCCTGGAAATTTATAGAAGATGTAAGATCTGACAGGAAAACCAACTTTCAACTCATCTCTGTCGACAAATGGGAAGAGTACTACAAGAAGCTCCTTACCGAGGATAGACCGGAATTTATGAATGAAGAGGTACAACAAGTGAATATAGAGGGAGAGAAGCTGGAAATAGGGATAGAGAAAATAAAGAAAGCAGTTAAAAGTTTAAAAAATGGAAAATCAACTGGACCCGGTAACATTAAGGCGGAATTAATAAAAAACGGGACAGATAAGTTATTTAATATAATAAATCAGCTTTTAACAAAATGTATAAATGGAGAATCTATCCCTGAAGAATGGAAAATAGGGTTTATGTCATCAATTCATAAAAAGGGTGAAAAAACAAATGCGAAAATTATCGAGGCATCACTGTCACATCAACATTTAGTCGACTGTATGGAGGAATTTTGCGAGATCTAATAGAGGAAGAATATGAAGGACAAGAAGCAGAAGAGCAGAGTGGTTTCCGCGCCGGTAGATCAGTCATAGACAATATATTCGTTCTTAAACAGATTATCGAGAAAAAAATTGCTACTAATAGAGAAACACATCTACTCTTCATAGACCTTCGAAAGGCTTACGACACCATTCCTATATTTAAACTATGGCAAGTATTAGAGGAAGCACGAATCAACCACACCTTAATAAAATCTCTTAAAGAACTGTATAGAGGCTCCATTACACAGATAAAAATGGGAAGCAAAACATCTCCAGGTTTCTTTGTAACAAAAGGTCTTAAGCAGAGATGCTGTCTCTCTCCCACCTTGTTTAAGATATATATAGAACATGTTTTAAAAACTTGGAAAAAGAAATGTAGAGGAATGGGATTAGAACTAGGAGGTACATCCATATTTACATTACAATTTGCGGACGATCAGGTTCTCATTGCTTAAGACAAAGATGATATAGAATATATGACTCGAAAGATCAAAGAAGAATATGAGAAATGGGGCCTATCAATAAATATATCGAAGACAAGGTACATGTGTGTGGGAGGTAGCACAGATGATTTGGAGATAGGAAACGACATAATTATGAAATGTGATAAATATAACTATCTTGGAGTACAATTGAATAATGAAGGGAAAGATTCACTAGAAATAAAATAACGTCTAAGACAGGGAATAAGAGCCATAAAAAGATTGAACGGAATTTGGTGGCACAATAAGATTTCGAAAAAAAGAAAACTGAATATATATAATGTTGTCGTAAAAAGCATAGCATTGTATGGAGCGGAAACATGGAAGCTAACAGAAAGCGATAAGAGCAAAATAAAAGCATTAGAAATGGATGTCCTTAGAAGATCTTGTGGAATCTCGAGAAGACAAAAGGTAACAAATGAAAGAGTAATGCAAATAACCGACATTAAAGAAACTATTATCGACAACGTTACCAAGAAACAGCTGATATGGTACGGTCACGTGCAGAGAATGCCAGAAAACAGACTTCCAAAAGTAGCTCTTAAATGGGTACCGACTGAAAGAAAGAAAAGGGGAAGACCTAGAAGAACGTGGGGCGAAGGGGCGAATAAGAAAAGCAATGAATGAAAGGAACCTCATGGATGATCATTGCCAGAATCGTGAACAATGGAGAACGAGTCTAGAGGTCGGACAGCGTAGACAAACGCTATAAACCGGCATATATATATATATATATATATATATATATATATATATATATATATATATATATATATATATATATATATATATATATATATATAAATGTAAATGTATATTATTGGTCTGAATGTATTAAGTTGGAATAACAGGTGTTAGGATGTTGATACACTCGTCGTTGGTACATACGACGAGTGTATCAACATAAATACAGTTGCACGTCTATAAATAAAAACCCGAACAAACCTGACCAAACAGCTCTCACCACACATTACAGGCAAACAAAACATACTTTTAAATTTTATTTCCCAAATTATTCAACATGAACAAAATAATTTTAAAAGAAATATTAAAGAAATGATAACCATAGAAAAATTTAAAAACCGCGCAATAAACAAAAAATCAGACGTTTTAAATCTTAACACCTGTTATTCCAACTTAATACATTCAGACCAATATACATTTACATATATATACATCATACAAACCATTCTTCCATTTATTAGTATATTAAACTGAAATATTTTTGTACCTGCATCTTTGGGAATACCCACACAGTCCTTCTAACTTAATTTTTAAGAAATAGGGTTTTTCCCTACTAACCCTTGTTAACTGTCTGTTTAAACTCACTCCCCTAGGTTAGTAGTGTACTAGAATTGTTAGTCTACTCATTTCCACCAGTAACATTGTAAGTAGCTTCATACTCCTCTATATTCTGTAATTATATATATTTGTATTACCCTACACATGTTATTATATACCTACCTGTACTGTAGCTAACTTTATGTTTTGAAATAATTTGTATAACTTATATAATTTTATTGTAACCTGTTTTTTTTCACTGTAGGGCATGATTATGAGAACAATATAGTCTCGAAACGTCGCCAAAATAGTTGATTTTTTATTTTATGACTGAACCTCAAGAACCTTACTAAACACACACACATATATATATATATATATATATATATATATATATATATATATATATATATATATATTACAAGCTGCATCACTCAAGAGCAATGAGTAATATGAATGACAAAAACTCGTTTAAACAATACATATGTACAATGAATTAAAATAAGTAAGAAAAATAAAATAAACAGTCTCTAAAGATACAAAATATAAAATAAAATATACAAGAAATAAAATAGAATATAATAAATGGTAATGTAAAATAGATAACGGTTGTTAAAACGAATAAATAAAAAAAATTACGGTAAACCGGAAAATTTTAGCTCAGTCCAGAAATGGTGAGCATAAAGGAAGACAACTCGATCTCTTTAGTCGGTTTGTTAGTAACCATGAAGGGAAAAATAAAAAGGAATAACGCAAAGCCTGCAGTAAAAATTGGCTAACAAAGAGAAATGAACTCTTATAAGGTTTATTCTTCTCTTTAGGTACATTACATTTCAAACAATTTTTTTTAAACTATAGATTTATTTGTAGAGGTGTCAAGGGTTCTTACTCCATTAATTCGCTGATGTGTCTTTTATAGCCTCCATATTTCTTTACATAGTGATACACTTTACATTCCAACCGCCACAGACAAGGTTCCGACTTATATATAAATCTTTTATCACTTGAACCACAAAAATCACTTTTAAAACAATCGTACACGTAAATTCAAAGAAGACGGTCTTCAACCAATAATTTGGCCCTAAAATATTCTATAAACTTAACAATCCTGCCGAACTGACCAGACACACGCACAGATCTAGAGGCACACCTTCGCAAGTAGAAAGAATTAAATTTTGATTCTTCTCCGATTCCCTGCACTGGTCGCTACACCTGTAAAGTTTGACCTGCAGTGGCACATGTTCTGTCACACATGTTCTGGTTTTACTTTTCAGGTCGCTTGTACAGTAAAAGCTCTCCCATATCCGTGTGAAAGATGCAAGAGTAATTTAAAAATCGTGATTATTTCAAGACGGATATATCTGAGGTTTTAATGGAATCTTAAAAATAAGTTGACTGGTTTTGAGAAAAAGTAACGGATAATAGAGAAGGGCATTAAGGCGGAATATTGAAATCAATGAGGGTTGCCTTTGTTTTCTCTCAGTTGAGACGATATTTAGTAATAACTCCACCGCCAATTAGTTATTGCTATTGATTAACCAAAGTTCTAAAATTTCTTCAAAGACAAATGAATCGATTGAGCAGACTTCGTTAGTCATAAAGGATATTTCAGTAAACAGTTTCCCCTTTTAGAGTGAGGAAAGTTTGCTACATCTGAAGCGAAGTCAACTGTTGAAAATTAATGATGAGTGCTACGAAGTTTGAAACTTTTTTTGAAAAGTTCTTTTAAAGGAACCTTGCCATCCACTGGCATCATCAAAAGGTCTATTCGAATAAAGCTGGAACTTAAAATGATATAAATAAAAATATATATTTTTTTCCAGAAGAAATATATCAAGTATCAATAAATATGACGAATATTTCGATCGCTTATGATTGATTTTCAAAAACTTAAACAAGTTTTGAAGTTTTAATAAATAAATTTTAATTTGTTGGTGAAACTAAGTTTCAAATCTGGCTGGAATTATTTCCTTTCCTAGATTCTACCTTCCATAGTATGTCTCCAACAAAACCGTACCGCTTAAAAATTTTTAAATTTCATCAAAACTTTTCTAACCAACTTTTTTAACTCATTACCCTCATTATAAAAGGCAATGGCCCCGAGACCTATTATAATAAATATATATTAATGGAGTTATGGTAATGGTTAGCTTCTGAACTGGCCACTCAGGACCTGAAGTCCAGAGCGACTGTGGATTTTGACACTAGTGACGCGGCTGAAAGAACACCGTTGGGATCACGGTGGGCCTGGTTTGCCCTGTCATAATTGGGGGATAAGCTTGGTCCGGTGTTTATTTATTTATTTTTTAATGTTTTTGTTTCCTCGTTATTATTAGTACTGTTTATATTCTTACACTTTTATTTCCTGATTTATTTTAAATAATTGTTTACTATATTTCGTAGCTTGTATAGTTAGAGGATTTTTTTGAATTTGATCTAATTGTTCATATTGTTAGAATGGATTCTTTCTCATCCATATTATTCATTACCATTTAGAAAATCATCTTGTAATATTTATTCAAAAACCAATTTCGGTATTTCAAAATTTAGCTTCTACTGTAGCCCAGTCGATTCTTAAAAAAAAAAAAAAAAAACTTGTGCGATTGGTGCATTGATCGAAAATCCGCGGAACAACACTATTTTTAGTATTTCGTTTATATTTTGTAAATTATGTGATTTGTGATGCTAGAGCATTTCAAGGAAATTTAATCTAGTTTACTAGAAAAATATTTGGCATATAGACGCGGATCAGGTCTCATAATAAGCTGATTAAATTTCCTTGAAATATTCTAGATTGGTAGGTACCTACCAAACCTGTCTCTTCATTAATATTAGTTTTCTTTTAACGACATTTTTAACTGTCATTTTACTAACTATATTTACATATTTTAACCAGCTGTATATATTATTCTCTTCGTTCTTTGAAATCTTATGTATTTTAGATTATTGTGTCCGAATAATGCTCAAAATATAATTGAAAGTAGGAGAAAATTAAAACACAGGATAAAAATAATATAAACTGCTCACAAATTGAAGTGGACCACTTAAGGAATTTAAGATATTTTATAATTTTGTATTATATCTATTATTGGATTAATGATATTAATCCCATGGAATATGTTTTGTACCAACTTCAACAAGTTTTGTACCAACTCTTTACTCTTATTTACTTGCTGACGCTTAAACTGAGGAATAGGCTTCTTTACCGCAACATTACATGCTGAGCTTGATAAGGAGTATGGACCGCCGATTGAACCTTCCGATTAATTACAAGCGTCTCATTTACAGGACAGTACTTAGACCTATTTACACACACGGAGTTGAGCTCTAGGGCTCAACTAAACCTTCCATTTCTTCTTATATCTAACCCTCACAATGCGAAATCCTTTGAAAAATTCTCAATGCTTCTTACTTTGTCACAAATAAGCTTTTCTATAAAGATCTTAATGTTCCATATGTTGCTGATTTAGCCCAATTTAGATTTCTTTCATAGTAAACTCCATAACATTACAAATCGACCAGTCTCTCAAATTATTTCGCCTTCTATCCCCGATAACCCTCCGAGGCATCTGAAAAGAAGCTGACCTCGAGACCTTCTACTATAGACCTTTAATTAAAGTGCCACCAATGGGGGGGTTGCTTTACAAGTTATTGTCGTGCTACTGTAATCATTGTCCTACAAATTTACTATATGTTCTATACGGTTGTATAAATTAATAAAAATATTACAAAAAAAAACAACAACATTGAATATTAAATTAAATATTTATTTTTTTAGTTAGGTGTTTCATATGGCTATGATGTTTTAATTTGATCAAAACAATGAAAATGCTGCTTCTGAGGTAGGTATATGAATTTCAAAATAGTTATTGATTCAGGAGTTACGGTTCAATTGGTACTGAAAACAAAGAGACTGAGGTTAGTGTTGAAGTAGGCAATTTCAGGACCAATAGAAAGGCAATCGAATACGGCCCTCTAGTTTTCAGACTGTAAGGGTAAAGGGTCCTTCCTATCCTTCTCAATGTATGTAGGTCAGTGTATATAGACTGCCTATACAGATAAACCTCCGGTTCTAGTGCAGTCTTCTCAGCCCATTTCTGAAGTTTCCTTTCCCATCGTTTTCTTTCCATATATCACTGAACGCCAAGAGAAAAGAATCGACAAGGCCATTACCTTTCGAATACATCTTCATTCCACTATATAAAAAAAAAAAAAAAAAAAAAAAAAAAAAAAAAAAAAAAAAAAAAAAAAAAAAAAAAAAAAAAAAAAAAAAAAAAAAAAAAAAAAAAATTATCATTCGATATATTTTGGTAAAACCAAACCAGAGTATAAATATGTTTTCATTAAACGTTTCATAACTTACTGATGTATTAATTTCCACACCTACTGCTTTCATTGTCTCGGTCATTCTCCTATTACAAACGAATTTCAGTCCCGAAGTTATTTCTACATTAAATCTCTTATAACTTAACTGTAACAAGAAACTGCAAGGCACTTTCATCTTAAACTTGAATTCAAAACGTCAAAATCTATTCCCCTCATGTGCCCCATATGAGTTGGTAACTCTGAAGGCCAATAAGTTATCCATTTCTGCAATTATTATTTTTTTTTTTTTCTACTACCTTTGGTAAGTTGCAATATATTGAATTCTGGAATTGAAACTGAGATTAATTGCTTACTGTATAGTCAAAGACTGGGAATTGTACTTATTTAATTCCAAAAGAAGCGGAACTTCCTCAGAAATCGAATAAGACTCTGGAGAGTGGACTGTATATAATATTCCTAAAATATAGGTTAGAAGTATGATTAGAAGAAATCTAAATCAATTATAATAAAAATGAAAATGACTCACCCATGTGAAGATCGCAGACCAGGATCGGCAGAACCTCTTTGGGCAAATAGTTGCACCTGCAAGAACCGCATGATAATGAATTTCTTCTAGGCTGCGTGAATCGGTTGAGAAATATGCTTGTTCAACACTCATTTGCAAGTAAAATGGGAAATGTAATGTCTTTGATGGAAAATAACATGAGAATGAAAGAAAACACTTTAAAGTTAGATTTGAAAGACTATTTTTAGTCTTGGACAAAAAAAACAGGAAGGCAAAGCCTTGGACAATGGTGGATCAGAAAATTTAGTCCTTCTAGGTTGGCTTCTGACGAAAAAGTGAGCGAGTACCAACAAGGATTAGCAGAAGAACAGCAAGGCAATCTGGCTGGTTATTGTAAACATAGAGTGGCTTGTTGCCATAAAAATCTCGATAGATGGCGTGACTAATATTTTCTCATCATTTTCTTCTTTTACAAAGGACGCCTTTTGGAGTGAAAGGTGTTACTAACCACTTGATTTAATTAATGTTTCATTTAAGTAATTTCAGTTAATTGTATATACAGAGAGCGCCGATTGGCGCGAACACTTACAATAAATAACAATGGCTTCTATGCCTGTGCCCCAGAGGCTCAATCTATTTTCCTCACATAGTTTGAAAAAGCCCGTCAAAGCATAACTAAGATTAATTATATTTCAGGTTGGCAACACTGCAAAAGCTTCCCACTAAACTGAGAGTACCTAGCTTTCCTAATGTTAAAATTTCCTATGTTAGTTTTCCCAAGTTTGTGTCAGTTCAATTGTTCGAATCGCGTCATTTTTGATTCTATTTCCCTCACTTAGTCATTTTTCAAAGGTAAATTATATTCTTGCTTTTTTTGCATCGGCGTATATGATTCCCATGTAGCTCAGAGCTACATTTGTTTTTTGTTTTGATATGCATGTGTTATTAATCTTAAGTCAACATCAAAATCCTAATTCCTTCATGTCTATTTTCCTCACACAAAAAGCGAGGGAA
The DNA here is from genome assembly GCA_003667255.2 of Euschistus heros. Taxonomy (NCBI): domain Eukaryota; kingdom Metazoa; phylum Arthropoda; class Insecta; order Hemiptera; family Pentatomidae; genus Euschistus; species Euschistus heros. The sequence continues at coordinate 382,020 of RCWM02000686.1, read as the reverse complement.
ATAAATTACAATAGGAAAAACTGTAATTGAAATAAGATAAAGAATGTCCTTTTAAATATATTATTAATATTTATACTATTATAATATTATATTCCAAAGTTTAAATGTATATTATAGTGTCTTAAAATTTTAATTTTTTTTCTTTTATTACTTTTCTTACGAGTTTTATGTTTGTTAACAACTATCTTTTAATCAATTGGTTGATATCATACTCATTAAAAACTTTTTCGTAATATAAATATTTTATTAATTGAATTTTGAGTGTTTCCCTCATTTCCCTCACACCATCTTTGTTTCCCTCGCTTTCATGATTTCTGTTATGATCATAAAAGTGCATATAAACTACATTCTAAGAGGGATTTTTTGTTAGTGTAATTAATAGACTATTATAAAGATTTTTATGAAGACAAAATTCTGTTTTTCACCTTACTTTTTTTCTAATTGAATCACACTGCCGGAATTCCGAAATAGATGAGAGAATGACCCATCTATTAAAATTCTAATTTAATTAATTTATTTCTTCCCACATAAAAGATATAAATGACAACAAACGGCTCGTTTTTTTTTTTACTTCTTCAACATTTAGTAGTTGGAACCTTCAAACCTTCTGATAATTTATAAAGAGACTCGTTGTAGTAATTAGACCTATTTCGACATACGGAGTTGGGTTTTGGTGCTCCACTAAACCATCCAGTTCGTCTCCTTTCCAATCCTTACAATCCAAAATCCTTCTAAAAATCCTCAATGATCTTAACTTTATCACAAACAAACGTAAAGATATCCATAAAAATCCATTAAGATTTTAATGTACCATATGTCGTTGATTTAGCCTAAACCATAGGCATTGTTTATGGCAAATTCCGAAACCATTCAAATCTCTTAGTATCACCACTCGCTTCACATTTTATTCCAAATAACCTTCCGAGGCACCTGAAAAGAAGATCACCTCAGAACCATCTAATATAGTACTTTATTATACAGGGTGATTCCTTGTTAGTGTAAAAAAGTAAAATTGAGTGTAACTAGACCAAAAATGCCTCTGGCTGCACCTTTTTATTCCAATCAAAGATTTTTTTTTTTTTTTTTTTCATAAAAGCTGTAATAAAGATTTAGAATAAACACCAGAGCATTTTTTTTTTTTTTCATAAAAGCTGTTGATATATTCAAAGATTTTTTGAGGAAAACAATTTTTTTTTTTTCATAAAAGCTGTAATATCTCCACTTTGCTTTAGATTTAGAATTAAATTTTCTATAAACCCAGAGCATATGTAACCTTGAATTTTACAAACTTGGGATCCGAAGGACAGCTTGATCTTCAACTTATTTTAGCAAGTTAAAAGTTAAAATTTCTTATAACAATTCAATTTTCCTTCTTATTTATAAACTTCAAAATATATAAAAATATAATGATAAAAAACTATTTCTGTTTTATTTGAGTTCATAAAAGTCCATGAAATCTACTCACGGTCACGGATTTGGTTGACTTTTATTCTTGAAACTACATTAAAAAGTTGTGAGTTTTATACGTTCGGTAGAAATATCGTTTCTCTTCAAACTAACACTAAAATTTTATATTTAAATTTCTGCATAATAAAAGCATTATTATATTGCTTTAAGAATTGTGTCATTGTAGAAAATGAATTAATAATACAGTAGTTTAAGGAAGAATGAGATTTAAAAAAAACAAACTTTTTTTAAAAACTTAAAATGAAGGTAAAATTCGATTTCTTCGCCAAATATAATAATAGATATTGTTTGATTTTGAAAAATATGATCTCAGTTTAGATCAAGGATAAAAGTAAGGAGACATGGTACAGGTTTTTCGGATAGGTATAAATTTACATTCGTGTAGGATCAGCATGTACAATCATTTTTGTTTTTTCCTTTGTTTATTTGGGCTTAACGTCCTTAATGTCCTTATACAAGGACAGGAAGGACGGGTTATCCTGCAGGTTACCATCCTATTCTAGCTATGGTGGGAAAATCAAGAATCATTTCGTGAGTCCGCCACGAAATAAATTTCAACCCGCCCAGATGGGATTCGAACCCACGATCTTCAGTACCGGGCGCTCTGAGACCCTTGCCCCAACTCGCTTGGCCATCGAGTTCCTACAATCATTTTTCAATTAAAGATAATACAGGTTTAGGATAAGTAACGTAGGTAATGCAGATCTTACTGGTGAGGTTGATGTTACTTGCAAATACCAAGTCTGTACAAGATCCACTACATGTTATACTCGATTTATTTTTATTAATGAATCAAACTAGAATAATATTAATAATAATAGTAATCTTAAAATTATTATTCTATAAGTAATAATAATTAATTATGGCCATAAGCCCAATCGAATACTTCAGGATGGGCTCCTTAACCTGTATACATTGTGCGACACAACAAACCAGATCATGCTTATTAACTTAAAATAGTTTATAGCACGGATAGTTGATATCTCTATTCCCAATCACAACAATATGAATTCAACTATCGGAGAGAAGTTACGAAAATATTAGGAACTGACCGTTGAATTAAAGCAATCGCAGTGGTGACGCCAATCACAATATCGTCAGACGCGCTGATCCCGATTTCAACTGTTGTAGAGTATGAATTGATGACCTTAAATTGCCACTGGATGAGAGAATCAACAAGCGGTACTCTTGGAAAAGGCAAGATTGTTTGAAAATTTTTAAACATATGAAAGGATAAAAATAAAAGGAGTAAAGTAAGAACCTAAGAACCTAACCTAACCTGAAGAAGGTTGGGCTTGTCCACCACCTTAGTTCAGAAACCGCAAAACGCGACTTTAAAAATAAATCATAAGATTGATTTTAGTTAATAATATAAATGCTTGTTATTAATGAGTTAATAATTGTTACGTGAGGTACAATCATACATTTCAATATAATATGTAAAATTGTTGCTTTATTACACATTACTGTGAAAATTGATATTGGCTTCAAGATTGATTTCTTCTACCGGACTAACGAGGAACCCTACTCCCATCCAATTAAAAACCCATCCTTGTAAACAAGATACTAAGTAAAATAATTTATTATATTTAATATTTCATCGCCGCAAAGGTTTAGATATTATTATTATCAAGAGATTCGTATTACATAATATATTCATATAAATATAATATGCGTATTAGACTTTAAAGACTTCTTTAACTTCTAGACAATTTTTCAAAGCTTCCCATTAATTTAAAAAGACTCATTTACATAACAGCAATCAGTAGACTTACGGAGTTGAGCTTTGGGGCTCCACTAAACTATCTTATTCATTTCTTAACCAATCCTTACTATCCGAAATTCATCGAAAAACCCTCAATTACCTACTCAGTAATGGCATGAATACGACTAACATATCCGGAAAAGATGGCTGAAAAGAAGCTGAATGAGAGATCTGTTAAATTAAAAATTATTTTGTTGATTTATGGTAAGGAGGTACTGTTGAGTGCTTATCTCCCTCAAGTCTATAATATCTGTATTAGAACAAATTAAGAAAATTCACTTATTGTTACTCTAATAACAGGCGCAAATAAAAAATTGAAAGAGAAAAAAAAATCTTCTGGAGCGCTAAAAAACGCACTGACAGAGGTTATAGGTTGTAAAGGTTTCTTATTTTGGTGAAAACAATTTTTTCCTCAAATATCATGAAATCCACAGCCAGTACTTCTTTTAACGTACTGCGTATAAGTTAAATTAAATATCGAAAATTGTAAAGAGTAAAACAATAAAACATTTTTTTCTTTAGAAATAATTTATGTAACAATGAATTAAAACAAATAACAAAATGATTTTTTACTCATTTTTTTTATTAATGACAGTATAAAAGCAGCAGTTTTAATGGGAATATTTTTTATTTGTGATTCATCACTAACCACGAAAGCTATAGAACCAATCTCAACCAAATTTTTTACCTCATCATCTCTTTTGTCATAGGAAGGTTTAGCAATAATAAAATCTACCGATTTTTAATTAATTTGTTATTAAAAAAGCGATAATATGTGGACAACAGTGAGGTTTGAAATCGGTGAAACCATTGTACATGAGAGGTTGCAAAGATATTATTTACTAGAGATCTTGAAATTGATAATAAAATTTACTTATATTAAATTAATTTTTTTTTTATTCCTTTATTAATAGAAATTTACAACTGTATTAGAAAACACATCTAGTAAATATGCGGTATATATGTGATATAATGACATGAATAAAACTTGTAGAGGAACTACCCATTGGTAGTACTCTAATGAATATTTACAAAAGAAGATCACGAGGCCATCTTCTTTTCAGATGCCTCGGAGGATTGCCAGGAATGGAATGGGAAGCTGTTCAACAAGTGGATTTGGATGAGTGTTAGGTTTATTATAAAAGGAGAGGTATCTGGTTCGTGCTATATCGGCGACATATGGGATATTAAGGTCATTATGGATTAATTCATTTGTGACAAAGTAAGGAGCATTAAGGATTTTTCGAAAGATTTTGGATTGGAGTGATTGGATGCGGGAAGAATTCGATGGTTTAGTGGATCCCCAAAATTCTATACCATAAGTCCAAATAGGTCTGATAATCGTCAATAATACAAGTTTCTTATAGTGAATCGGGAGATTTGAACGTTTGTCAAGTAAGTGTTGTAGCAGTCGAAATCTACGTGCAGCTTCTTGTCTTTTCAATCTTGTATGAGGGTTCCAGGTAAGTCTCTTGTCCAGATGAAAATTTCAATTATTAAAAAGGATTTTAAATAGGTGGTGCGACATGTGGATTCCAACGAAGTTTGAACGAAAATCACAAAGTTTTAAATTGTTTGGAATGAACTTGATTAGGTGATATCGTCGGAACTATGTAGAACCAACGACTACCAGGTCCTAATGGTAAAATTTCGAATCTGATCGGCACTTAGAAGACCGAAATCAGTAATTTTTATAAATTTTTAGCATTTTACCACAGTTATGCCTTGTAGAGTACAATTGTAAACGAACGAAATAAATAATGCGTCTTTTCACTTTTGTTAGTTTTTTATAGTAGCGCGATGTGTCCAAACAGGTTTTTCCTCTTGAAGTTTTAATATAGCTTCCATAGCCCATTTCGATATTATTAATACTTTAATCATGAAGATGTTATTATAAATAATATATTTTGAAGATAATATTCATAGGATCATCCGGCTGATCCCTCTTAGGAGTATTTGATGATCCATCAATTATACCTAAGAGGGATTGTGAAAAATAAATCTGGGCAGGAGTGAAGGAGGTCAGAAGACCGGGCAGCTGGAGATTGATGTAGGAACTCCGCTAAGTTAAGTCCATAATTCCATTGTTTCTCCATCAATAATTTCAAAGTCTAATAAGTCCCTCTGATCTGTTACAAATTGGATTTAAAACTGATGTATAGGCTAAGGTTGTTCACCTCCACGCCACGTGGTTTTATTTCAGTCTTTTTGTCAAGAACATGAATATCGGACCGAATTATGAAAATTTTAATATATTTTTTGGCTTCTTATATACACACACACAAATATATGTACATCCTCCCTCCCTCCGTTTTTTAACTATGTATACTATATGTATTTACAATAATTTTATTCTTGTGAACATAAAATGCAAATATTTGTTAAATAGAAGAAGAAGAAAAGGTACCGACAAAGAATCCATTCACAAAATATGTATACTGAAAGTTTCTCACTTAAATTTATTCAACAAATATAAACATATATAAAACACCAAATCTATGTGGAAATTAATCTTACTAACTTTTGTAACACTTTTTAACGTTAGAGAAGGGGAAATAAGAAAACGTGAATTTATAAAACACTAAATCCTTTGTGAAATTCATGTTGTTAAATTCTGTTTCACATATTTACATTTAAGTAGACTAAATATAAATATAACACACTAAACAACACAATCAAAGATGAAACTGTAGAAGTGATTGCTTACATGTGAGGTTATAGCAATGAACTATCGATAAAAAAACGTTTAAAAAATCATATTCGTTGGTTTTACATAATGCTGACAACATCTTAAAGACTAGCCATCTCTTCATCGACTTGAGGGCCGCATACGATAGTATTAACAGAGAGGAGCTTTACCAAACAATGGAGGAATTCCAGATCCCTCAGAAGCTCATACGTATGGTGAGGAAGACTATAAGCGAGGTATTGTGCTCAGTATGCATCAACGGAGATCTGTCAGGAGAATTCCGAGCGACGAGAGGGCCACGGCAGGGTGATGTCCTTGCGAACCTGTTGTTCAATATTGCCCTGGAGAAGGCCGTGAGGGGGTCGGGTATACAGGTTGGGCACACAATTTTCAATCGAAGTGTGCAACTCTTGGCTTACGCGGACGATGTTGATATTGTTGGACGGTCTCAACGCTGTCGGGGAAGCATTTCAGCCACTGGTGGCTCCCGCAAAGAAACTTGGACTGGAAGTGTAGCAGACAATGACTAAATATTTGGTGACCGAGGAGACGCCTGGACGCAATACAACAGTGAAATTTGGTCACTACACATTCCAGCAAGTCACTGACTTCATATATCTTGGTTCGATGGTAACCCAAGACAATCGTACAGAAGTCGAGATTAGAAGAAGAATAATATCTGCCAACAAATGTTATTATAGCCTAAGTAAACAGCTTCGTCGCCGCATCCTCTCACGTCAAACGAAGCTGCACTTATATAGAAGCATAATACGCCCAGTTCTAACATACGGCTCAGAGACATGGACTACAACCAAGAGTAGTGAACAAAATCTCCTTGTTTTTGAGCGGAAAATCCTCCGTAGGATATTTGGAGGAGTTTTGGTGGACGGAACCTGGAGAAGACGCACAAACCAGGAGGTATACGGTTCATTTACGGAACAGAATGTCCTTCAGGTCATCAAAATGGCCCGATTAAGGTGGGCGGGACATGTGGCTCATGAAGAATTACCTGGGAAGTTATTGAAGGAATCGCTTTATGGAACAAAAAGAAGAGGAAGGCCGAGATGCGGGTGGAAGGATGGATTTGCGACTGACGCTTGGAGCATACTGGGAGTGCGCAACTGGATGGTGGCTGCACAAAACCGTGACGACTCGCGAAAGTTGCTGGCGGAGGGCCGGACCCGGCAATGGGTTGTAGCGCCGAGATAGATAGATGACAACATGTTTATAATTATGTGCAAGCTATTCTTGTGTTATATTTATAGGTCCATAAAGCTCCAGTACACACGAACCCGTTTGCGAAAAACAGAAGAAAAATTATAAGATAAACTTTATTTATTTTTATATACACTTTTTTTTTTTATTCCTCAAAATATTATTTATTATCACTCAACAATGTGTTAAATGTTTCGGGACATATCCCATCATCAAGCCGAAAATTTACATTTTTTTCTTATTAAACTTTTGTACATTGCACTTGAACTTTAGTAATAAGAATAAACACAAGACTTAATAATGAAATAGACCCTTGAACCTTAATAAGCAGTGTAGTTTAGAAAAAAACAGTTTTAGTTATTGACTAAAAAAAGAAGAGTACGTAAATTAAATTATTTTGATTTAATTTATTTTAATTTGATTTATTTAGAATGTATCGTTTGAAGTGTGGTGCATAAAAGTTTTAATAAGGAAAAATGTAACACATTGCTGAGTGATAATAAATAGCGTTTTGAGGAGTTATGCGTCTATATAAAAACAAATTCAGTATATTAAATACTCCTTTACTAAAGAATTGAGCAATGATCGGCTTAACCGACAAGTCGGCCAAAGTCATAGTTGGCACATCTCTAATTTTCAATTACAAATGAAGAAAGTCATAGTAAAGAGTTTACTATTTTTTACTTGATTTATTGGACAATTTTCACGAGTTTAAACTATGTGTTTTTATTTTATAATAAATAGGAATGGTCAATTTTATTTTTAAGTCATTTTAGTTTTCTTAACTTTAGTATAGTAGCATTATTTTACACTTCAAATATTGGATCTTTGAAATAACTATTGGAAGTTATGCAATAATAAATATTGTAAGTTCTACAATGAAAGAACAACAAAAGTAGTCCTTAGTTGGAATTCCTCTCAAAAACAGTCCGATTCTTTAAAAGGTTACTTTACAAAAGAGGACAATGGGATGAGAAGGGCTCAATTGATAATGAATAGTCAGTAAAAGAAAGAGCTTGCTTTCTTCTCACCGACTCCGGGGAGCGATAAACTAGCGGAAAAGGGGACAAGACGTCGAACGGGGTTTGGTTAGGGTTGATCATAATTTGCTGGATAGAAAGGGAGTAGAGGGTATAAAGAACTTGGGAGAATATGAGCTCAAAGAAAGAGAAATCCAAAGACTGATTTGTATCTTGTCTGCTTTTTTTTTTTGTTTTTTTGTTTGTGTTATAGAACCAGAGAATAAGAAAACAAACCGCTTCGCTGGAGGAAAGCCAAGATCTCCCCTCTTGTAATCATCTACCTTAATGTAATCAATTACGCCCACACTTATATTTCTTCTTTTATTGTAATCTTTCGCACTTATTACTAGCTAGTTTAATTCCTTATGAATACATTCCTGAGCTTAAATCGATTTATATTTTGAGGTAATTTTTTTTAAAAATTAATATATTTTAATTCTATTTAAATTAGTGCAATGAGAGGTTATTATTTTTGAGTCATTGTTTACCCTTGTATAATAAAACCTGTCAGAATCTTTATATATATCCGTGAATATATATAATTTACTTTTGCTGATTTAAAAAAATCAATACTTCCTTGACTGGGAAAAACAATAGATCTAGGATATTCCTATCTATAATCTACTGCTTTTCCCAATTTACATTTTAGAATTAAAAATATCAAATTACTTCAACTTAGAACTTAATTAAATCAACAATTAACCATTATTCGAAATAAAAAAAGTTGAGACACTAGGGGGTTCGAATGTGACTTTTTTCATTCAAACCAAGCTCCTAGATGGTAGGTCTAGCGACAAATATTATGTAACAAAAATATCCGCCATTAAATTCTGATTAGGGAACCGTCGTCAAAATTCGATCTGAGCAATTCCAAGAGATATAGAGCACTAACCTGACAAAATGTAATCACAATATTATTCATTGTAATATAGACCGTTGGTAAACAAGTTTACAAAGCAGTAGGTAGCTGATACCATTGAGAAAACAGTTTAAAGTCGGAGCGATAACGGGAGTGATTTGCTGTTTCGGCAATGACACTTAAACGTAACTATTTCTTAAACTACTAACTATGAAGAAAGTTATGAAATCCTTAAAAAATAACATTTTGTTTTGTTTAAATGTGTAAATAAAATATTTATTTCTAAAGTTGACAATTTTCGAGATATTTTCAAACTGCTCTCTCCAGTTTCGCTCGCCCCCAGTTGGTAGACATGTTTTTATGTTGTATTTAATGATTAGAATTAAAAAAGAACTTTATTGTGGGACATTGTCCTTTAAGAATAATATTAAATGTAAGAAAGTAATATCGTATCAGGTCTAGAGAATTTTAACGTAGGACAAAATAAATAAAGGTATGTAGGTACGAATTTTCATATGCTAACAGAAAACCAGAAGCAGAGCAGAGCAGAAAAAAATCTGGTATGGCATATCGAACGATAAAAATAAAAAATTTTTGCAAAGTGGATAAAGAAAATATGATAATGAATAACAAAATAGAAAATAAAAATAATCTGTACAATTGAGAACACTATTACAAAAACATTTGCTTTACATGCTAATGTTTTACGTCTGTGGCCATTGTCTTTAGACCGTCAGTTTAGAGAGAGAGAAGGAGTATTTTAAATGTTGCGAAGGAAGAGGTATTGCGAACGTGAAGAAGGAGAGATTTCCTAAAAATAGAGCATAGCTAATAATAAAAAGATCGTTAGAATACTGGCAGAAGTTATGAAGGATGGAGTATAGAGATTTGAAAGCAGGAATGATATATGTAGTGATTGGATTGAGGATTTGAATTGCAGGATTCTGTAAATAAAGGGATGGTGGCGGCTGTTGATAACTTGGAAAAGGTATTTACCTATATGAAGGATGTATTATCTACGGAAGGAGCGGGAAAATAATAATATATATCTATATTTTTACATTTATGATGCCGAGACTATCTGTCATTATTTACCGTTCACAAATACTAGACAGAATACGCATTGTATCTGATTACCGCTTTAATATCTGCAATAATTTTTACGCTATACAAATTCAGGTTTATAGTACCAAAACTATACTACTGATTCGGTCGAAGTCTTCTTAAGACACTGTGAAGCTAATATCTCTGTAAAAATTTTATTATTATCTATTATTAGTTGCAATTGAAAACATGTAACTCTGCAATCCATGCAGGGTCTTGGTGCATTGGTACTTTCGTTAAGCTCTAATTTTTCGGGCCTAAGGGTTGCGAAAAGGGTCATTGGCCAGGATCATGCTCTGGTAACTAGAATTCAAACATTTTAAAAATAATGAAGTTTCTTTACAAACTACTTAAAAATACCCGAAGCACAATTTCACACGTCTGGGGTCTTCGCTATGTCAATTGTAATCACAACTGTTAGTGCAGTACTTAAAAAACCATTCATAAAACACTTTATATATTATAATACAAATTGTTATTATGATGTGTTAGGAATCGAACCCTCCGAAAAAAAAAAATAAACAATACTTCGCTAACCCAAACACATCACTAATATCTCACCTTCAACCTTTGCACCTTATCAAAATTTAATCCTGCAAGGCTCTTATACAGTCCTCCCATTTTGCACATTTATCTTTCAGTTCAGCATAGGTAACCATTTCTTTGCAATTCAGTTATTATTAAATCCAACGATTTTACAATCTTATTTTTACACTAATATTACCTTCTTTGATCTGTATTCATAGGATACATATCCCGTGATTTCGTAGTACCTTGGAGCCTTCAGAATTCTTGAGTATGCTTATCCTTCCGTTAGCGAAATATTCTATTTTATGAAAAAAAAGGCTGTTTCTTCTTCAAAGTGCCTACGTTTTGCATCCGTAATAATACTGTTCAGGAACTACAAACGGCCTTCCAATCATAGCTTTTAGGTATTTCTCAAGCATCGATGGTTTCAAAAGTCGACTTTTTTCTAACATCCCTGATTTATATATTCACCCGATAGATTGTTTTCTTCTTTTATTCTTCAAATGTTACAACATACACATAAAACCCTCCTTGGACTGCTCAACAACTTTCCAACATCCTGCATTGTTTTTTTGGTGTCTTACGGGAATGAATTATTACGGAGCATATTCTAATCATTAGTAATTATTATTAGTGGTAACTTCTTATTATATTTTACACACACAGTTTCAACGGTTACCTGACCTACATTGCATTAATTTCAAATATCCTTATAAATATTTCAAACTGTTTTCCAAGTCCCTTCTTCATTTAAGAACCTATAGCTTTGATGTAATGATTGCTATGATCAAACAGTGCGAGGAGGGAACGTCAAAGGAAACTCAATGCAAAGGATTTCATTAACTTTAACCTCTATCAATCTGTAGTTTTATATTTAACTATATATAATTAATGAGCCCTACTAAAATGAGGTAATAGGAACTTTATTTAAGTTTGAACTTTATCAGTGTGCTCAGCTGTTTATATAAATGTAATATATTTCAAAGAATATTAATTCTTCTTCAAAATGGATACCAAAGTTAGGAGTCAAAATCATTTACACAATATAGTTTAATTTTTTTACTATATTGAATTATATTACTATATTTATTGAAACATAAAACATTGATAAAAAATTAATTAATCGAAGCTTGCTACTAATCTATTTTTCACAGAGCTCCCTATAAAGTTTCTTCCCATTACATTTTCCGTTCTCTAGCCCTAAATAGTTGGGAAAATACCTATGAACAAACTTTGTAGAACATTTAATATACTATATTTACGTATTTTCTAACATGGCTATATAAGCTTCCTGACGATTTATGGAGTCATGGGCCTGTTGGAAGTCTATGAAGACATGGTGCGTGGAGATCTGGTATTCTGCTGTCTTCTCCAGTAATATCCGGAGCTATGTTAGGAATGAATATACCCCATAAGCTTGTTGGGCTAGTGAAAATGACAATGGAGAACAATATCTCTTATGTTAAATTTGGTGGAGATTTGTCTAGACGGTTCTCTACAGAGACTGGTATCAGGCAGGGTGATGGCCTGGCTTGCCTTGTTTTTAATATAACCTTAGAAAAGGCTGTGAGAAATGCAGGATTACAGGTAGTAGGGACCTTGTTACTTTCGAAGCAGAGCTCTGTCAAGGGTTGCAAAGATTAGAATTTATAAGACACTGATCCGCCCAGTCCTTACCTATGGCTCAGAAATGTGGACAATAACTAAAGCAACCGAATTGTTGCTCCTGAGGTTTGAGAGGAAAATTCTTCGAAGAATATTCGGACCAGTATGCATTAATCAAACCTAGCGAGGAAGGACAAATAACGAGCTAAAGGACCTTTATAAAGATGTTGATATTGTGCAGTCCATTAAACTAGTCAGATTATGATGAGCCGGTCACGTAATAAGAATGACCCTGAAGAAATTCCAAAGAAGGTGTTAAGTGAGCCAGTGTACAGAACTAGAACAGTTGGCCGTTCTAAGCATAAATGGAAAGATTCCGTAGCTACTGATGCCAGGATTCTGCATGGTCCCGAAATTGGAAGGCAGCAGCACTTGATCGGGAAAACTGGCGGTCGATGTTGGAGCAGGCCAAGTCTCAACCTGGGACGTAGCGCTAATAAATAATAATAATTTATGTATAAGACTTTTGATCTTTAAAAAATAAATATATATAGAAGAAAAAAAAGAAGCTTTTCATTGGATGTACCTTTTACTTTTTTTCGAAAAGCTTTTTCAATTTGAAAATGTATCTCCTCCACTAGTTACACTGCTCAGAGACTAATAAAATTTTCAGTAAAATATTTATGATTGATATTATTACTGGAGCCCATAACAGAAAAGTTCAAATCGTTGCCAGTTATAGCATTCAGATCGCCACATAAAATTATGTGATATCACATAAAATGACGCGTGAACCTATAAAGAGGAAGTTTAAGTAACTGTAATCAGGTGGTTTAATGAAGAAAAAATGTGTATCTCCTAAGTATGTTCAAACAATATTCGTTTAATTATATGATCCGTATGTAATTATTAGGAAGCTTATAGGTTTTTTTTTTTTAGTTGCTGTTGAATTGTCAGAATGGATTATCTTGCCGTTTCACATTTGTACAAAGTCGCATACTTGATAAACGTGTTTCTTTATGGAGCCTGGAATGTTTTCGTGCTGAAATCTCTTTCAAAACTCATTTAGAAAAAAATTTATGTCATGCTAACTTTTTTGAAGTATCAGTGCCTCCTTTTCATTATTTTTCTTCTTCTTTTTTTGAAAGGATTTTCTTCTCTATACGAAGTTTCCTTCAACCAAACCCCTACCTCAGACGGTTCCTCTACTCCTCTCTGTCCATCGCTTCTTCTTCAGTTTGTCCCCGGCCAGCCATACTTTCAGCCACATCTCTCCACCTGATGCAAGGCCTACTTCTCCTTCTCCTACCATCTGCTTCCCACCCATGAGCTATTTTGGAGATTCTTTTATTATCCATTATTTTAATATAGCCGAACTATTTCAATCTCTCTCCCTCCATTTCCTCCTTAATTTCTCTTCACTTAAAAAAAAATCATAAACAGCTAAAAAACCAACAAACAAGCCAAGGATTTTTTTTTTTTTAGTAAATTTAAAAATTATTTATTCAAAATCACTTTTTCTGTCAGTGGTCAGTGCTTCTTATTCTCTCAATTTAATTTTTATGAAAATATTTTTAAATACAAACTATTTTTTATCGATCACTTTACTTTGGTAAGTTTATGTGATAAATGAGTCACATAAGTTACACACTATTTAATTAAATACTATTTGAGCGAAACCTTAACTTGAAAATTGGATAAATGGGCATGGCTGGAATAGAAGGCATTTAACTCAATTGATCGGCGGTTGGTTTTATTGTTTCAGCACCTGTTCCATTCAACAATTTTATTTCCTACAAAGTTTCCAATTCCTTTTCCAAGCGCAATTGGTTTTTATAAAGCCTCGATTGAAATTGAGGGCCTCGATACAAGAATCAAGTCTGGTAGGGCTCACAGATGTTAGCTGATGGAGAAATTAAATTTTATGAAACCATTGAGTCCACTATTATTAGCAATCGAAGAAGTCGAAATAAACATTGATATAAATTAGGCTTTTATTTACTTGAGTTTTGTACATTTTTTAAAATATAAAAAATACTTATAATTTTAAATATCTATACATCCTAACAATAAAATTCCTAACTAGATCAAACTGGTTATTAATTATTATTTTTTGTATATTCGGTCACTCGTCCATCAACCCTTGATATTACTTATTAACTATAATCCTATAATATTATAATATTATAATATAAATCCTATAATACCTATAATATTACTTATTAACTATCATTAAAATATTACTCACTCTTTATCATCTTTCTGTTGTTTCCATTTCGTTGGCTTTAAAAGGAGTTTTTCTCTTCAAACGCCGTCTGCAGCACGCCATTATCACCTGAACTGTTATTTCAAATTATTAACAGTTTTTTTGTGGGAATCTTGATTTAAAAGTGTTTTTAAGAAGAAAGAAACAACACATGTCTGTTGCCTTCAATAATAATTAATGACTAAGTGAAGAAAGAATTTTCTGTTCAACAAGATGTTTTACAAAATCATGCTAACAAAAAATAATCTCTACAAAGTAACTAAAAAATATATAATATTAAACTAAAAAAAGAAAGATAAAACAAATCTAAATATTTACATATTTACGGAATATTGACTATCTAGGAGGTTTAAAAATAAATGGTTTTTAGAGGAAGTAAGGTAAGAAGCTCTACGAGTAAGAATGGGTAAGGAATTCCAGAAGAAGGTTGCACAAATAATGAAGGATTTTTCAAAGGAAGCAGTCCTATGTGAGGTTTAAAGGTTGTGACCTAGTGTTTAGGAGATGGAAAGAAGAACGCAGAGTTATTAGGTCAAGAATAGGAAATGGAAGGGTTTATGGTTTTTAGTTGAATCGCTAAGTATCCAGAAATTATTGCCGTCCAAAATTAGGAAAAAGCTCAGAATATGGGTAAGTAAAGAGCGACCGTCTGGAGATCCCAAAGATGAATAAAATGAATGAATCATCTCGAGATCACCAAATCGCCAAGATCCCTCATAAACCAAGCAATCTTAATGAAAGCAAGGGAAAATAAGAGAGGACACTCGAAGCTGACGGGGGAAAAGAATCTCAAAATCTATAGAGCTGTTTAAGGATTAAGATGGAATTTCTGGAGATTTGGGCAATATAGCGATTTAGAGTTTTGGAACTTGGATGGGTTTTGAACCAATGAGAATACTCTTAGTTTTCTTTAAATTCATACGTAACTTTTTCTTCATTGCCTAACGGTTGATATCATGAATATCCTCCTAAGGCTTGCGAAATGACTCGACCATATCTGAAGGATATATATTGTGCATAATAAACGTTATTTGCTGTTTGCTGATTTATTTCTAGGTTAATTTTTGTTTTCGGTAGTTTGGTGTCGGATACCTTGAGCCATTTTCTTACGCAGTGCGTCAAATTTGAAGAGCAGAGAAACAAATTCTTAGGTACATACATTTCTGAATCATTGTCTATAGAGGAAATCTTAAATGTAGATTGTATTCAAAAATTAAATAGACTATATTATTTTGGAATATGTTGTGCCATTGATTGAAAAGCTAAATGTTTTTATTTTTTGGAATAGGGTTCTGACCATGGTCTGATTGTGGTTCTTTTCTAAATCATTGGGTCACTAATTCACTAATTCTCTTAACCATTAATTAAAGTTAATAATGACTAAATATGACTTGGTAGGAAGTTGTAAAGCTGAAAATCTGTATACCTTGTTATTGCATTGATCTTGTTATTAAGTTGATAATTATTTTCTTTTTTTCTTAAATGTAATTTGTCTATACTATTTCTATATGTTTGTAGTACTTATATAATTTAATATTATTTATACAAAGTCCTAGTGCTGCTAGACAAAAAAAAAATGAATTGTTATATTTCGTATGTTATTTGTACAAGAAATGTTTTTTGCAAATAAATAAAAATTGATTGATTTGATATATTGATTGATTAACTAATTGTTTTTTTCTTAATAGCTTTTTCGCTTGTTTAGCCGTCATGTGCATAATTTTTGTAACAGCAATATATTTTAAACCTTATCAGTTATGAGAATCAGAAATTGAATTTTTGAAATCGTTGCCAGTATAAAGAATTTTAAAATGTTGGTACCGTAATAGAAATTGAACAAACCAATTTTTTTTTTTTTTTTTTTTTTTTTTTTTTTTTTTTTTAGTTCTCCACGCATTGATAATAAAATTAAAATTATCAGATCTATCGAAAAACTGTTTTTCTTTTCTTTTTTTTTTAAACCAGCTTAATGTAGTTAAGCATCCATCTCATTAAGGTAATTGGAAGGAATCTGTATAGTTTGAGTTGTGAGGTGAGATTGTAAATGGTTATCCATGACACCTCGCCCGACAATAATGGGCTGTCTGATGAAAGGATAGACCGTGGAAGCATCAACAGGATCACGAAGCGCCTTGAGCATTTAAAACGAGGAGGAAAGATCTGACAGCCATTTAGGGAAGAATTGAGCAAGGGGATCCTTAGAGGGAAAGTAGACAGGTAGGCCTCGGGAGTGTAGAGGAAAGGTATCAGTAAACATCATGTCCTCAAGGCACGTCACTCCAGTATGTTTATGTTCTTTCAGCTTAGAGCAGACAGATTTTATGACAAAACCAGCTAAGTTGTTTAATGACCACTCACGTTCCTGTTTAATAGCGGGATGTGGTTAGGAAGAATGTTGTTGAGTGGGGATGAAAATCGCAATTCTTGCGGCTCTTTTATATATTAATGTGGGTATTTTGCATAATTAAAATGATATTTATTAGGTCAGGGTCGCTTTAGGGAAATATACGATGTAAAACGTGATCGGAATTTTTATAAGGTGTTACTTATGAATCCTTCCTTAAATGGCGGAGTCCTCAGCTGGCCAAATTCATACATTTCAAAATCATAATTGAAAATTTTATGTAACATTAGCATAAATTATTCATGAATGTCTTCAAAAGTTCAGCTTCAGCATGTTAAAAAATGAGGACATGTAAAAAGTCAATATATTCATATTGCTAATGTAATTATAATAAAAAATCTAATGTTCATATAGAAAAAAATATTTTGATCGGAGAAACTTATTAATTGAAGTTGCTTGCTGTGGCTTAACGTAGTTATGCATTCCAAGTAGGGCAGGAAATACGGGTTATCATACTATTCTACCCAGAATGGTCAAGATTCATTCATTACACCAAAATAATGATATCACTTAGGTATGATAAAAATAAATATTAGTCTTTATTACTAAGCAAACTAATAAAATAATTTAAATGAAGCACAACAAACTTTTATATATTACAATCTCACATGTGGTGGTAACCATACTGTAATGGTAACCATTTTTAAATGGTCCTCTGCATTGCCACTGGTACTTATGAACAGTGGTGCTGCTACCCTCCTCTTTACTTAGCAATTTTACTTGAATAATTTTTATGACAATCCATTTTATGACAAGTATTTTTAAATGATTTTTATTTGATAAAAAAAAGTGCTTATATCATAACAAAAGTTGGAAGCCATGATTTATAAAGTCAAGGGAACAAATCTGACCTGGATGAGTTGATATTTATTTAGCTAGATTGACAACAATGCCGGAATTGCCCCCCTCCCCACTAATATCAGTACCAGAATAACGCTGAAATATTCATATTTCAGGTAATAATATTATTATGCGTAACATTTAATATTATTTTGATGATGAATTTATTGATGTTTTTATCGGTCGGCATTATTTTTTTAAATTATTTTTTTATTTTTATCGGCATATTATTTTTTTTTTTTTTTTTTTTTTAGAGTATCAAGATAAAAAATCAAATCAAGTCTGAACATGAAAAAATGTAACAATCGGGGGGTTTGTGAAGCTCTTATCTAACTAAAGTTGCAACGCACATTGCACATAAGCGTTTAACATAAGATGGTTGCAGTAGTAAAGGAACTGTGAACTTTAATAATGAGTAATGGAAACATCGTTATAAAATTATTGCGATTCTTAATAGATAAATGTTCAAATCGTATTTTGAGGGGGGGGGGACTGGTTTTTACATTTTTTGATATCTTAATGAGCTGTAAAACTTTTGTAATGCAAATACAGAAGAATCTCACTAATCCGACCCCTAAAGGACCAAGGAGTAGGACAGAACAGGAACGTTGGACTAGGAGGCTTCTATGAAAAATGTATTATAATTATATTAAAAGTTAATAATAATATTTACAAAGTTAAGTAAATATCAATATTTAAAAAAGTAAAGGAAATAGAAACGTACGTTATTCACTCCAACAGACTAATTTGTTCGGATAGAAATGTTATAGCCAACTATTTATGTATAGAAGTATTGGCCATAATTACACTGTGTTGTGTTTCGTTTATAGCAAACTAACTCAATTTTCAAGTTGTTCGTAATGAAGGATGCTGTAAATAATGGAGGTTAAAGAACGTAAAAAAAAAAAAAAAAAAAAATCCCGGCTTTTAAGAGAATTCCGAAAATTTGAAAATTTATCTCAATCCCCGTTTAAGCTACAGAGCTTATGTTCAGGTCAAATTGTATTAAATTTAGTCTGGTATAATTGATGATAAGCGTTACTTTAGAACCAACCTTGAAGCAGATATCTAGGGGAAACGTAGAAAATGTCGAAATATATGACGATTTGACGCGTTTAAGGATACAATACTTAGTGTTAACGGGAATAAAATAAACTGTACTTTTTTAATTTATAGTGTTTTCATTAAATTTCAAGCTGCTTTGAATTATTAGACAATATATTATTGGTGAAGTGAGCGATATAGGAGGTCGCTGCTGCGGCTGTAGTCTTTCGCTGCCGTTACCGGCCATATGATAGTTAGCCCAACTTGCTATAACTTTTCATAATTCTTAATTAGTAGCTTCATTCAAGTTTTAATTCCAAGGAGTTCATTAATTATTTTGTTATTTAATTAATTTTCTTGTTGTTAATTATGTTTGTTTTGTTTTTAGAAATACATTATGTTTATTTAGTGTATAGTTTTAATTTTCTCAAATAAAGACTGATATTTTTTATTTAATTTGTTTTGAAGCCTCATTCAAAAGACCCTGCCAATTTTGCGGGGGCTCCAACACTTGGATTTTCGTACACAGGCATAACACTAAAAACGTATAAAAAAAATCAAAGCTACCCGATCTTTTGCATACCGAAATGAACAATTTTACTGGACTGTAAGGGATTCCGCGAAAATACTAATCACAAACCCCTCCGGACTCGTATTACCCGGAGGGTCGGACTAGCGGGATTCAGATTAGTAAGGTTCTACTGTATGTACTAAAATTTAAGCTAAGGGGGGAATAGAATAAACATAAATTAACAAGCAAATATTCACCACGAACGGTCATGGAATGATGAAGTACAACTGGGAAGATAAGTGAAACTAGATAGACCATAATCAGAGATTAGAGGGCAGTTAGCATTGACACAAACTTGAGTCACTAATTTGTGCCGCCGATCTTCACTAATTGGTTTGTTAATCAAGGAGGAAGCCTTCCCGCCGCAATTACTTTCCGCTAAGCCTTTCTTCATCTGCATCTCAGCCTTCTTTTTTCTTTCGCCGGGCTCTTTAATCCGCTTAATTGACACGGCTTCCGCTTGTGGATTCGTTGTACGGCGGTGGTTCATAGATAAAATTGAATGATCCATCATACTGACTGGAATATTTTATAAACAAACAGAGTTTCTGCTGAGTATAGGTGATTTTTAAAAAAGAGGAAAAGATAAGGCTTAATTGAGACTCGGGTTATATTAGGACTGAATGAAGAGCCTCGTTAAGATAAGTTGAAGTAGCAAGTTGAATGCAGATTGATTAGCGGTGATAGAGAACACCTTAGCGTATCGTTAATCGACATCGGGCAATTAATGGCAGTTTTGGAGTTCAAAATGGATTGAGCTTGCTGAGTGGGTGAGCCATTGGATCCCTAACTCCGATCCCGCAATTCAAATCCGAAAAAAAAAAATTGTATTCTTTTTTGACTTGTTTCTTTGAAAGAAGTCCAAAAGTTGTGCAGTTAAATATTTGTTTAATATTTGTCAAGCAATAGTTCAAAAGTATAATATACAAGATAATAGGAAAAAAAAATTAAGGCCCCTTTGAGCCTGTAGGGTAAAGAAAGAACATGTTTTAGGCATTGCTTGCTTAACCCCTATTTTTACTTGAAAATGGGGGCTTCGAAAGTGACTTTTTTTATTCAAATCAATATAGCTCCTAAACGATAGGTTCTTGCGACAAATGTTATAAAACAAAACATATTCTTTATCAAATTTCACATCGATAAAATGTTGGTATATTTTTAATCCTAGCAAAACCGACAGAGCTAAAGGGTGTCAAAAAAACCCTTACCCTTAAAATAATGTTATATTTTAAAACTTACCAAAACTGTATGTTATATTTACCTTAGTGATAAATTTTATAAAACAAAAAAAATTCTCCATTAAATTTCTGATCTGGAAACTGCCTTCGAATTTTCCATCTCAACAACACCAACAGAGCCAGCCAGAGCTTGTCAAACTACGAGTAACGCCCACGCATTCCCCAAAAACGTATCACTAACTAGGACACGGACAAGACATGCTCCATGTCAAAAGAATGTTATGATTGTTATGTTAGTGTATCATATCGGAGGAAAGTCTTTCATATATTGATAAAAAATAAAAAAATAAAATAAAAATTGTATTTACAGTGTATAAAAAAAAAAAAAAAAAAGTATTTCAAAATTATTTTATCACATAAACGAAATTAAAATATCAAAAGAAAAAAAACAAAAAAACAGAACGAAATCCCAAGGAAATGAAAAAGTTTATCACTGAATGTGATTCAGAACTCCTCAAAGAAGTGAAGAAGACGACCAACGACGTGGAGCCGATCTCATTTGTTTTGTGTTTATTCACTTATGTATTGTGTTAGTTATGAAATTTTCACTTAATTTTGTTTTATTTCTTTTACATTGTTCATTGTATCTATTCAAAATTCAAAATAAATACTTAAATGCAAATTACTTCTAAATTTAACATATTTTATATAATACTAAACGTGTTAGATACATGTAATATGCTAATTGCATGGAGCATGTACAGATATTTAAATAAACGCCCCTCTTACAGGGTAATCCTGTAAGAGGGAAAATAAGAAGAATATGAGCGAAATTCAATATATTGAAAAAATAAAATAAAATATAAAAAAATATAAAAAAAATAAAAAAAATATTTAACGCTAACATAAAATTATATAAAAATATTAAACAAGCATTTGATAATTAATAGTTTAGCTTTAAATTTATTAGACCATGGACAACAAATAAATAAATAGTACAACCTTCTATTTCTTTTCATCAGCACATTCATCCATTTGCACAATTCTGCCACAAATCACAATTCATTTCATTACTAAGCTTGTAAGTTCTCTGTTCAAAAAATTACTTCTTAGTGTAGCCTTGAGCCCAATAGATCTTGTTCAACTGGATTCTAAACTCCAAGCACATCTTATTCCAAAGAAACTCCCTATTATCTTTCTCCCTGTCTCCTAAATCACTGTGTTACTGTGTGTAACTTATTTTTGGTTAATCGATGTAAACCTAAATATTCAACATTCAACAAAGGTACATACTGCAATGATACACTGTGAGAAGCGTGACATCACTGAACATCCTGGGATCACAGTAGATTATTGTTGGGAATCTGTTGCTTCAGCTGTAACTGTTTCAATAAAGACTTATCATCTTGTTTTAATTTCGCTTTTTTACTTTCCTACTTTTTTTATTTTGAAATTGATCTATTGGACCAAGAATTCAAATTGAGTTTTATCTACATAAAAGGTCACGGAAAAAAAAGAAAGAAATTCAAGCTTGGTGAAAGACAAATAAAAAATCCTCTCTGGGCGTTGTTTGCATTACTTTCTTTTTTGAGGAAATCCAATTCAAGAGAACTGAATGATAGCGGTATCATCTATTGCACAATGTGTTATTTTTATTTAAACAAACTAAATAAAATCCAAATGGTAGTTGTTAGACCGTAGCATAAATTTTAAAGAAAAATATATTTATTAAAACTACTATTTAGGTACACTAGACAGTTATTGACGGCGGAGTTTAGACGTAAAAATATGAATATGCTTTAAAAGTGATTTCTATTTATCATTTTTTTATTGATATATTCTTTTATTTTAAACTTTTTTTTGATAGGGGTAGTTTTATAGCACTAATTATGATTGCCCATCATTGTGACAAATTTTAATATTTGCCAAAAAATAAAATAAAGAAATAAAAATCATGAGTTTAATTTGTGGGAAAATGCGTAATTACTTCTAACAGATAGAAGACATTGGGATAAAAATATAGCTTGAGAAATTAAGCAACAGGATCTTGAATATGTGAGAGAGTTTGGTTATGGTTATAATTTAAAAATTTTCTGCTAGTCCGCGTAAGCATATCAAGATTCGTTAATGTTTTCTAGGGCGGAAAATTCTTTGCCGAGGTAGATTGTGAGCTGCAATGTTAAAATCTTATACTCCAAGCAAATTATATTGTGTTTGAAAATATTTTCTGAAATTTTAATCCCCCTTTTACTATCTACTTTCTCGGTTTAATTTTTTTTTTTAGCTGTTCATTGAAATTTACAACTGTATACAATATAATATCAAATACATCAAGTATATGTGATAAAAATGTTAAAAATGACTAGCCAATTGCTCGTAAAGAAACTGCTTATTAGTAGCACTGCTATATGAGAAGGTCTCGAGGCCATCTTCTTTTCAGGTGCTTCGGAGGGTTATCTGGAATAGAATGTGAAGCAAGTTGTAATACTAATGGATTATTATGGTTATGAAGTTTGCTATGAAAGGATAGTTTGGGAAACATATGATATATTAAAATCTTAATGGATTGAATTGTTAGTTACAAAGTAAGGAGTATTCAGGATTTTTCGAAGGATTTTGGATTTTTTACGCCGAGATGAATTGTATAGTTTAGAAGAGCCCAAACTCCTCATGTCCAAATCGACTAATTCCTATCACGTAAATGTGTTTCTATTAATTGAAAGGTTTGAACGTAAATATTGAAAATTTCGAAAACAACAAGCCGCTTCTTATCGTTTTAGTCTTGTATGTGGGTTCCCAGTAAGTCGTTTGTCCAGATGGAGTCTTAGGTAGCGGATCTGTTCAACTGTAATTAATGGAAAACCATTAAAGGATACTGTAGGAAACGATGAAGGGTAAAGGACATTTGATGTGATTTGATTGTATTTATTTTAATTTTCCAATTTTGACACCATTCTTGAAGGTTTTTGATATGATATTGGGGTGTTTTTGTGGGAATGAAGTTTACTGATAACATACGAGTGTCATCAGCGTACATGGTGAGGGCGCTCCTAGGATGTTTTAATTTCTTGAAAATATTAAGAGAGATCCGTTTTCGAAGTTTGTGTTGAAAATAATTAACTCTATTTCCCGTTCTATAAATTTTGAATCTAAATAGGAATATTATCTTCATTTTTATCAGCTCTCTGTTTCTTCTTATATGAATTAGTTATAAATTTGGGCTCGTAATTTCAATATGATATTTACGGATAACAAACTATAGTTGGATTTACCAGGTATGCAAGTTTAAAATGTCGTTTTAATTCCAATAGAATGCGCTCTTAGCCTATTGAAGGATTTGCTTATCTCTAAACGCTATTTTGTTTGTTAGTCATTTGTTTACAAAAGTCAGTTGTTTTTAAGTCGTTTACGTGGACGTATCATACCTTTCTTTGGTGTTAAAAATGTCTAATTTTAAGCCAAATAAAGAGCATTTGCGGCATGTCATGATTTTCTTATTTAATCAAAAGAAAAAGGCATCTGAATGTCATCGAATTCTTGTTGAGACTTATGGCGATGTTGCTCCAACCGTCAGGACATGTGAACGTTGGTTTCAAAGTTTCAAACGTGGTGATTTTGATGTTACTGATCAAAAACGAGAAAATCGACCAAAAAAGTTTGAGGACTTCGAATTGCAATCTTTATTAGACGAAGACAATACCCAAACCCAACAAATGATGGCAGAACAGTTGAATGTCACTAGGCAAGCCATTTCCGATCGCCTGAGAGCTATGGGAAAGATTCAAAAGGTTGGAAAATGGGTTCCACATGAATTGGACGAACGACAGATGGAAAAACGAAAAACTGTGTGCGAAATGCTGCTTTTACGCCACGAAAGAAAGGGTTTTTTGCATCGAGTTGTAACTGGCGATGAAAAATTGATTTATTTTCAGAATCCCAAACGAAAAAAAATCATGGGTAACGCCAGGACAACCATCTACATCGAGTGCAAGACCGGATCGTTTTGGGAAGAAGACAATGCTGTGTGTGTGGTGGGATCAGAAGGGAGTAGTCTACTACGAGCTTCTCAAACCCGGCGAAACAGTCAATACCGAGCGCTACCGACAACAAATGATCATTTTGAGTCACGCATTGATCGAAAAACGCCCAGAATGGGCTCACAGGCACGCCAAAGTCATTCTTCAGCATGATAACGCTCCTGCACATTCAGCCAGATTGACTAAGGAAACGATTTCTTCGCTTGGTTGGGAACTCCTACCCCTCCCGCCGTATTCACCTGACCTGGCGCCTTCTGATTATCACCTCTTCTCATCGATGGGACACTCATTGGCGGAGCAACACTTCAACAATTTCGAAAACGTACGAAAATGGCTCGATGAATGGATTTCAAATAAAGATGAAGCATTCTTTTGGAATGGTATCCATATATTGCCCGAGAGATGGACAAAATGTGTAGAAAGCGAGTGTCAGTACTTTGAATAAAATATATTATTTTTTTTTTTTAAATTACTGTGTATATATTTTAAGAAATAAACGACATTTTAAACTTGCATACCTGGTAATTTAAATTCAGTCATATTCCAACTTTACTGAGTCACAGACTAGATTCCAGTTACATTGGGGGAAAGATTATACACTACTGGGGTATTTTTGAATTCTGCTCAAGCATTCGACAGGGTTAGGCACTGTTGACTTTTATTCAAACCTAAATCATTCCTTTCCTCCTTCTTCTCTTCCACCTATATCGTGCAGATTTTTCTCTGTTCGAAAGGGTCAGTACCTCTTTTATACGATCAATAAGACCCGGAGTACCACAGGGATCATTTTTCGCATGTCTGTTATGCATTATTTACACACACTACACACCCAATTACCCAATAGCAACATGCGCTGACGATTCTATAATTCTGATTAGACATTCAGACATCAATCAGGCTTCACAGATTCTCAAACGCTTTTACGATTATTACAAGACTAGTTAAAAAAATTTAAAATTAAAATCAACAGCGATAAATCACAACACATAACTTTTACAATTCGACATGATATGACTGTGTTTCCATTAACAATGTTCCAAATAAACAGACCAGCACTTTTCCATATTTATGGCAAATTTTCGACAGAAGGACATGCTTATTGTCTCGTGTAAGAATCTGTTTGTTGTCACGGGATAAGTGACAGGTGTGGATTTGAAAATTAAAAAAGAAAAATAATTAAATGATATGAGATGAAAGATACAATTATTATAATTGTTATTGTAAGAACTGTTACAATGTATTTAAATCACAATAAAAATATATATATGTAGTCAGGTGTTACAGTTTTATTACTTGTAGATGATACCAACTTGTCTTGAATGAGTGAAGGAGTAGGGGATACTTTAACATAAACCTATGGAAGTTTACACAAAATAAAAGTTCATTGCCTTTTTTCTATAGAACAGTGGATTTGGATTGGTGGATATTTTGAACGAAAACATATCCAAGCAGAGAGGACCCATTAATTCAAGAACACGTTTGGATATATTACGCGGATATCGTCTACTGGGCATAGCTTGTTCAAATAAAACGTTTCCAAGGACTTTACTGTTTTTTTTTTTCATTTATTTTTTTACGAGTATTGTTCAAGAGGAACGGACCCAATTAAAAATTCAATGAAGGTCCCTTACCAGGAGGTATAGTATCGACTGAGCTGCCACCATCCAGATGTATTTGAACCCAACTTTGAAATATTATTTTTAAGTAATCATACAATTAAGCAATGAATTATTATGTACATTGTTATTGATCGAAACGAAATTATTTTTTAATTGATATTAATTCTGTAATAACTACATTAAAGGCAAGTTACTAGAGGAAAATGTTAACGATTCAATTGCTATGAATTTCCTACTGCTTATTTATTATACACGTTTTATCAAACCAACTGCAGTCCGTATAATGTGTAATAGTTAATCAACGAATTTTTTTTTTTTTTTTTTTTTTTTTTTAAGTCTGAGGGATATTTGAGGAGAGGTTAGGAGGTGATGGAGGCGGTATGTCCGCGCCCGGGCCAGCTTTATCCTGCTTTTTACATGGGTCAAAAAGGTGAGGTGCCTATCGAGGCTGACGCCTAGGTATAATATTGAGCTAGAAATGGTCTGTTCAATACCGTCTACTGTAAAACTTTTCGGCATTTTTTTGGTACTTGCCGCGTTTACAGAAAGACATCACTATGGCGTCAGTCTTTCTAGGGTTCACCTTGATGCCGCATGACTTCAGTGCCTCGACGATGGTGGAAGTTGCCCTCTCAGCCATCTTGAGAGCCCGGCCGGGGTTGAGGCTGGACGCGTAAACGGCGTATGCAGCCACCACCGCCTCAGGGTGCTTTATAGATACGACTAGCGCCGTAAAGATGTTGAACAAGATCGGTCCCAGCACTGACCCCTGAGGAACACCACAGGTGGTAGGGACTGGCGAAGACAGACTCCCACCGACCCGCACAACGAATGACCTTCCACTAAGATAGTTTCCGACCAGTCGGCACAGTGCGACGGGAAACCTGTACTCCTCCAGTCGGTGCAGCAGCAGGGGGTGCGAGACACAATCAAAGGCTTGAGTGCAATCCAGCGAGATGAGCGCCGTGGCCTTGTTCCGGTGCATCTGTTCGATGGTGTACGCCTGGAGTTTAGCCAAATGATGTTCACACGCGACACCTCGCTGGAAGCCTGTTTGCTCTGGTGGAATAACATCTTCACGGCGGCAGTGGTCAATGATGTGATAGTAGATCAGTCGCTCAAACACCTTGCTGATGTGCGAGAGGAGGCTGATTGGACGATAATGCTCCGCAACGTTCCCACGAAAGGACACTGTTTTACAGATCTGCCAGGATCTGACGTTTTTTCGAGGCCGAAGGACATCCTTGGCCACTCTCTCCATCCACAATTAGAATTAGCTTTTTCGTCCATAAGGATTGCTGTTTTAACGGTTTTTTAAGTTATCCGAATTATAACTTCTGCCATTGTTGTCCTCCAGGATACTGTTTTAAAATATTTAACGGTTTTAAGATGGCGGACGTTCCACGAAAAAAAAACAGTACTTTATTTCAATAGATTTTTATGTTTTTAGGATGCGAGATTGGAACTTTTTATTTTTTTGGTCAGACCCTATATTAATCCACTAGACCGTGTTAAACTTATTTTACTTAAGCAGCAGTAACTTGGTAGTCGAATAAGCAAAAATATAGAAGTTATTCTCTCAATTGATTTGAAATGCTTCATAGAGCGATTAATCAGAATTTCATTCAATTTTGTATTTCAATATAAATCTATCTAAAAAGATTAATCGTTCTGGAGGGAATGCAAAAACATATACTAATCCTTCAATTCTCCGCTGACATTTCAAAAAGTACAAATTAAATTAATATAGAAATAATGTAAAAATGAAAGAGATAAAACTTCCTAGAACTAGTTTTGTATAGGTTATTTTATAAAATCAGCTATTTAGCCGTTAGTTCCTATTCAACTAGGTAGGATGTGAATCGGACGATCAAAGTTTTTGTTCTTTTATATTCCCTATTGTTGCTTTGACAAAAAAATTATAAAAAGTAACTTGTAGAATTTTTAATGTAGTTAATTTTATTTCATTTTTTAATTGAAGACTTTTTTACAACAATATGTAATATCTTCACTAAAAATAAGTTAGTTCCATTTTGGTCTATCCAACCAGTCTCCCTCGCACCTTCCTCTATTCATTCACGCCCTCAACCCAACTTCTTCTAGGGCCACCTTTCTTCCGCCTTCTTTTCTTCTGTTTGGCCATCGCTCCTCTTCCATCCTCATAACATACCCAAACTACTTTCGCCTCATAATCTCAGTAGTATAGAGGATGCTATCTATTTGTTCCACTGTTAGTCTGATTTCAATGTTTGGGACTTTCTGAAGCCACTATACTGCGCAGGAACGTCTCCGATAATCCATTTCTAGGGCTAGAAGTCTTTTGGCCTGGCTCTCCTTAATAGACCAGAACTGAAGTTACTTTTATTATAAGTGTGATTATTATTTTTTATTATATAGGTGTTTTTATTTTTATAACTATATATAATAACTATAATCTAAATAAGTTCACTAGTAGCTTCGTCCAATCCACAATTCTAACTTCAAGGCAATACTATCGCATATAGTTGATAGGCGGTTCAATAAAAACATCATACGGAACAACTTGTAAAACATTTTATTTATTTTTTATGTTTAAGCGATTTATTGATTATTTGAATCCACACTTTTCCATATAATAAATATATTACGGCCCAATATACTTCAACCAGGGCATATGGTACGTATTAGCATTATTGAAAGTATTAATTTAATAAAATACAGCAGAATTACAAAATATAACCAAACAATTTTAAATTCTAAAATTTTAAATTAATATAGTTTATTAATATAGTCCTCAATTTCAATAAGCTTTAGATCTTTCAATCAAACAGTGATTGAGTCTGATGAACAAACAGTGAATTTGATGAATAACTTAATAAATATTTTGAGATTAGAGTTGAAAGTGAAGTATTGACTCTAAACTAACTAAGAGGAGGACACACTCAGTCTCTCACGGATCTTGCTGGCAATTTTTTTTGGGGGGTTCCTGGTCAAAACATATTCAACCCATATTTTTCCGTGTCGACAAATGGGCCCGAGGAAAAAAAAAAATGAAATTGCATTTTCAAACTAATTTATCTTATTTCTGCAGTTTAAAAAACGATATCGACATCATTGTTGTTCCATATATATATATATATATATATATATATATATATATATATATATATATATATATATATATATATATATATATATATATATATATATATATATATATATATATATATATATATATATATATATATATATATATATATATAAATGTATTTAATTTAAATTATTTTTTTTTGGAGCAAATGTAAGAAACAATACAGCCGCTTCATAGATTTTGGTATAAATTTATTAAATTAAAAAAAATCTGTAAGCAAGCTACCTTTATAGATTTTTACAAAAATAATTACGTCAGAACCCTTAAATACGAAATTTCATTAAAAAAAAAAAAAAAAAAAAAAAAAAAAAAAAAAAAAATTAAAAATCGTAACTCTCAAAATTTAACTAACCAAGGTAAGCAATTTTTTTTTTTTTTTTTTTAAATTGAAAAAACTTGAATTACGGTTAGACGGTTAAACGTATCAATTTCACATTTTTACACAAATTGTCGGGCGGTGATACGGTTGAAATTTATTTCATTTCATCTTCCTATCTGGCTTATAATTTAAGTAAAAAATCGAAATGTATTTCGGATTTTCCGAATTTTTAAAGATCTAATTATTTAAAAAAAAAATAATTATCCTAAATCATCTTTGAAGCAGCTGTATTTCTCCTTACTAAAACTCTTAAAAATAAATATTTTAAAAATCGATTTCATTTTTTAAGCTCCATATATAAAATAAATCATTTTAATGCTATTTCTTTCTTTCGCTTCTAGAGCCCATTAGTCAGAACGGCATAATAGTTGTAAAGTATTTTTTTAACCAGAAACCTGAGAAAAAAAATTGCCAACAAGATCCGTGAGAGATTCAGTGTTTCCTCCCCTTGTATTGGTTATATTTATTTTATTCCATTTTTGATTTCGAAATCCAATATTATATTTACTGTTACTATTTAAATTCAACACCTTAAAGTTTTCGAAAATAAACCAGTTTGTAGAATATGTGATCCAAAAAAGGATAAAGAAACAGGAGAAAATAGAAGGCTTCACAATGCGAAATTGCGCGAGTTATATCGGATAAATATAGTTCAAATAATAGCAGCGCGACGC
The DNA here is from genome assembly GCA_003667255.2 of Euschistus heros. Classification (NCBI taxonomy): domain Eukaryota; kingdom Metazoa; phylum Arthropoda; class Insecta; order Hemiptera; family Pentatomidae; genus Euschistus; species Euschistus heros. The sequence goes on along the minus strand of RCWM02000686.1, from coordinate 351,624 downwards.
TTAAAATGGGCATGTAAAGTCGTTGGGTTTAATAATGATCGAATTCCGACAAAAGTAATCAGTTATGAGCCGTCGGGTAAACGACCGAAGAGTAGACCAAGACGAAGGTGGGAGGATGGCGTCAGGGCCGACCTGGGATTTGGGTTTTAGAGGAGAGGGTTGGAGGGAAGTGTGCGTTCAACGGTTGGTGGTGGCGGCATCGAACCTTCGGGTTCGCTAAGCTTTTATTTATTACTAGTTAAACTAACCAAAATCTAAAATTTAAAATTGAGTCAAGTAATTGAATTTAAACGTTTTGATTGGATTAGAAACGATTTTTAATTGCTGAAGGGATTAGGAATTAGGTTGTTCTTGCCGAGATTGCGAGGTCGAGATGAGCTTCCCAAGCCATTAATCTTTAGCGGCATGAAAGCTTCACTAATTTTGGGTTTCAGGCGTCTCCCTTCACACCTGCTGTTAAGATCTGTTCAACAATCTCTTCATAACAGCTTTCCTTAATCTATTTAATCAACAATCTAAGGGAAGTTGTGTGATTTCTATCAGAATCGGCTAAATAATATTCAAATCTTTAATTATATTTATTCAAAAGCATTTTTTTCTTGAAAAAGTAAATTTTAAAGACTAGTGAGCATAAAAAAAAAAAATTGTTATCTTTTAGTTATTGATTGGCAGCGCAAATAATATATTCTAGGATAATATTGTATAGGAATACAATGTATTTTATGGGATTGAATACAACTTTTAGTATGAACAGTTTGTGTTATAAAGAAAAAAATGTTTTTGTTTTTATTTTTCAAAAATATATTTCAAAAGCTTAGAGACAATTAGCCTTTATATGTAGATTGTGGTGTTTCTTCCGGCGATCAACTTCTAGGTTATTACGCCCTTTTGAGTCAAACTGTTAGAAATTTAATTCTCTTCATCTTGTATACACACTATTGAGTATTATATATTATGATAGAGTTCAATTTCTGTTAAAAGCTTTTTAATTTTTTCTATGGAATTTCCCGAGTCCTCTAGAGCAAGTTCTGCGGATCGGGGTATTTTATTATTTTGTAACGTTTGTTACAGTAGTGTAAAATCTTCTATTATGTGTTTAATAGTCATTGGAGATTGACGTTTCACAATGTTGTTGGGCCTTTTTTTGTAATTATTATAATGCATGAGTTAGGTTGGAATGTCCGATCCTCAGCCTTGTCGTAACCACTTCTGCTCTTTGTGAATTTTATAGTTGAAATAAAAACAGATTGGTGTGCGGAAATGAACATTGTGCCGGATTTTGAATAGCGAAAACAAAATTCGACATGAGTGTTCATAAAGACATAAAGAGATTTCGGACTTGCGAATACCCTGAGGTAGAAAAATGTTTCCTAACATGGCTGCAGCAATGCCTAAGTAAAAATATACCAATTGGTAAAACGTTGATAAAACAAAAGGCCCAGTATTTTGCACAAGTAATTACACTTAAACAAGGTTTTACTTATCCAGATCATTAAGGTTGCAAAAAATACTAAAAGAGGTTTTCAAACAACTGGTTGTTATAGTTGTAAAAATTAATTACTTGTGCAAAATACAAGACCTTTTGTTTTATCAACGTCTTACCAATTGGTATACTTTTACTTAAGCACTGCTGCAGCCATGTTAGGAGACATTTTTCTAACTCATTCAAGTATTCAAGCCCGAAATATCTTTATATTTCCACGTGCTTATGAACACTCATGTCCAATTTTGTTTTCACTATTCAAAATCCGGCACAATGATTATTTCCGCACACCATACTGTTTTTCTTTCTACTTTAAAATTCACGAACAGAACTTAATTTTTCAATAATTGAAAAATATTTTAGATGTTAGAAGATAGAGACAGGATAAGCTTTACTTGTCTACTGGCAGGGAGGTTAGCAAAGATTAGAGTGGAATATCAATGTGCTTAATGTTTCCACTTTGGGGACCAATCAAAACAAAACAAACATATCTACACCTTCACGTTTTTTGTAGTAGTAATGCGAATTCCACTTATAGAGTTTATTACAATAATTGTTCCATTTACTGAGGCAATTTTCACAAAAATTGATTCCACTTATAGAGGTAAAAACACTCCAGTTAAAGAGTTTATTTAAGGGGAAAATGATAGGATCAAGGCACCGGGTACCACTTATCCAGGTTAGCTATATTTAATTTTTTTTTTTTTTTTTTTTTTTTTTTTTTTTTTTTTTTTTTTTTTTTTTTTTTTTTTTTTTTTTTTTTTTTTTTTTTTTTTTTTTTTTTTTTTTTAACAACATGTAGATTCCTGAAGAGAATTTTATCAATATTTATGTATTTTGGAATATATTTTGATGTTTAATTATCTATTTTGATGTAATATAATGTATATTGATATAAATATAATGTTTTTTTTATCATATATTTTGACATACTGATTCTAAATCGGCGTTCATGGAGGTATTATCATTGCAGCTTGTGAACAATAGGGGCTTATTGGCTTTCTCTCAATTTATTCAAAACCATTTCACGTTATTTATAATTTTTAATTTTATGAAGAGCTGAACATTAAATACAAAAGCCATAGTTTTTAATTAGTGTTCAATGTTATGATGTCAAATTTTCCGTGTTTTAATCGATTGGAAAAGCAATAGTTTTTTTTTTGACATCTGATATTATAATTAAATATAATTATGCTTTTCTTATTCTAGAATTTTATAAAAAAAATAAATACTATTACCTAATTAAATTAAATCAACTTTAAATTGAATTACCTCCCACATCTTCATTAAGAACATATTAGCATCGAGTTTCTATATACTACTAGCTTTCCCTGTCAATGAGGCAAACGTAGAAAAAACAAAGCCCAGAGATAACGCACTTACAACATATAAACGGAGGTTTGTAGTGACGCATCCGGTTAATGGCAGGATGATATTTGTTTGTAGTAATTAATTTCCTCCCAACCTTTTGGGGGATTAGGAATATACATATATATCCAAATTCTGTTTAGTCGTCCTTTCAAAATATTTAAACTACAATGGTATCCATTTCAATGGTATCCCACTACCTAAAGCTGACACAGTTCGATATCTTGGTTTCTACTTAGACAAAAGACTTACGTGGAACCCTCATACTCGACTCAAAAGGCAAGAACTAAACAGACGCTTCAGCCAACTGTATAGAATATTAAACAGGACATCCCATCTTTCCGTTGAAAACATACTTCTCATATACAAAACCATTATTAAACCTATTTGGACTTATGGACTTGAACTGTGGGGCACAGCTAAAAAGTCGAATATCAAACGCATTCAATCCTTCCAATCCAAAGTGGTCCTCCGAACTATAGTGAATGCTCCTTACTATGTATCCAATAAAACCCTCCACAATGATTTAACATACCATACGTCCTCGACCTCATACCTCTTAAATTTTTAAAATTCCATCACAACCTTTCTTTCCATCCTAACCCTCTGGCTCAATCACTATCCAGTTCAACACATTAAGATAACACCCCTCGCAGATTAAAACGGCAGTGGCCCCGAGATCTATTGTAAATATGTATATAGTTGGAGTTCTGGCTCTGGCCAGCTTCTCCACTCATGCCCTGAGTGACTATACATTGCGCTCTCACTCAGCCTCCACTGGGTTTTTTTTAACACCAGTGACGCAGCTGAGAAAGAAGAGCTGGGACCTCTCTGCGCAGGGCCTGTTCTTCCATGAGTGGAGGGACAGGATTGGTTGGGAGATCCCTAGGATGAGTGTGTCTTGTAAATAAAGTATGAATGTAGTTTTAACTTTTAATTTAATTTAGCTTTATTTTTATTTTTACTTGTATTCAATTTATTTTATTATTATTATTATTATTATTTTGTCTTATGTGTATATATATATTTTTTTTTATTCATATATTTATGTATATCAGCATAGCCTTTTTTTGTTCTATTTAATTTTTATTTTCTTCTTTTTTTCATTTTATATTTTTATTTTATTTTATTTTTTTATTTTCTTCTCTTATTGTACATATTGTGTGAATGTAATCATGAAGTCATCTATATTACTTATTGCCCACATTTGTGGCAGATTGTAATAATTCCTCAATAAATGAGTGATTTAAAAAAAAAAAAAATTATTGGATAAGTACCAATGTTAGGAAAAATTTTATAATTTATATTGTTCCTGTTCTGAAGAGGTTCCCATGAGATTGGGGGATGGAAACGTTAAGAGAAAAACAATAAAACGAAAATTAGAAAGCAAACATTGTTTGTTAATAATATGTTAGTAAGACCTAATACCCAATTATATATGGGAGAGTAATTTTTATATAAATTAATTTATATGATATTATATGTGTATATATACATATATACTCCTTAACAAATGGGAATTTTCTAGTGAAAAAGCCAAATAGAACAGATGGCCTACAATTGATAAACATAGGAGGACCGTATCTTAATTCCCAACCCTGAAGAAAAGACACATCAAAATAAAAAAGAAAAAAAAGCAATCTCAAAGTGTAATCGTGTAATCGAGTAAATGAGCCATGAGATACCCAGGACGGGTAAGGTTTTTTTGAACCTAATCGAAAAAGTTTTTATCAGGCTTCGTACATCTTACTTCTTGTAAGGGAATAGACGGGTGATTTTTGAACCTTATTTAGTAAAAAAAAAATCTAACGCTTCCCAAAAGCTGCTTCGTTTATTAAAATTGTCCTCGGTTTTGTTATTGTTGTAATTTAGTATGTTTTAAAAGATCCTATGATCGTAATAATTATATATATATATATATATATATATATATATATATATATATATATATATATATATATATATATATATATTTTTTTTTTTATTTTTGAAGAGAAAAGATTTGACCCCAGTTTTGATCCCAACTGGGGTCAAATCTTTTCTCTTCAAAAATAAAAAATATATTTAAAAAATATTTAGTAAACAAGAACCACTTCATAATTTATATATATATATATATATATATATATATATATATATATATATATATATATATATATATGTTTTATTTTTTTTTTATGAAAATTATTAAACAACAGAATTTTAAATTTCCATTTAAATTTTATTGTATTATGAAAATAAAAATGGTAAAAGATAAAACTAAATGCAATGAGGAGATCTAGTAAATTAGAAATCCTTTTAATTTTTGAGGTTGATTTTATTGGAAATATTTTACGATTTCCCATTCCCAATAGACAATAAGGATGATATAATAATATTTATTGTTATTTTTTATTAAAAAAATATAGAAAAAAATGTCATTTCTAAACCATGATATATTTATTTTATATTGCTAAACATATTTTCTCCAACAACAAACAAATATTTTCAAAACGGTATACGTTCCTGATTTTAAATACGAATATAATTGTCGAAATCGGACCTTTTCCAAAAATTCTAGTAATGTCACTAACAATTTCTCTGGATGTTGTTTTAGTATTGTATTATGGTCCGTAAACCAGTGTGAAGTATCATTTAATGAAATAAAAGTTAATGGCTTTTATATGGTTTGTTTCATTGTGTTTTAGAGCGTAAAACATCAAGATGATGAACGCTTAATAACAAAACTTTATTATTTTGTAGTATAATAAAATGTTACTATTGTTTGGCTGCATTTATTTTGTTAGTTCTTTACTCGCCGGTATCAATCGTTTCTGACTTAGCTCAAACCATATATCTATCCTTTCATAGCAAACTCTATAACCCTCCGAGGCGCCTGAAAAGAAGATGACCTCGGGACCTTTTAATAAAGTACTTCATTATATAAGAACCTTTATATAAGAAGCTACTAATAGGTAATTACTTTAAAAACGACTGACGTGTCATTTTTATCATTATCATCATATTTACTTGATGTACTATATTTTTATATTGTATATACCAGGTATGTAAGTTTAAAATGTCGTTTTAATTCCAATAGAATGCGCTCTTAGCCTATTGAAGGATTTGCTTATCTCTAAACGCTATTTTGTTTGTTAGTCATTTGTTTACAAAAGTCAGTTGTTTTCAAGTCGTTTACGTGGACGTATCATACCTTTCTTTGGTGTTAAAAATGTCTAATTTTAAGCCAAATAAAGAGCATTTGCGGCATGTCATGATTTTCTTATTTAATCAAAAGAAAAAGGCATCTGAATGTCATCGAATTCTTGTTGAGACTTATGGCGATGTTGCTCCAACCGTCAGGACATGTGAACGTTGGTTTCAAAGTTTCAAACGTGGTGATTTTGATGTTACTGATCAAAAATGAGAAAATCGACCAAAAAAGTTTGAGGACTTCGAATTGCAATCTTTATTAGACGAAGACAATACCCAAACCCAACAAATGATGGCAGAACAGTTGAATGTCACTAGGCAAGCCATTTCCGATCGCCTGAGAGCTATGGGAAAGATTCAAAAGGTTGGAAAATGGGTTCCACATGAATTGGACGAACGACAGATGGAAAAAAAACGAAAAACTGTGTGCGAAATGCTGCTTTTACGCCACGAAAGAAAGGGTTTTTTGCATCGAGTTGTAACTGGCGATGAAAAATGGATTTATTTTCAGAATCCCAAACGAAAAAAAATCATGGGTAACGCCAGGACAACCATCCACATCGAGTGCAAGACCGGATCGTTTTGGGAAGAAGACAATGCTGTGTGTGTGGTGGGATCAGAAGGGAGTAGTCTACTACGAGCTTCTCAAACCCGGCGAAACAGTCAATACCGAGCGCTACCGACAACAAATGATCAATTTGAGTCACGCATTGATCGAAAAACGCCCAGAATGGGCTCACAGGCACGCCAAAGTCATTCTTCAGCATGATAACGCTCCTGCACATTCAGCCAGATTGACTAAGGAAACGATTTCTTCGCTTGGTTGGGAACTCCTACCCCACCCGCCATATTCACCTGACCTGGCGCCTTCTGACTATCACCTCTTCTCATCGATGGGACACTCATTGGCGGAGCAACACTTCAACAATTTCGAAAACGTACGAAAATGGCTCGATGAATGGATTTCAAATAAAGATGAAGCATTCTTTTGGAATGGTATCCATATATTGCCCGAGAGATGGGCAAAATGTGTAGAAAGCGAGGGTCAGTACTTTGAATAAAATATATTATACTTTTTTTTTAAATTACTGTGTATATATTTTAAGAAATAAACGACATTTTAAACTTGCATACCTGGTAGTGTTTTAAATTTCAATAAATAATTTATTAAAAAAATCTTTCTTTCTTCAGAAAATAAGGAATTTTTTTTTTTTTTTTTCAAAAGCACATTTTGTCGCCGTAACCAATGCGAGTGTTAGACAGTCCTATGAGGAGCACCTCGCACGAAAAGAACTCTTTCCACCCTCACACATTGAATGAATGACTGCTTACTGTCCGCTATAGAGAGGCTGATGTTATATTTATCGGTGCTAAGAGGGCTCACGTAGCGGTGTCACCCTTAATTCCGGTTAGGGTCTATTTGAAGGGAATGTTGGAACCGTTTCAGAAATTCACACCCTCTAACGGGGAAGAGGGGGGGGGGGGTCATAATTCCTTCACACTCTCCTTCTGCTTCTTCGTTTCTTTATTTCTTGTTTGCTACCACCTCTTTCCTATTATTTCTTCATGAACATCTTTGTATAGTTCTGTCTGAACTCTTCAAAATGTGGATTGGGATAAATAATAAATAGTTGGAGAAGAAATTAATATAAGGTTTACTGTTCAATGACTCTCAAGTGATTATGGGTTAAAATTAAAATATTTTAACCCTAAAACTGACCTAAATAGGTAAAGTAAAATGGCTTCTTAAAGCTATTGGTTCTTAAAGTAAACTACGGGTTAATAAAAGGAATGGATGGGCCAAAGAACGATGGATGAATTAAAAGTTAGAGGGACATATAAGAATGCGTCACTAAAATTATATCAGACCCAAAACGCTAAAATGCAAATAGTTTGCCGGAAAGAGATAGTTTATTTTATATATAAAAAAAAAATAATCAGTTTTCAAAAGAGCTGCAATAGCCAAATATCCTTTTGCAGCAAAATATCCTGGCCCATCTCAAAATAGTATGATTTCGTGTCCTGTGAAGAGAATAAAACAGAAAGATAGTGTCTTTTTTTTTCAAACATTTAATTAATTTTTAAATGCAAAAAAAAACCATTTGTCGGAAAGGATTGGACAAGGACATCATTCGGGCCTCAAAAATCGTCAGATTCTGGCAGATCTAAAACTAGTGTTCTTTAGTAGTTTTGAATAAGTTAAAACAATTGGAAAGTTGTAAAGGTTACAATGTTATGCATGAATATTAAAAGGCTAAACTTTTTTTTTTTTTATTCTCTTAAAACATACACATAATAACTACAATTAGTATAAGTTTCAGATTTTATATCCAGCCCCATCAAAGCAATTGAAAGACAAAATGTACGATTTTTCATAAATATTATTGTTCAAACTTCATTAAACTGTTATGGTTTTATAATGCAATTAATATTACTTGTGCTTATACTACCAACATGTGTTAACAAATATGTGTCGTCTAGTTGCAAAACCGGCCATCTCCAAAAAACAAAATTTTTCAGGAGAGCTGATTTTCTGTAACATCACGCCAAATCGAAGTAGGAAGAAAATCTCTTCGGTTTTTAGTGGCACAAGGGTAGTGTGTTTGAAAGCACTTTTTGAAATGGAAGGGGCAAGTGGAGGGGGTGAGTTACTCAATTTTTTATTTTGGATTTGGCCACTTTTGCAACTCATTTTGGCCGGTTTTGCAATGAATTTGAACTTAAAATCACTAAATTTAATGAAACTATTGGTTTCTTTGGGATTCAAATAAACAAAACTTTCTTCAATAAGTGAATATTATTTGAAAAAACTAAACTCTGAAATGTTGTGGTGTAACTCAAACATCTGGACGGAAAAACTGGGAAGAATTATTTTTAAAGTAATAAGTTCCGAAAATGGACGGAGAGAAATGGAAGGCAGAAGTTGAAAAAGCCAGGGGCCGCTATATGTTGTCTGTTGTGCTAAAAGAAGAAGAAGAAGAAGAAGAAGAAGAAGAAGAAGAAGAAGAAGAAGAAGAAGAAGAAGAAGAATTTCCGAAAAACGTAATTTAGAAAAATATAAAAATTTAGAAACATATACTTTTGCGGTATTATCGTCTTCCACAAGCTTACACATTTCTTCCTGATATTTTTCTTCATCACTCTCATCTACTTCTCTGCTTCCTCCTTTTTGAGCAGCTGATGCTACGACGTTGCAGTAAAAAATCTATAGAAAACCTCCCCTTGAACTAGCACCTTATTATTTTGTTTGGTTCTGAAAAATCTCTTTGTTGGGGTGACTTTGAAGTGCCATACTGGAGGGGGTTTACTGGGATTCTTCCAATCAAGATTTGTGTAGTCTCTTCCTGGCTTGAACACAGTTCCACTTTCCGAGAGAATGCCGTAAAACTAAAGGCTGAAAGAGAGTCTCGATTTTCTTTAACTTCTTCTCAATTTAGGTAAAAACCCGATCTGGAGGGTTTTTTTTCTTCTCCATGTTGCATGGTCTCTTTGTCTTTTTCTTGCTAAATTAGCTGGAACTTCTTCAACAAACTTCTCCATAAAGATCGAATGAAAAGTGCACGAAACGATAAAGGCATAAACGTTAACTACAGGAAAAGTAGGAGCAGACTGATAGTTGCCTGATAAGAGGCCTTCTTGATCTGGAACAACACCGCGATCTAGCGGATGTGGAGATGGCTGGTTTTGAAACTCACTCACGGAAGGATTTGGCCGGTTTTGCAGCACACTGTGTTTTTTAAACGCAGTTTTAACAAGGATTTCACGGATTTTTGCGAGGTTTCTTGTTTCCAATAGATGGAAAATGTATCTTAGGACTCAGAAAACAGAAAAAACGTATTTCTCAAAATTGAGGAGTTGGCCGGTTTTGCAACTAGATGACACATATAAAAAATTATCAGATTGGAATTAACTGTTTCTGCTTGAAAAAGAAAAAGAAAAAAAAATTGAACTATTTGAGTTTAAACAAATAAATAAAAAATGGTTTTCTTGTTTTGAGACATATGAAAAACAACCTAGAAAGTTTCATACTTTTCAAAACTGGATCAGCAACAATTATATATATATGTTTTGTTTTTTTTTTGATCAGTTTAAATGGAATGACCCAACAGTACTAGTTTCGAACATTTATCGTTTAACATTAGTTGTATGGAAAAGAGATCTGAAGATGAATCTTTAACATTTTAAAATTTAAAGTGGCAGGGATGGAGCGAGGAAGGAAGAATTAGAAACAGCGTACGGGGTAGAGGAAGAGAATTCATAATAATTTATAAATTTAAATTTGGTTTATAATCTTTTTAGTGTCAACCTTCTAACATTGATGAAGAGAGATTGATCCTGTGAATTAAGGACCAACTACAAAATACATATTCCCATTTCTGATTTATATATATATATATTGGATGTTGAAGATAATTTGAATAAAACTGATATTTGCATAATGTTTAAAACAAGAGAGAAGTTGAAATACGGAATACGAGCCCACTACTCAAGGAAGACAAAAGGAGCGAGCGATGTTGGTGCGTATAAGAAGTTTGGTACGAAAATATTATTTGGCATAGAAGGATCTTTGAGTATCCACATTTATGGGTGGTGATGACCAAAAACAGAGGCCATGCTGTTTCCTCTTTATTGTCCCCTAAAAGCAAGACTGCTTCCAATAAATATCGAAGCCGTCTTTAAAAATCAGAAAACTTGTGTTGCTCCCGAGTTGTATGTGGCCTCTTTTACGAGCCTGTATTTTTCTACCCCCACCTCCGATGTAATCCCTGCGTTCTAGTTTTACTTCTTTCCGCGACGGTGAAGATTTAGTCGAAAAAATACTTTATGAAAAGGGAACAAGGGGGAAGTGAAAGTTTTTACGGCTTCTTGGGCCTCATCATCAGGGCACATTCAAAACCTATTACCCATTTTATTGCAACAGTTCCTTTCGGAGTGGTTTCTGTCTCTCATTTTACCCCCCTCTACCCAATTATCTCGTTCCCATTTTCGTCTTCTTCTTCTTTTTTTTTTTACTTTCCTTTTTTTCCTTGTTTCGTTGTTTCTTTGAATTGTCTCCTAATTTGTTCATTATATAAGTAACTGATGGTTCCTTCTTATTAACATCCAGTGCTATAAATTAAGATAAAAATGTAATAATGAAAACAACTTTTGTTTCTTTTTCTAAAGTAGCTTTTTATTTATTTTGTACATCCCTTTTTCTTTTTTTTAATTATGTTGTCCAATGATTTCATTTTCAATAGTTGGTGACAAAGGCATGGTAACAACTTATACCAGTAAGTCACCCTGCAAGTCCTCATTTACCCCATCAATAGTGCTCTTAAAATGTTTATATAATTCATCAGTTATCCAACTTCCACTGACAAGCATTCTATTTGGAATAGACCCAACCTTCTATCTTGATAACCGTTAATCTCTTCAGTATGCGTAGCTAATTCCATTAATCGAACTAAAGCTATAGTAAAGATATATGGCCATTGTAGCTATAGATTACGAACGTAGGATTCAAGTTTAGATTAAAAAATAAACAAAACAAATTTTAGTACATAAAATAAACTGAACCAAGAATGATCCTTCTTCTTCTATCGGTTCAACAGGTGTTGATGTTACCCTTGGCCTGCTCAACAATAGCCAACCATCTTCCACGATCAGTCACTTTCGTGACAGAAATCCCTGCCGAAGATCATGTCCTACGCCATTTTAACCTCTGTATCCTGATGTGAGAGGAGATGCTCATGTCTTTGTAGATCTGGAACATTTCGCTATTTCTCCTTTGCCACCACTGACCACTGCCATCTTCTCTCACAGCCCCCAGAATTCTTCTAAGAATTACTCCTTCAAACCTATCAAGTAGGTTAATACATTTCTTGTTGAGGGTCCACGTCTCTCCACCTTATATAACTAATAGTCTTATTAAGGCCCTGTACAGCATAAACTTGGTGGAACGACTAACAAGTCTGCTTCTGATAATCCGTGAGATAGATAAATAGGCTCTATTCCCAACTGATATTATCTTCCTAACCTCTAAATTAGAATTAAATTTACAGGATGTAAATCTAAATTAATTAAAAGAGTTTCAAACGCAAAAACATGATAGTTGAAATTCTGTCCAACAAGCTGCAGTTTCAAATAGTTTATGGCTAAGTAGCTGATTAGCAATTAAAATAGATTTTAATCAACTTAGTTTTATTTATTTCTTATTAAAAAAAAGTCTCGGTCTACTTCCTAGGATTATAAGCGAACTGTTGTAGCTGAATCACAGGATGGAGACAGAACCCCCCCCCCCCCCCCCCCTGCTATCACAGTTGCTTCAAAACATGTTTGACATTTAGATATTCTCCTAATGATATTCCACTAATCCCTGTTGAACAGATCCGCTACCTAGGACTCCACTTGGACAAACGTCTAACTTGGAATCCACATACAAGACTACAACGACAAGAAACTGCCCGTCGTTACAGACTACTTCAACATTTACTTGCTCCCAATTAATTGCAAAAGAATCATTTACATGACTGTGATTAGACCAATTTGAACGTACAAAGTTGAGCTTTGGGGTTCTACTAAACCATCCAATTCATCTCGTATCCTATCCTTACAATCCAAAATCCTTCGAAAAATCCTCAATGCTACTTACTTTGTGACCAATAAACTTATCCATAAAGATCTTAATGTTCCATTTGTTTCTGATTTAGCCAAACCAGATACCTATCGTTCCATAGTGTAGGGAGTTTTATGTCTAATTGTAAGTGAAGCTGAAATTCTGTGGTTTAATATATTTCTATGTCTTCAAGTCATAAAAATGGTTGTTAAACATTCTGTTTTATGATTTCCCATCCTCTTAAGATTCAATCAAGATATTGATACCCTATGGCTCTCATAGAATTGATAGCCGACTATCCCCAGTCCTAATGAGCAGTTGCAGGACATTCGATTGTTGACATAAATCGGATTCTCTGGTTAACAGAATGTGTATAATATTAAACCTTGGAGAATGTTTTACTTAATATTAAATCCCAGCAAAAATTGAATGGCTGAGTGGAGAAAGGAAATAATCGATATCGAGTTTTATTCCGGAAAATGTTCCCTATCCCAAAGAACATCTGTTGACCGGAACAACAAAACATATTTCGTCCGGTAAAGGCTTCAAAATAAGACAACTTATAAATGATTTTTTCGTAAGCGATTCGGTCAATTTCCACTTAAAAGGGGAGGATACACTCAGCCTCTCACAATAAGGATTGATGAAGTTATTGCCGCTTTTTTTGGAATTATTTTATTAGATTACTAGTTTCGAATGCTAAACATTCATCTTCAGTTCTAAAACATACAAAATTTTCAAATATCAGCACAATGTTACGTGGATTATATATACTAAAGTTTTCAAAAATGTAAGACAAGAAATAATTTATTGGTACTCAGCTGAAGAGATCTACAGATGTCTGAAATACATTCGTTATGGAAAGAGGAAGGGGGCAGGTAGGTTAAATTTTTGGGGTTTATAATGGGATATCCCCTATGACGCATTGGATTTTTCCGTTCCTATTGGAAACAAATTTAATATCGGGCTGTTGGAAATATTTATCTGGCCGTTTAAACAAAAATCTGGATCGGTTATAAACGATTTTATTATTTCTAATGATTCATAAATATTTAATTTTAGGTTTTTTTCTTCTTGATGTATTAATACATATAAGAACCCCACTAATCCGACTCACCTGGTAATACGACACTCTCGCGGGCGGAGTACAGAAGATGGAAGAACATTATTTTCGCTGAATCCTTAATTGGCCACTATAATGGTAGATTTTGGTATGCAAAAGGTCGGGTAGTTTTGACTTTTTTATATGTGGTTAGAGCTACCGCTCTTTAATTGAACAAAGTGTCAAATATTTCGAACTTTTTTACCTATCCCCAAAGTATCTGCTGCACGATTGGTTTTAAAGAAACGTTTGTTATATTCAACATTAGACTAGACTAAATTTAATACAATTTGAGAAAAAAATATGGGGGACTTAGATACAAACTTTCAAATGTACGGAATTATCTCAAAAAGTGGCAAAAAATCTTTTTACGGTTTTTGCTCAATTCGTACTTAAAGTCAAAGTTTACAGCATACTTCATTCTGAAAGATTTTAAAAATGAGTTAGTTTGCCTAATCACAGACTATAAAAAATAGCTGGCTGGCTAGAACATTTATATGCAAATATATTATTCTATTGATATGGAATTTAATCTAAATTTAATATGGGGCTATTGGAAATATTTATCTGGCCATTTAAACAAAAATCTTGATCGGTTATTAACGATTTTATTATTTCTAATGATTCATGAAAATTTAATTTTAGGCTATTTTCTACTTTATGTATTATTTTTACTCCCGAGTCTTTATTGAATTTATGGTTATTTTCATGCAGAAATTGGAATTTTGGATCTTATTATAGTATGCTCTTATGTGTTCTATTACTCTTTGATTTACCGATCGTCCAGTTTTACGATAGTTTTTTTTTAAACTAGTTTTCTAATAAAATAATTCCAATAGAAGAGGCAATTAATTCATCAATCCTAATTGTATTGATCCTGCTATACCATCAAGTCAGTCTCTCACGTATCTTGGCAACTTATTTTGGAGTTGCTTGGTCAAAAAACATTAGACACGTATTTTGCCGTCCCGACTAATGGGCCCTGAAAGCTAAGAAAAAAATAAACTAATTTATTTTATACCTCGAGTTTAAAAAATGATATCAACATGATCATGAAAATTTTAATTTTTAAGTGCAAAATTAAGGAAAAATACAGCAGTTTTAAAGATTTATGGTGCAGGTTAATTAAATTTTAAAGAAATGATTGGAACTTCAAGTAAAGTACCTATACAGGGTGTTCGGAAGATCGTTGGCCAATCAGGTATCACGGGTAGGAAGATTCATTTTGAGCCTATTTAAGGTCACTTACCTATATAAAAAGTCTTACGTTTTTTTTTTAATGATTTTTTTGAAAACAGGAGATCGTTAAATCTTGTTAAAGACAAAAAAGAAAGAAGAAAAAGTAAGAGCAGCAGCCAAATCCAAAATTATTTTAAAAACATTTTTTTTTTTTCATTTAACGATTACCCTTTTTATTTTAAATGGACAATGTATTAGTAATTCCGGAAAAAAAAATAATAAAACGGGGTTGATATATCAGTAAAAACGAAGATTTAACGCATATACAGGGTTTTGACCATTTTTTCCAAAAAAATTCATACAAAAACCCGTAAGACTTCGTATATAGGTAAGTGACCTTAAATAGGTTTAAAATGAACCTCCCGACCCGAGATACCTCTTTGGCTAACGATCTTCCTAACATCCTGAATAGATTTTTTTTTTTTTTACACAGAAAATGGCTATTAATGGATTGTGTCTTCCCCTTATTAGTGTAAAAAGAAACCTTTTTTTCATATTTCCCTCGCTCCTTCCTCCTAGTTGATTGAATTATTTTTAATGATAATCCCATCAAGTATTTGTTATAACATAAGGTAACAAATAAAAAATAAATCGTTTGTTATAATTTCTTTTGGAAAGAATAAATCGTTTTTTTTTTTGTGTGTGTTTTTACGAAAATTTAGAGTTGGTCAACCGGCCCTCTTCCACTCAGGAATTCTATTGTTTTGTTTGTATTATTTTGGTGTAAAATTAAGTAAGTTATTTTTAGGTCACTCTATATTATACCGAAGAGTATAAGAGAACTGAAATATATAGCAGTAAATAAGCCGACAGGACTACGCTCACCTGTTTTTGATCGTGAAGAGATGGAAGCCTGCCAGGGTATGCTCGTTAATCCTTGCTCCATTCATTAGGTGCCTTAATATTTCCTTTCTGGAATGGCAAAAACACACTCTGGATGCTGCGAGGACAGATTTACTGCTTTCTTACATTGTTAGGAAGACTCTACCTCGCATCATTCTAATATTTAGTTCCTTGCTTATACGAGCTGTCTGAGCCACACGTCTTCTCTAATTTATTAACAAGAAGAAATGGAGAAAAAAATTAACTGCCACCAACCTCACGCTTTCACGGGGAAGACATAAAATGTGACATGTTTGTTCACTATCCACAATCCAGTTTCTCGTTGGCAGCTTCCCTTGGAAACTACAGACCATTAATTACACTTTCAAATTTTGGTTTCACCCAAAAATGAATAATAACGATAAAACTTGTGTCATTTTTATGAAAGTTATATTCATATTTAAATTAGTGGTTGTTAAAACCTTAAGCATGTTAAAACATTGTATTAAAATGTTATCTGGTTTTATATATGTGATTGTGTGTGTGTGTGTGTGTATGGATATATTTTTTTACTATTACTATTAAATGTTTAATAAAGTTCTTGAGGATCAGTCAATTAAATAACAACTTGTTTTGGCAACGTTTCGAGACTGTATTGTTTTCATAACCATGCTCTATAGTAAAAAAAGAAAAGGCTGCAATAAAATTATATGAGTTACAGAAGTTATTTCAAAACATAAGGTTAGCTACAATATAAATATATATAATAACATGCGTTAGAATATTTAACTACATATAATTACAAAGCATGGAGGAGTATGAAACTAGTCACGATGTTACTGGTGGATATGCTATTAGTATCTACTACTAAATTATAACTCTTGAACACAATTGAACTAGGGACATTACTGAAAAAAGGAATGGTATTTTCCAAACTACTGGTATTCCCAGATACAGGTTGAAGTGATTTCCAAAGGGGGTAGCGGGATAAGATAGGTCTGGCGGCCCCTACGGATTTTTTTTTCAAGCGACCCCTTGAAGAGGGCCAAAAAACAAAATTTTTGAGATTTTTTCCGACCCCCCACCCTCCCCCAGAAACCCCGCAAGGGGAAAAAACGTGCTTTTTGATATTTGAATTTTTTTCGAGAGTTCAAAATAATTTTTAAGCGGTTCCAACGCAAGTAAAAATTTGTTTGGGATGTGTAGATGTTCCCCGAATTTGTTCAGATTTTATTATTGAATGAAACATAGCTTAATATAAAAAAAAAAAAAAACCCGTAAATAATCGGAATTTTACAGTAAAAACTCTTTGGTATTTTGGTGCAGACTCAATGAAAAAGAACGGCCTAAATAGCATTGAAAGATACACTCTTCCTCTTCAAAATGGTGCCGATAAACTTGAATTTGGTTGCTTGATCTCCGCGACAATTCGATTTGAGTAAAACGTAAATTTTAAATTATGCAATTTAGGCCTACAGAATAAGTCAATATTTAATCAAATATATGAAAAATAGTTCATATGGGGGTTTTCGAGGTCGCTGATCACGAATTTGATGTCAAAAATATTTGATGATTAGGTACACGTTTGATCCCATAGAAAACTACTGAAAATTTATCATGATATCTCAAGAACACATATTTTTAGCCTTATTATTTTAGAAATATATGCTTGATTTCTCATTTTTTCTTTCTTTGAGTATAAGGTATATAAAATTTAGTAAAGTAGTCTATTATGGGATAATATATTTACTAGGAATAATATAAATGCACGATAAATATTATTTGTCTAGGCATTTTAGTAACTGACTATGCAAAGCGATAGATTATCAAAATTAAAGACTAAAATATTAGAAAATAAAAAGTTTGAAAATTTTATCAGTACCTAATCTTATATACTCAGAATGTTTTCTGAAGATTGATTTTGAAAATAGTTGTATATAGAAAATTTTATGTAGAAGGTATTCTATTCTATTCTTTTATTTATGTGGTTGGTTGTTCACTGCTGCATACATTTGATGTCATTCTTCTCATCATATTCAAAAGGACCTAAGAATTCTTGAAGAAGTTGTTAAAATTGTGTGTCTTCTGTTAAATAGATTTTCTATCTGGACTATATTGTTACTCTGAACATTTGATAAAAGTTTCAAATGTTTACAGATATTTTAGATGAGGCTCAACATTTTTTTTGTTTAAATTATCTCAAAAGTGATGGATAGTAACCATAATTGTCCTTTTTTAGGCCATTTATTAATCATTAAAAATTTTCTCAATTTTTTTAAAAACTCCGTATTGATGAAATGGCAAAGAATGAGAGGGAAACAATGTTTTAAACCATGAAGAAGAACATCATTTTGTATAAATTGTTAATATTTGAATGAATACATAAAATACAGAGAAAATATAACAATAAGAATGAAAAACTGGCTAGATAAACTAGAGGTGACGTGCGCGGAGCAGGTGAGAGGCACTTGAACAGGGACAGGTCATTAGCCACAGGACCGCGGGCTGGCTATTAACTTCAGTAAGCTTCAAAATGAATGGGTCGTTTACAACAGCAATATCAACTACGAATTTTGGAATGGAGCACTACAACACTATATCTAGCAACATCAGTACTAAGTCCATAATATACCAGGGTACGAATGGTATTGGTCTTTGAATTATAGATTGACTAGCATCCGCCGCAGATTCGGGCCATTCGTGAATCTAGCGGGACAAAAGTCCAAAAATTAATATTGATTTTATGGTTCAGAAAGTAGCTGATCTAACTGGCTAAATGTTGGAAGACATGAAACGAAGTGAATCAGGCTGAGGCAATGTCAATAAATAACGAACTAATGCAGGGTCACCTGTGGTGTAGTGGTTAGCATAGCAACCTACTAAACCCAAGATCGCGGGTTCGCAGTCCCCAGGCAGATGACCTTAGGATTTTTTAAAGTGAGCAAAAAATCCTTATTTATGCCGTCCTTTGGAAGGGACGTAAAATGGGGGTCCCGAGCCTGTGCGATGTCAGGTACTCGTTAAAGATCCCTGTCCTAATTATACCTGGATATGCAAAATTTAGGACCCCCACCGTAGCATTGTCCGATTAGCCATAGCAGCATAAAGTGACATTAATCGAAATAAACAAACGCACTAATGCCACTTTAATTCTGTACGATTTAGAAATTAAGTTAGGATTCTTTCAAGCACTCGACAGTGAACATCTTAATATGTTTTCTTATTTGTTTACAATTCTCGATGAATTGCACTCACAATAATAAGTATTAGTACATTTTATATTTGACTGTATTAGGCAAATTAAAAAGTTCACAAGTCAAAAAACATATTCACGTTTTAATCAGAAACTTTTTACTTAGGTAAACGTACATCTTAAATTATTGTTCTGCGTATCTGGGGACATTTCATTTTAGTGAATATATTGCATTTTACTGCCCGTTTTTGCCCGTTGATCACTAGCACCAAAAATTGTGTTTCAAGCGGAGTACTTTCAGTTGCGCGATTAGCTGAAGCGTTACGGCTGGAAGTTTCAGTTTTAATAATTCCCAGGTAGAAAAAATATTCCTGGTCAATTATATCATTAAAATATTTGCAATTGGGCAACTCAGGATGTCCAAAAAAGCCTACACAAAGAGATAAAAAGATACAGGGAACATTTTCCTCGGAAAATTTCTCGCATAGTAACCAACACTGACACTATGAATAGTTTGTTGGTTTCGTCTGATCCATTAATTAGCTCATACAGACCACTAACTGAGAAAAATACCATTTTCGGTAAAATAGTGTTCTCAATTGGCTGGTAATATCAGACGCAGGATACGTGATAGTGATAATCTCGGTATAAGTGACTTGTCATTTTAGACTATAATTTTCATTTCAGTATAAAACAGTATAATGTTCTGCTCGTTTAAAAAAAAAAAAAAAAATGAAAAAAGGATTAAAGTGCTTAAGGTTATAGTTTGATAACACATTACCCTGATTTATATTTATTATGAATTCTATTTATTTATTGCTGTACAAAATTTCAGAGAAATTGTTAGTTGTTACAGAGGAGTTTTTTCTAATCATATTATTGACATTATAATCATAAAGCAGATATATTCATTTCTTTTTAAAATTCAATTTATATAGTCATCGATAAATCGATAAATGGTTTTGTAAAGTTTTTTTTTTCTTTATAAAACAACAGGGCACAAATAAAATTTTAAATGTTTTATCATTCTTTCAATAACCTTGTTTTAATCATATCAAGTTGTTCTGGATCAGAAAAAAATATACTATATTATATCCATAAGATCGCTTTCAGATTTTTGTTCCGCTAGATTCACGAATGGACCCACTGTGTGCCGGTCTCTCATAAGTAAAGAATTTATCGATAAAAATCTTGCATTGAAGTATGTATCAAACATACTAAAACACATATTAAAAATTATATTTAAAATTATATTTTAATAATTTAATCTATACAGGGTGTGTACCTCTTAGTGTAAAAAAATAAATAAATAAATAAATAGGTGAAACTAGATCAAAAATGAAGAAAAATGCCGCAGACCTTACCTTTCTATTACAATCCGTTGCAGATATATGATAATTTTAAGTACTGTTAAAGGAAACCACGTTTTTTACTATAAAAGCTGTAACCTTTCCATTTTGTTTAAATATTTTTCAAATGTCGTCCACATTATCGGATTTAGCATTCAATTTCGTATATGAGCAGAGTACATGTAATCTTGAATTTTGAAAACTTGGGACCTAAAGAGCAGCAGGAGCTTCACCTTATTTAGGAAAGTAACAATGTCTTATAATACTTCAACGCTCACCGTTTTTCGAAAAGACTATCTACACAACTGTAAATCTTACAAAAACTTGCAAATTTAATCAGCTTTCATATGGTGTGATCAAATTAATGATCCATGTCGAAATTCATGGAGAAATTTACTTCTAAAACCGGACAAACATGGTGTTTTCATTTGGTATCCAAATCAGTCACTTGTGTAAATAATACATTATGAATTAATGAAAATATTCATTTTAAACATAATAAACTCTTCATTGGAATAAAAAGCAAAGAAAAAATTTATTCTTTAATATAAAATAAAGGAAAACTGACAATAAAGCAACACCAGATCACATGATTTTATGTTATTACAATTATTTATTTATTTTCATTATTTTTTATTTTTTTCATTAGATTTCCAATGCAAGGTTTAAAACCCAATGATAATAAACATAGGCCTCAATTTGGCCGTTAGCTTCTGAATGCAGATGTTGTTGAAGAATACTTTTGATGTTGTTTTGAGGTAAAGTTTATGAACAGATGAGTCTGTTCTAACTGTGGAAGGCATTCTACCTTTCCATGTGGGGTATCGTTGGTATGTTCATTTTTGTACTGCTGTCGAATAGTGTTGAAAAATCATAGTTTGCCCAACAGATTAAATGATGTGAATAACTAGGATTTGTCACAAAATATCCTACTACAACTTCATCACGATACTTCACCTGATGTTCGGGAAAAAATAATTTTCCAACATTGTGGTGCTCCTCCACATAATTAGATGTAAAATGTAATAACATAAATTCTTTGATCTGGTGTCGCTTTATTGATAGTTTTCCTTAATATTTTCTATTAAAGAATGAATTTTTTCTTTGGTTTTTATTCCAGAGTTTATAATGTTTAAAATGCATATTTTCATTAAGCGATTATCATAATGTCTTATTTACACAAGTAACTGATTTGCATGCCAAATTAAAAAAAAACATGTTTTTAAATATCGCACTACAGCTAATTGATTACAATTGGGATTCATATATTATTTGCCAATTCCATTGGAATTTTGAATTCAAAGACTTGTTTCGAATGTTAAACATTCGTTATCAATACAAAACATAAGCACTTTGTTACATAGATTATATATATTAAATTTTTAAAGTAGTAGACAAGAAATCATACATGTTTGAAGTTTGAATCCTGACATCTTCACTCAGACAGGAATAAGTTATTAACCGAAAGGATAACCCGTCCTTCCTGCACTAGTTGGTGTACCTAAAGACATTAAGCATCAACAAACTACTGCACCAAGTTTCATTATCTCAACATGCTCTTGGTGAGTGCCAACATTCATTAAATTTATTTTTTTACATTTTTACGCAAATGCAATAAATATAATTTGCGAATCGAAGTGCTGAGGTTTTGAATGCTAAAATTTTCAAAAGAATGTTAAGTTGGTGGGTTAAAATTCTAAGTATGACAGAAGACCAGTTGCCTAGGATATGGTTTGATAGATTAGCAGAAATTATTAAAACCACCTCTGTCCCCTTCAACTGGGCTTTAGAAATTAGAAGTCTACTTGCTATTATTGGTGCGAACGACATCTGGGAAGCTCATGATGTAGAACAGATTAGGAGGTGTTGTGATGAGCTCGTAGAGTCAATGAAAAATCATTTGATAGGTTTAGGTATCCATCGAGTGACTAAATCTACTTTTAATTTATATTACAGAAATATCAGTCATCTAGGACCACCTGAACCGTATGCTTTTCCCCAATATTAAAATAAACAGAATAAGAGTTGTTGCCCAGTTGCACATGGTAAGGAAAAAGTCACACGGATTGTAGTCAACGGCAGGGTTAGAAAATTCAATACTGAATATCCTTACAGACACTGCTCTTCGAATGATACAAATATCATTCATTATTTTTTATATTGTACTTCCTCAATGAAAGGGATTCTTTTTTGTCACAATACATAGGACTTAATAGAAGCGAAATTCAAAAATTGGAAAATTTATTAATTTGTAAAAATAACCAGCTAATTTGCACAAATTACTTATTTGTAATCAGTACTATCAGAAGGATTGCCTGAATTTTATTTAATTTTTTAAAAATTGTTATAGCATATTGAAGTCAGTAAATAGTAAACAATGTGATTAATATTATTTAAAATCTTTTCTTTTGTTCATCTTTCTTTTGTTATTTTCAGTTGATATGTACAAACTTTGTTTGATATTAATATATTATTATTTACATGGAGATTTTATAATAGTTTTATAAAATTATATGAGTATAATCTTATTGAGTTAGATTTTGAAATTTTTTTTTTTGCATTATTTTATATGTATAGATTATTATATTATATCTGCCTCAAAAGAGCCAGACCTCCTACAATATAACGTATTATTTTATACATTCATTCATAGATGTGGAAAAATTAATTCATTCATTTCATTTATTAATATTTATATTAATAATCATGTTTTACAAAGACTGGTATTATAAAACCACAGAAGGTGACACTGTGGTTGCCATGTGCTTACGATCCATGGTTTCATTTGTTGAATTTATTACAGAGAAATAGTAAATTCTACTTTTACTGGTGAACCTGACCCCGACACAAAAAAAAAATTAATTAGAATATTATAGTTCAGAAATATAAGAAGATGGTCTGGGATGCACACCGGAAAAGGAAAAACACGTCCTAGTATAAACATCTTTACGGAGCGACCAAAAATTAAATATAGTAAAATGTTCTTTTCTTTATCCTGATTATCTTTTTTTTATAAAAGTATTTATTTTTTTGGTATTTACAAATATATTTAAAAAACACAAAATAAAGTAAGACGAAGGAGTAATGATAACTAATAAAGCTAGCGCATTCCTTCCATTTATTCCAGGCGCATTGGAGTATAGTTGAGAATCGAATAGCTTTATTTTAATTTTTCCACGAAAATATATACATCAAGTAAATGTGTTATAATGATTACAATAACATGTCAATACTCATGAACAACACTTCAGTAAGAATTCTATACTAAAGAGGCTCTAGGCAATCTCCTTTTCAGACGCCTCGGAGTATTTTTAAGAATGGAGTGGGAAGCAAGCTAAGAAACTAGTGGATTTGAGTGGTTACGGAGCTTTCTATAAAAGGATAGGTATCTGGTTTGGGCTATATCAGCGAAGATATATAACATTAAGATCTTTATGAATAAGTTTATTGGTGACAAAGTAAGGAGCATTGAGGATTTTTCGAAGGATTTTAGATAATAAGGATTGGATACAAGATGAATTGGATTGCTTAGTGAAGCCCCAAAGCTCAACTCCGTTCGTCTAAATAGGTCTAATCACAGTCATGTAAATGAGTCTTTTGTAATTAATTTAGAACTGTAAACGTATGTCTAGTAAACGATGAATTAGTCTGTAACGACGGGCAATTTCTGGTCGTTTTAGTCTTCTGTGTGGATTCCAAGTAAGACGTTTGTCCAGGTAGAGCCCTAGACAACGGATCTATACAACCGGGATTAATGGAATATTGTTAAAGGATATTGTAGAAGAAATAATAGGTTTACGGCAAAGGATAAAGGTTATTTGATGGGATTTGTCTCGATTTATTTTAATTCTCCAATTTCAACACCATTCTTGAGTGTAATGCGAGATTGTAATGAGTGAGAGGCAATGAAAGGGTCTTTATTTACTGATAACACACATGTGTTAGCGTAAGTGGTAGGATGAGTCAGTATGTTAGCTGGTTATGGAGCTAAAATTGAAATGACAGATATCTGGTTTATGCAAAATCGCCAATCTGTGGGCACTATTGATCATTAGAGATAATTTATTTGATCAGTTCTAGGGGTTATAATAAAGAGTATTTTAGGAGTTTAGTTATTATCGATGGGATACATGAGAAGAATCCAGTGGTTTAGTGGAGCCCCAAAGCTGTACTATACGTCTAAATAAAAGATATAATTAGATTTTTTATTTTATTTAGTTTGTAAATTTTGTTTTCAACTAATAAGATAATTCATTTGTTTCAGGTATGTCGTAGAACTTAAAATATGAGCTGCCTGCGGTAAGCACTAATTTTCTCTAATGTTTAAATTGAATTTAACCTTAGAATATTTATTTGAGTTCAAACTTACTTACTCCTCGGTGCTAAAGGGCTGGGTGACCCTTGGCCTCTTGGATTTTTCTTCTCCATTTATCTCTGACCTCCGCTTCCATTCTCCAACTTCTTATTCTTATTCTTTTTCTACTTCATCCTCCCATCTGCTTTGCAGTCTTCCCACTTTTTCTCTTTCCAGTCATTCTCATATCTAGCAGTTTCTTTGGCATTCTATCAGTTGCCATTCTTCTGACATGGCCAGCCCACTTTAATCTTTTTACTTCAATGAAGTTTAAAATATTTTCCCTTTTTAACATGTCTATTTCTTCATTCATTTTTATTTCCCATATTCCGCCTACTAGTGTTGCACTGCATAGTCGTCTTATTGCCTTTCTTTCAAAAACTTTCAGTTTCTGGACTTCATTTTGGGTTAAACGCTAAGTTTCAGCCCCATATGTAACTACAGGTCTTATTATTGATTTGTGTAGTTTTAGTTTAGTTTTTTTAGACAACAGTTTACACTTCAATAACTTGCATAGTAGGCTCGGTTTCCTGTCATAATTCTCACATAAATTTCACTGCTTATCTGATTTTCATTATTGACTGTAGAGCCAAGGTAGACGAAGCAAGGAACATTGTTCAGAAAAATGGATTTGAGCTCAGACAACAGACTAAATTAGACAAAAAAGTCATATTTCTGGATGTTAGTATAGATGATCATTTGAGTCTTCTTAAGAACATACTACCCAAATACAACATACGCCAAATTTTAGAGGCGAACTGTATTTTTCCAAATATCTCGGGAATCATCTGCTTAGCGAAATACAGTTATCTTGATCTCAAACTATTGATCCTATTAAGAAATAAATAAATTGATGTCCAAATGAATCCAGTAAATAAGCCTTTCGTAATTTATTGGGAACTTTGAACGTTTGTCTAGTAACTGTTAGAATAGTTGGAAACGAAGAGCAGTTCTAGATGAGTAGACACAGTCTTGTAAATAAGAATATTTGTTGTTCAGTTCTAAATTTTCATCGTTGCCAAATTATGTGTCACTATTTTTGATGTATTATCGAAATGTTATTACCGAAACAGCCTTAAGAAACTTGCCTCATCAATTACAGTATATAGGCATCGGCCCTTCGTTATGCTGAGTGTCACAACACCTCGGTAATTCGGCTAGGCTACCTGTCTAATCATCTGTATGATAAATGTCAGGATACCTGCCTTCTAGGTAACGAGAGAAAGCGACTTTTCAACAGTCATTAACTTCCAAATGTCTCGGACCATCTTGCTCTGAGCCTAAGGTTTAATGATCTTTATTAAAGAAGATACAATACTTCGAATATTGTAAATACTTCTTGTATAGAGGAAAATTCTTGTATTTATTTCTATTTGTTTTTTCTTGTATAAATAAAAAAAATTTACTGGATTCATTTGGACATCAATTTATTTATTTCTTAATAGGATCAATAGTTTGAGATCAAGATAACTGTATTTCGCTAAGCAGATGATTCCCGAGATATTTGGAAAAATACAGTTCGCCTCTAAAATTTGGCGTATGTTGTATTTGGGTAGTATGTTCTTAAGAAGACTCAAATGATCATCTATACTAACATCCAGAAATATGACTTTTTTGTCTAATTTAGTCTGTTGTCTGAGCTCAAATCCATTTTTCTGAACAATGTTCCCAGCTTCGTCTACCTTGGCTCTACAGTCAATAATGAAAATCAGATAAGCAGTGAAATTTATGTGAGAATTATGGCAGGAAACCGAGCCTACTATGCAAGTTATTGAAGTGTAAACTGTTGTCTAAAAAAAATAAACTAAAACTACACAAATCAATAATAAGACCTGTAGTTACATATGGGGCTGAAACATGGCGTTTAACCCAAAATGAAGTCCAGAAACTGAAAGTTTTTGAAATAAAGGCAATAAAACGACTATGCGGTGCAACACTAGTAGGCGGAATATGGGGAATAAAAATGAATGAAGAAATAGACAACATGTTAAAAAGGGAAAATATTTTAAACTTCATTGAAGTAAAAAGATTAAAGTGGGCTGGCCATGTCAGAAGAATGGCAACTGATAGAATGCCAAAGAAACTGCTAGATATGAGAATGACTGGAAAGAGAAAAAGTGGGAAGACTGCAAAGCAGATGGGAGGATGAAGTAGAAAAAGAATAAGAATAAGAAGTTGGAGAATGGAAGCGGAGGTCAGAGATAAATGGAGAAGAAAAATCCAAGAGGCCAAGGGTCACCCAGCCCTTTAGCGCCGAGAAGTAAGTAAGTTTCAACTCAAATAAATATTCTAAGGTTAAATTCAATTTAAACATTAGGGAAAATTAGTGCTTACCGCAGGCAGCTCATATTTTAAGTTCTACGACATACCTGAAACAAATGAATTATCTTATTAGTTTAAAACAAAATTTACAACTAAATAAAATAAAAAATCTAATTATATCTTTTAATTAGACGTATAGTATAGCTTTGGGGCTCCACTAAACCACTGGATTCTTCTCATGTATCCCATCCATAATAACTAAACTCCTAAAATACTCTTTATTATAACCCCTAGAAGTGATCAAATAAATTATCTCTAATGATCAATAGTGCCCACAGATTGGCGATTTCGCATAAACCAGATATCTGTCATTTCAATTTTAGCTCCATAACCAGCTAACATACTGACTCATCCTACCACTTACGCTAACACATGTGTGCTATCAGTAAATAAAGACCCTTTCATTGCCTCTCACTCATTACAATCTCGCATTACACTCAAGAATGGTGTTGAAATTGGAGAATTAAAATAAATCGAGACAAATCCCATCAAATAACCTTTATCCTTTGCCGTAAACCTATTATTTCTTCTACAATATCCTTTAACAATATTCCATTAATCCCGGTTGTATAGATCCGTTGTCTAGGGCTCTACCTGGACAAACGTCTTACTTGGAATCCACACAGAAGACTAAAACGACCAGAAATTGCCCGTCGTTACACAGACTAATTCATCGTTTACTAGACATACGTTTACAGTTCTAAATTAATTACAAAAGACTCATTTACATGACTGTGATTAGACCTATTTAGACGAACGGAGTTGAGCTTTGGGGCTTCACTAAGCAATCCAATTCATCTTGTATCCAATCCTTATTATCTAAAATCCTTCGAAAAATCCTCAATGCTCCTTACTTTGTCACCAATAAACTTATTCATAAAGATCTTAATGTTATATATCTTCGCTGATATAGCCCAAACCAGATACCTATCCTTTCATAGTAAGCTCCGTAATCACTCAAATCCACTAGTTTCTCAGCTTGCTTCCCACTCCATTCCTAAAAATAATCCGAGGCGTCTGAAAAGGAGATTTCCTAGAGCCTCTTTAGTATAGAATTCTTATTGAAGTGTTGTTCATGAGTATTGACATGTTATTGTAATCATTATCAACATATTTACTTGATGTATATATTTTCGTGGAAAAATTAAAATAAAGCTATTCGATTCTCAACTCAAGGAATGCGCTAGCTTTATTAGTTATCATTACTCCTTCGTCTTACCTTATTTTGTGTTTTTTAAATATATTTGTAAATACCAAAAAAATAAATACTTTTATAAAAAAAAAGATAATCAGGATAAAGAAAAAAACATTTTACTATATTTAATTTTTGGTCGCTCCGTAAAGATGTTTATACTAGGACGTGTTTTTCCTTTTCCGGTGTGCATCCCAGACCATCTTCTTATATCTCTGAACTATAATATTCTAATTAATTTTTTTTTTGTGTCGGGGTCAGGTTCACCAGTAGAAGTAGAATTTACTATTTCTCTGTAATAAATTCAACAAATGAAACCATGGATCGTAAGCACATGGCAACCACAGTGTCACCTTCTGTGGTATTATAATACCAGTCTTGGTAAAACATGATTATTAATATTAATATTGATAAATGAAATGAATGAATTAATTTTTCTACATCTATGAATGAATGTATAAAATAATACGTTATATTGTAGGAGGTCTGGCTCTTTTGAGGCAGATATAATATAATAATCTATACATATAAAATAAAACTTTTTTTTTTCTTTTTTTTTCCTGTTATGCAAAAAAAAAATTTCAAAATCTAACTCAATAAGGTTATACTCATATAATTTTATAAAACGATTATAAAATTTCCATGTAAATAATAATATATTAATGTCAAACAAAGTTTGTACATATCAACTGAAAATAACAAAAAATAAAAAGATGAACTAAAGAAAAGATTTTCAATAATATTAATCACATTGTTTACTATTTACTGACTTCAATATGCTATATCAATTAAATACAATTCAGGCAATTCTTCTGATAGTACTGAATACAAATAAGTAATTTGTGCAAATTTGCTGGTTATTTTTACAAATTAATAAATTTTCCAATTTTTGAATTTCGCTTCTATTAAGTCCTATGTATTGTGACAAAAAAGAATCCCTTTCATTGAGGAAGTACAATATAGGATATACAGATAGATATACAGATAGATATACAGAAAGGAAAGGTGTTTGGTTCATGCCAAATCAGCGAAATATAGGATATTAAGGTCATTGTGGATCAGTTCATTTGTGATAATGTAAGGAGCATTTGGGATTGGAGTAATTCAATCGGAAGAATTCAATGGTTTGGTGGATCCTGATAACTCTATACCATATGCCCAGACAGGTCAATTAATGGTCATATATAGGAGGTTTTGCAGGGAATCGTGAGATTAGAACGTTTGGTAAGTAAGTGCTGGAGCAGCTTTTTGTCTTTTCAATCTTGTACAAGGGTTCCATGAGGGTCTCTTGTGAACACAAACCCCAAGATATCGTCTCTGTTTAACATTATTTAGCGGTACCTTATTGAAGAATAAAGGGAGAGAGGAACAGGTAGTTTTTCGACGCCGAGTAAAGGTTATTTGCTGGGATTTATCTTAACTCCAGTTATGACACCATTCTTTAAGGAAAGTGATATGTTATTGTAGTGTCTCGGATTTCCTAATCAAAAATAGTAAGACAACTAAGAAATATTTTCTTCGTAGCAAACCAATTCAACATACCTGCGCGCATCAATCAACAATCGACCAACGCGTACAAAATCTTTATCAAGGCTACTCTTCATCATTAACTACAAGCTGATAAAAACAAATTGCTAACAGATGTAGCCATTACAAAAGAAAGATTAAAATGGAGATGTATACGAGATCTTCTTCCGTAAGCTAATCTTCTTCTACTAAGCACTATCAACCTGTAATATTTAGTATTACATATTGGTATCATCATAGGTTGGTATTAAGTGCTCTGGTAATTAATATCATTCCCCCTTCTCTGCTAGTTAAAAAAAGTTTTTTTTTTTTTTTGTTTTTTAAGTGCAACCAAATAATTAAAGAAAGAAAGAGTATGTGGTATAGAAAAATTCTCAGCTTCTCTAAGCATTTTGAGTGTTAATAATTTGGATCTAGTATTTAGCCATCTTCGTTGAAAGACATTGATACACAGGTCTTGAAGTGTCCTTTTGGGTCTTAAGGCGTATTGCTTGCATTTCCTCCAATAAACTAATGATAGATAAAGAAGAAACACATTGCACCACCACGCTTAAGTCACAAAGGAGGAACAAGAAGAAGAAAATGAAGAAAAGAAGAAGAAGCACATTACGTGATAAAAATCAGATCTTGACTGCTTACCCGGATACTCCATGTATTGCGGACATCCTTCAGCCTGCGTCGCATCCAATTCCGGCCTGTCCCAGAATCTCTGAAACATGTTCCTCTGTGGATACTAGATATCCATCCAGTAACTAATCACAGAATCAATTAATCGTTGATAGTTGAGTATGTTATACTATTATATATTTTTTTATCATCTCCCCACAATCTAGTACTCTTAGATTAAAATTAAAATATGACACAGTGGCATTGTGTATGCTAATGTTTAAGGAAGTTGGATAAACACACAAATTACTTGGGATTAAGTACCATTCCTTTCCATACATTTCCTGCTTAGAGCTCTCATGTATGGAAACGAGACCGGTTGAAATATCCTGTTTACTGAAGTAGCCAGTCCAATCGAAAACATCATTTTCAACCCTCCATATCTTGTCGGTGATTACGTATCGATTATGGGAGCAATGCGTTATCATTAAATGAGAATGGGAGGTTGTCTCACTCAATGTAAATATAATGCTTTGAATTCAAATCTGAATATTATTTCTTTTCATGACTTTTAGGTAATATTCATTCTTTTCCCTATTAACAACTAAAAATCCAAGCAATATTTGTTTAGCACCAATTATAATTGTTTTAATGATTTTGCTGAATTGGGCATCGGCAAAAATAAATCCTGATCTGATCTTAAGCATTTTGCTCTATAGAGTGAAAATGGTCATATCACAAAGAAATTACAACATTCCAATAAAAAATAAAAAAATAATTACTACCAAGGTAACTCACGTTAGAATCCCAACATTCTGAAGAAAAGTTTCAACAAATACCAACCTTCAACATGATAAGTCTTATTACCTTTTTTTGTTTAGGGTAAAATAGGCATATAACAATATAATAATTTTAAATAAAAATTATTAAAATCATTAAAAAGAAAATAAATATTAGTACCTCTTACTGGAGCTAAGAGAAGAAACTACATTTGAGGCGTCCAGTTGCAAATCGTTGCAAATCCAAATTTCTGAATTTTTCACCAGAAGCCAAAAAACAGCAATATGATGCCCAATTTAATATGGTGAATGTAATTTTTCTTGTCTAATTTGCAGGGAAATAGATGGTTTTAGTTGGGCAAGCGTAATAAGTTTCTTCTGTACTTACTCCGTTTTGCTACAGTTTTAGGAACTTACTCCGTTTTGCAACAGTTTGAGACTTGCTCCTTTTTGATAATGAAATAAATATATGTACTGAGTTGATTTATAGAATTGAACTGACGGATTAAAAAATGATTTTACGGTCGAAAATGTTACTTATAAGCTTGGTGAACAATAAAAACGGATAGTGAAGTAATAAACGATACATGTACATACATGGATTAGTCTATGTAATCATAATACATATTTACCTAAACAAATTATTATTATTCTTCCTCATCTCACTTCTAGACTTTTAGTAAAACTTCTTTGAAAATGGTTAAAAACAATTTATCATTAAAAAATATTTGTATGCATAAATGCGATTATTTTTTAGAGTATTGAGGAACAAAATAAAAACAATAAAGTATCTACTACGTAGTAGTATCAAAATATTATTGACTCTGTATTTTAGTATGTAACTTTAAAATTCAAAACAAATATCTATCTAAAAGCTTTTTTTTGGTGGATTTGGGCGCCTCATTTAAAGTGTATCTCAGTATCTTATTTTATGCTGTGATTTATATCTAAATATATGTAAGAAACTTTATTTTCAGTAGGTAGTTCAACTATTAAATGCGAAAAATAAAGAAAAAACAAACAAAGAGTCATTCAAATAACAAATAAATAAAAAAACATTTTTTTAAATTTTAATTTATAATTTCCGTCTACATATTTCCTCATCCTCCGTTCCTACCTTTCTGATAGAGCATTTAGAGTTAACCACAATTCTAAATACTCATCCATCTTCCCCCAGACCGCTGGTATTCCTCAAGGTAGTATCCTGGGTCCCATTCTTTATACCGTTTATACAGCTGATATTCCAACTGATCCTCATACTATCCTCACAACCTTTGCTGATGACACCAACGTGTTATCAGTCAATGATGATCCATTTTCTGCATCCCATACACTCCAGTCACATATTACTTCCCTTGAAGAATGGTGTCATAACTGGAGAGTCAAGATAAAACCTAGCAAATCCCAACAAATAACCTTTACTTTCCGTCGAAAACCTACCTCATCCTGTCCTCCAGTATCCTTTAATGGTGTACCGTTAACTAATGTGGAACAAATACGATACCTTGGATTTCATCTGGAAAAGAGACTTACCTGGAACCGTCATACAAGATTGAAAAAACAAGAAGCTGCACGTAGATTTCGACTGCTACAACACTTACTTGACAAACGTCCAACTCTCCCGATTCATTATAAGAAACTTGTATATATGACGATTATCAGACCTATTTGGACTTATCGTATAGAATTGTGGGAATCCACTAAACCATCGAATTCTTCCCGCATCCAATCACTCCAATCCAAAATCCTCCGAAAAATCCTTAATGCTCCTTACTTTGTCACAAATGAATTAATCCATAATGACCTTAATATCCCATATGTCGCCGATTTAGCACGAACCAGATACCTCTCCTTTCATAATAAACTTAACACTCATCCAAATCCACTTGTTGCACAGCTAGCTTCCCATTCCATTCCTGACAATCCTCCGAGGCGTCTGAAAATAAGATGGCCTCGTGATCTACTCTTGTAAATATTCATTAGAGTACTACCAATGGGTAGTTCCTCTACAAGTTTTATTCATGTCATTATATCTCACATATACCGCCTATTTACTAAATGTATTTTCTAATACAGTTGTAAATTTCTATTAATAAAAGAAAAGAAATAATAATAATTTATGATTACCTTGAAGATCCCTAAGCTTCTGGCCTGGGTAGCTGGCTGAAGGATTAGAGTAGTCAGCGTTGTGGAATAACCGACTTGACATGAATGGATCGGTTGCTTCAGGACTCTTTATCTCAAAAAGCAAAACTTCAAAATGAATCCCATTTACGTTACAAATCAAAAATAAAAGTTTTAAATATTTACTTTATTTAATCAGCTACAAACAGCGGTCAATATTCTTTTCCAAACTACCTTATTATTATGTATATTATTATTATTATTATTATGTTAGCAAATAATTTTATACTGTCGCATAAATAAGAAATAGATCTTTATATATCATTGAAACTAATATTATATATTTCGAACCTCGATATATCGAACCTCACTGGGAACAAGAAAATTTCGAATATCAAGGATTTCGATATAGCGAGTCGCGATTTTTTAATTTGATTTCTGACTGACTTTAATATGTAGAGGTTAGAGGTTCATAATAAAATATATACTTAATGTAAAAAAAAAAAAAAAAAAAAAAAAAAAAAAATGTAAGTATTTTATTGAAATATGCAGTTGTACAAGAATAATATACAATCAGTTTTTGTCAGAGCACTGCTTTGACCACTTCACAACGCACTCGTTGATATCTTGGAACTCGGGCCCTTTTACTCTCTTTGATGATGAAAAGCTTGATTTTCATACTTTTCCCTATTCATCAGAATTGTGGATAGAGTATTCGCTGGTATTCCAAACCGCTTCGCAATATAGTACTTTTTCCACCGCGGTATTTACGGCTTGAATGACTTTCATTTTTTCTTCATAAAAAGGGGTTTTACGCCTTGCCATTTTCGAAAATAAAAAAAATATCAACGAACAACAGACGATAAAATATCAAGACGGAACGTTTCGCAAAAGTGTTTTATCAGAAACTAAAACAACCTGGAAATAAATGTAGGGAGGAGTTACAGGCTTACTCGATAAAGAAGACCGTTCTACAATCCTATACTCCTAGAACTACAATACTTCGAAGGAAATGCAACTTATTTAACGAATCGACTTCGATATGTAGAGGTTTTCCAATAAAAACTTCGTTTTTTAGTGGTTCAATGTAAGCTAAGGAATCTTCGGAAATTAGATATATAAAGGTCTTCTTAACCAATCCTTCGATGTCCTATGGAATTAAATGCAGATTGGAGGCGTGGTAGCTAAGGGGTAAGGCCTTTGGCTACCATGCTACCGAGTCCGACTAAAGTCTGAAAATTTATTTTCTGTTATTTCAGCCGGGCTTGACTGTTTGTGATTCAGTCGGGAGTAATAAAATGCACGTCCAATTTTTAAAAACTTCATATGGATTCCCGACGTACAGTGGTCCAGAATTGTAATCTAGCGCGGAAAAATTCATTCTTTTAGGAAAACTAATTTTATGGACAATCTATCTTTTATATCAGAAAGACTTATTGGGTTGAAGAAAAATTCTCTAAGTTTCTGTAAATAAAATAATATTCGGACAAATATAAAGATGAATATAATCCTGATTTTTTATTTGGCCTGGAAAACAGCATTTGATGCTGAGTTGACTTTTCAATATTATTCGCACATGAAGAACGAATTCCGGCGTAATGACTGGTTGAGCAATATAAGAAAAAAATAAGTCCCAAACGAAAAGTAAACAAAGGATTTCTTTATTTTATTTTTTTAATAACAATTTATTGAAATTTTCAACTGTACAATATTTATACATCAAGTAAATGTGCTGTTAACTATTACAATAACGTGACAAAACTTGAAAAGAACTACCCATCAGTAGCACTTTAATAAAAATTCTACACTAGAAGGTCTCTGGGCCATCTTCTTTTCAGATGCCTCGGAGGATTATCAGGAATATTGTGGGTAGCAAGTTCAGAAATTTGGGGATTTGAGTGGTTATTGAGCTTACTATGAAAGGATAGATATCTGGTTTGGGCTCAATCAGCAACATATTAAGATCTTTATGGATAAGTTTATTGGTCACAGAATAAGGGGCATTTAGGATTTTTCGAAGGATTTTGGATTGTAAGGATTGGATACGAGATGAATTGGATGGTTTAGTGGAGCCACAAAGCTCAACTCCGTACGTCAAGATAGGTCTAATCGCAGTCATGTATATTAGTCTTTTGTAATTAATTGGGAGCTTTGAACGTTTGTCTAATAAATGTTGAAGTAATCTGTAACGACGGGCAGTTTCTTGTCTTTTTAGTCTTGTATGTGGATTCCAAGTAAGACGTTTGTCCAAGTGGAGTCCTAGGTAGCGGATCTGTTCAACAGGGGTTAGTGGAATATCATTAAAGGATGCTGTAGGACAGGAAGTCGTGGGTTTACGACGAAAAACAAAGTATTCAATTTTGTTTTCCAGGTCATCATAAAACAAACAGGATTTAGTTCGTCTTTAGATTTTTTAGAATATTATTGTACTAACAGAAGCTAAAAGTATTTTCATACAGCCCTATAATTTTTTCTAATATAAAATATAAAAGATCGATATGACAATAAAATTTGTGCGGTCCCAAAATATTCTTTCTGACTGTTTTGACTGGAGCAGTGCCGAATGTGAAAATCATCGATCTCCTCATATAATAAGTAAGAAAATGAAAAGCATGCCACCTCTAAGCACGACGCATATAGGAAGAAGAAAGGAGTTTGCCCGTAAACTTGTCCAATAAAAAGACGAACGGAAGGAAGTACTGTTCACCGAAAAAAAAAAAAAAAAATCAATCTCGACGGTCCTGATTATCTTGATCGTTGAAAAATGAAAAAGTGTTTTCAAAGAGGCAAATATAAGGAGGCAGCGTCATGATAACATATTATTTCTTGTCGAATGAGCAGTCAACAATATTTTAATTTGTTAGAAAACCAATTAAAAATATATTTTGAACTTGTTCCTAAAGAGAACGTAATTTTTCAGCTACATAATGCTCCAGTTCACACGGCAAAAGTTGCAAAAGAATTTCTTAGAGGAGAAAAGATCAGAATTATAGACTGGCCGGCTAGGTCCCCAGATTCTAATATCAAGGAAAATGTATGAGGTCATCTTCATAGGCGTGTTTATAACGACAACTGACAATTTCAGCGCGTTGAAGACTTAAAAAAAAATGCATGAATGGGTCAAATTTCCTCAATAGTTAATCTGCCGTTCTTTTGAATCGCTTTCAAATCGTATGATTGCTGCATTAGAAAAAGGTGGCACGATTACAGGATATTAAATTTTAATTTGTATTATTTTAGTGAAGAATGAAAAATTACAGTTTATTGAAGAAAAAAAGATTTTTCAATTAC
This sequence comes from Euschistus heros, assembly GCA_003667255.2. NCBI lineage: Eukaryota > Metazoa > Arthropoda > Insecta > Hemiptera > Pentatomidae > Euschistus > Euschistus heros. Next base: position 315,083 of record RCWM02000686.1, on the reverse strand, counting down.
AGGAGGTTTTGGCTCTTAATATAAATATAACAAACATAAACATATTTTGTTAGAGTGAAAAGAAAAAAAAAACAATAATGAAATAAAATAAAGAATAAAACAAAACAATATATGTATTATTTTAATAAAGAATTTCGTTATTATGGTTCACTGTGCTATCTTTTTGTCCTATCCCAAAATCAAGTATACTTCTCGCACCTTATTTGACCTCCCAAAACATAATCCCATAAGCTTGGTCTGGGGTTTCCCTGGGATGTTAGTGTACATTGTATACATAATGTGATTGTGCGTTTTAATTCATTCAATTAATTTCTGTTTTTTTTATTTTATTTGTTTTATTAATTTCTGTTTAATGCTAATTATTATTATTATTTTATTTTATTTTGCTCCTTTATTATTACTATTGTTAAAATGGTTTATAATTTTATTTTCGGATTTATCTTATATTATAGTTTTTTTTAGAGAATTTTTTTTTAAATGAATTGAATTAATTGTACATACTGTATGAATGGATTCTTTGTAATCCATATTACTCTTTTCTCACTTAGAAACAGCTTGTAATATTTATTCAATTAAACAAATTAAAAAAAAAAATTAAATTCTCACAAATTATTTTACCAACTCCTAATGAATAAAATCGGATCAAATTTGAGCAGAATGCAATATATAGGGTGGGTTATCTGTTCGTCACTGACCTTAGGTTAATACTCTTGACTGCATCAATTGAAAAATAACGGAATGATATTTTATAATGTGAGTGAAAGTGTAGAGTATTTGTTTACCTTTCTGCCTTTACATATGGATATAGCGAAACATTGACAACTTTCCACTAAAATTGAAAACCTTAGCTCAATTGGAATCTTTATAAACTTTTTTATTTTTTCTTCTAATTTATTGAAATTTACAACTGTACAAGTATACATATAGTAAATGTGTTAAAAACGTTTACAGGAACATGGCAAAACGTGAAAAGAATTACTCATCTTTAGCCCTTCATTAAAAAAATCTACAAAAGAAGATCTCTAGGATCTTCTTTTCAGATGCCTCGGAGGATTGTCGGGAATTTAGAGGAAAGCAAGCTGAGAAACTAGTGGATTTGAGTGGTTACGGATTTTACTATGAAAGAATCAGTATCTGGTTTTTGCTAAATCAGCAAAATATGGAACATTAAGATCTCTATGGATAAGTCTATTGGTGACAAAGTAAGGAGTAGTGAGGATTATTCGCAGGATCTTGGATTATAAGGATATAGGTCTAATCACAGTCATGTAAATATGTCTTTTGTTATTAATTGGGAGCTTTGAACGTTTGTCTAGTAAATGTTGAAGTAGTCTGTAACGACGAGCAGTTTCTTGACGTTTTAGTCTTGTATGTGGATTCCAAGTAAGACGTTTGTCCAAGTGTAGTCCTAGGTAGCGGATCTGTTCAACAGGGATTAGTGGAATATCATTGAAGGATGCTATAGGACAGGAAGTCCTAGGTTTACGACGAAGGGTGAATGTTATTTGGTGAGATTTGGTAGGATTTATTTTGATTCCCCATTTTTGTCACCATTCTTGAATGTTTAGGGTGTGGGATTGGAGTGCTTGGGAGGCAATGAGGGGATCATTGTTTACTGATAATGCACATGTGTCATCAGCGTAAGTGGCGAGGACAGTTGTAGTTCAAAAAATCAAACTATTAAATATAATTAAGTTATATTAAAATAAATCTGTGGTGTAGCATCCGTTTGGTAACAACTAGTGCTAGTTGAACCGTGAAAGTAAACTCTCCACGCTAGGCCAGAGCTGTTGAGACTCAAGGAGCCCGCTCAGGAAAAATCCCCTGGGACTCAGGAATGCTCTTGTTTCTCTCTAAAGGCAGTTTTCACAGAAGCAATCATTACACCACAAGGGGCCCACAGCATCATTTGTTTCAATATCCCTTCGCTTATTTTCTCTTTATTTTTAAATAACATAGTATAATATCAAATGAAAACTTTTGCTTCTTTTTTCGTTATATTTTATTTTCTTATTTTTGTATATCTACAGACAATGAAAACAGCTAAAATATTAACAATAATGATAACATTCATTTTTAATTTAGGGGCATGCTCTTTACAAAATAAAAAAAATTAATAATTAATAATTGTAAAATGAAGAGAATAAAATTAATAAATTATAAAAGACAAATAAAGATTTAACAAAATATTTAAAAAAAAGGATAACAGAATATAATTACATGATTATATTTTTCCATATATAAATATCTAAGTATAGTTTATTTATATTTGTCTTAGCATATAATGGGAAGTGATAGAGTAAGAATTATTTGAAAGTAGGAAGAGTGGGGTTCGTTGTATGATGACCAGGTTACAAATAATCTATTTTATTATAAATATTCATAAGCTTCATTAATATTCATATTATTTATGATAATAATTATTATTAATAAGGAAGATAGTATTTTATATGAAAGTACAGCGTATCGTTGATAATTATTATGCACATACGATAAAAAGAAATAATATGAAAACAAGTAGGACTTATATGGTTCATTCTCACAGAAAGGGGCATTTTGGGGTTCACGATTTCAGAAATTTAGAAGTATTCCAATTGAGCTGAAAAAAAATTAGGATGCTCTCTTAAAAGCTTTAATTAAAATTCAATGCTCTTCCAAACAACACCGCTTTAATGTATAAAGAAAAAAAAAGTAATAAGAAGGCCCATGGACAGGGACATGACTCTCCTCTTTCACAACGCTACCGGCCATAACGCTACTTATGTCATGCCTCTCTTCTTCACGATTATCTTGGCTGTCTTCTGTAATATAATCGAGTAATCGAGTTTTCAAAAAAAGGTTTTTAATATCTAAATCATACAAAAAATATATAGGTACATCATTTATATGATGAAAAACAAAGAAAAATAATTAATTATTAGTCTTTTATTTTGCCAAGATTGTTTAAAATTGACTAGAAATATTGACTAAATATTATAAAAATAAAAAAAGTGTATCAGAACAAACGTGAAAGAAAATCAAAGCGTATAAAGAAATTGTAGTTTTAAAACCACAAAATAATATTTGTCATATTTTCATCCTCAAGTTTCTTTATTTCACTTCGAAGTTTACGGCGGTTTACTCTTCTTCCCCTTCTCCCCTGATGAGCCTTGGTAGGCGACGCTTCTTGATGGTACAGCAACATCCGAAAAGTTGTGACTAATGGATTCATGTCCCATTATTATGTCATTCTTCTTCTGATGGTAATTTCTTGAACATTACCTCCTTTTTTTTAAGTTGTGATCGATTCTCTCTTTCTGTCATACATGATTTTTTTTTTCTTTACCTTTTTCTTTCCTCCTTTTCTTCTTCTCCAGTATCTTTGTAGGGTCACTTTTAAGCCTGGTATAACGTACTCTTTCTGCAATCCGCTTTTGAACTTAACCTTAACCTTTAACCTTCTTCTTCGGTGACATCAGAAGAAGACACAAAACGTCTGTTTTTGTTTTATTTTGCTGCATCCTACTCCTCCGCCCTTAAGAGGTAAATATACTCTGTCAAGCACGATCACCTACAGATTGCCGCTTTCAGTTTGTATGAATTTATTTATATTTAATGAGTGGACTTATTGTGATTCCGGCACACAGTAATTTATATGTATTTATTATAAAGTGTAAATGTACTAATACAACTTCAAATGCAGTTTTTTATTTAGTAAAAATGATAAAAACTGTTGGATACCATCATGATCCTGTCCTCAATTTTACAGATGAAGACAGTGCCATGATGGACAGGGCAATGACGAAACATAGTTATTTCTGAAATATTTTTTTTTGCTGCTACGTTTTTTCTAAAATATTAATAGAAATAGAAACTGTTCCACGCCGTGAACAAGTATTGAGCAATAAGAAAAAACAGGTTTGAATACTTAAGTTTTTAATGAAGCCAGGAACTTGACGGTGGTTGTTTGGACACTCACGACTTTGCCGATGTTGTTCTTCTCTGAGTGTTCCCACTGTACTCCAAGGACTAGTTAATGGCTGATGCAATAAGATAATAATGGCGTGAAAATTAAGGCGGGAAAACAAAGCTGGCTAACACACGCGTTTACGGGAAAATTTGAGAAATATAATCGGACAGGGCCATAACGTCGATGGCATGGACACTCTTATTTTCATTATAATATTGAAATCTATTGGCTCTAACCTTTTTTGACAATCACTTCTCAATCTCCAGCAATATTATGATCTAGGATTGAATAATCACTTCTGTATTTGCTGAGATAGACCCCCTACCGAAGCTTGAAGTTGGGAATATCGTGCCCGGACAGGACTGGGCCATGACAATTGGTCAAATTTTATAATTTTTCTACACAAAAAAAATATTTGATCTTAAAAAGAAAAATTTCACTTTTAGATAAAGTGATACACTACAATTCAAAAAAAAAGTTCAGATCCAAAATCATAAATGGGGAGCCACAAATGTACTGGACACCACTTCTGCCCCTCTCTATGAGAATGACCTATATAAATAAAATATAAATGAAAAAAATATGTGAAAAAACTCAAAAACCTGCATTAAAAATATGTAAAATTCTCAGTCTTGTATGAATTATCGAAAGTGTTCCTGAATTATTTTTTAATCACAACCGCAAGTGAGATGTGTCTAGTGGAATTTAAAGTTAATTCGATACATTTTTGACATTTTACCAGGTATGCAAGTTTAAAATGTCGTTTTAATTCCAATAGAATGCGCTCTTAGCCTATTGAAGGATTTGCTTATCTCTAAACGCTATTTTGTTTGTTAGTCATTTGTTTACAAAAGTCAGTTGTTTTTAAGTCGTTTACGTGGACGTATCATACCTTTCTTTGGTGTTAAAAATGTCTAATTTTAAGCCAAATAAAGAGCATTTGCGGCATGTCATGATTTTCTTATTTAATCAAAAGAAAAATGCATCTGAATGTCATCGAATTTTTGTTGAGACTTATGGCGATGTTGCTCCAACCGTCAGGACATGTGAACGTTGGTTTCAAAGTTTCAAACCTGGTGATTTTGATGTTACTGATCAAAAACGAGAAAAATCGACCAAAAAAGTTTGAGGACTTCGAATTGCAATCTTTATTAGACGAAGACAATACCCAAACCCAACAAATGATGGCAGAACAGTTGAATGTCACTAGGCAAGCCATTTCCGATCGCCTGAGAGCTATGGGAAAGATTCAAAAGGTTGGAAAATGGGTTCCACATGAATTGGACGAACGACAGATGGAAAAACGAAAAACTGTGTGCGAAATGCTGCTTTTACGCTACGAAAGAAAGGGTTTTTTGCATCGAGTTGTAACTGGCGATGAAAAATGGATTTATTTTCAGAATCCCAAACGAAAAAAATCATGGGTAACGCCAGGACAACCATCCACATCGAGTGCAAGACCGGATCGTTTTGGGAAGAAGACAATGCTGTGTGTGTGTGGGATCAGAAGGGAGTAGTCTACTACGAGCTTCTCAAACCCGGCGAAACAGTCAATACCGAGCGCTACCGACAACAAATGATCAATTTGAGTCACGCATTGATCGAAAAACGCCCAGAATGGGCTCACAGGCACGCCAAAGTCATTCTTCAGCATGATAACGCTCCTGCACATTCAGCCAGATTGACTAAGGAAACGATTTCTTCGCTTGGTTGGGAACTCCTACCCCACCCGCCGTATTCACCTGACCTGGCGCCTTCTGATTATCACCTCTTCTCATCGATGGGACACTCATTGGCGGAGCAACACTTCAACAATTTCGAAAACGTACGAAAATGGCTCGATGAATGGATTTCAAATAAAGATGAAGCATTCTTTTGGAATGGTATCCATATATTGCCCGAGAGATGGACAAAATGTGTAGAGCGAAGACTAAATGAAGGTTTAAGAAATAACAAACTGATGGTATAAATCAAAAGATTTTTCAAAAGATTTTTGAGTTTCGTCACTTTTGAAATACATTTTTTCTTGTTTATGTTCTGTTCTGCTAGTTTTATATTATTTCTCATTATTACTTGTGTGAAGTCGTTATTAATGTATACTGGATTTCATTTTTAGTTGTTTCAAATTAGAAAATGCGGAAAAATAATTGGTTTTATATGATGTTTAAATATAAGAGTTCTTAATTTGTAAAAAATATTTCCTCTGGATTCGACGGAGATATGGAACCTAGAAAAAATATTACTATTGCAAACACCCCAAGGATGTTTGTAGGGTTCCTTAACAGATACCTTATCCCAAAGTTTGTAACAGAAGAGTAAAGAAAACAAGGGGGAATAGTGGAAGAAGTGGATTACGAAATTGCTATTGTTGTTGAAGTGGTAAATCCTTAGTGACTTAGGCTTTGTCGAGAGGACTTCTTTCTTCTTTACAATAAGAGAGAGGGAGCAGATTAGAGAATATTGTGATTTGGAAGAAAAGAGTTTTATGTTCATTTGCATTTTTATTTTCCCTTTAAAGTTCTCTTCATCCAAGGACTTAGGTAGATTCTGAAAAAAAACAACAATTGTTATGATTAAACATTCATTCTGAATCAAGATATTTTGTTATCTTGTCTATAGACGGACTTAATGTTTTATTCATAGTTATTATAATATGAATTTTAAATACTTTACTTTAAAGAAAAAGTAACAGAATAATTTGTCGAGAAAGCAATTTGCATAACTGTTTTAACCAACGGCACGATCACTAAATATTTTATGAATTGTTTAATTTAGTGCTGCTCCAGATGTGGGTGAGGATATAATATAAACATGCAGTTGACAGGAACAAGTGGGTTGGGAAAATGTCGAAAGCCCAACTAGGGCTGTAGTGCCAACGTGCCGATAGATTCATTTTATTTTATTATTTTTATCTGTTCGACAGACTGTGAATATGTCTGTGCTAAAAAAAAAGAAAGAAAATAATAAAATAAAAAAATGCTTTTTTTACAAATGTTTATTAATCGTCCGAGAAAAGAACGATAAAAGAGCCTGGAGGCGTCACCCTACTCATGATGCAATTAACAAACCATTGTGCACAGCAATGTGAGGTTTTAGAGGATTTTTCTTGCAGCGACAGACTAGCTCCATTACAGTCACTCTTACGGAAAATTCATCACTATATCCACTTCCGTGGAGAGCTATCCATTACATTATTTGAATTTGTATTTACTTAATATAAGAAATGGATACTTTGAACATGAAAAAAAGGAGATGAGTTGGCTAACAAGAGGTAGATTAGACTGTCATTCTGCAATTGCATACTAATTTCTTTCCCGAAGCCATTGGTAGTACTCTAATGAAATAATTACAAAAGAAGATCACGAGACCATCTCCTTCCGCCTCGGAGGATTGCCAGGAATGGAATGGGAAGCAAGTTGGGAAACAAGTGGATTTGGATGAGGAGTAAGTTTATTATGAAAGGAAAGGTATCCGGTTTGTGCCAAATCGGCGACATGTGGGATATTAAGGTCATTGTAAATCAATTAATTTGTGACAAAGTAAGGAGCATTGAGGATTATCAATAGATCTGATTATCTTCATATAGATGAGTTTCTTGTGGTGAATCGGGAGATTTGAACGTTTGTCAAGTAAGTGTTGTAGCAGTCGAAATCGACGCGCAGCTTCTTGTCTTTTTAATCTTGTATGAGGGTTCCAGGTAAGTCTCTTATCCAGATAAAATCCAAGGTATCGTATTTGTTTCACATCAATTAGCGGTACACCATTAAATTTGGGATTTGGTAGGATTTATCTTTACTCTCCAGTTATGACACCATTCTTCAATGGAAGTGATATGTGACTGGAGTGTCTGGGATGCAGCTAAGGGATCGTCATTGACTGATAACACGCTGGTATCATCAGCATAGGCTGTGAGGATAGTATAGGGATGAGTTGGGATATCAGCTGTATAAACGGTATAAAGAATGGGACCCAGGATACTACCTTGTGGAATACCAGCGGTCTGAGAAATGATGGTTGAGTATGTAGAATTATGGTTAACTTTAAATACTCTATCAGAAAGGTAGGAATGGAGGGTGAGGATCATTTTAAACTTAAAGTAATTTTTATATGCTAATTGATTTGTTTTCATGGTTGAATTTGCATTCCCCCATGTGTCCCATAACATTAGTTGGTAACGTATAAGGCGAATATCTCTATTTGTGCTATTATTAACTTACTTTTTTTTCTAGTACATCTGACAAGTTGATGTACATTGAATTTTATTATTTAACTGAGACTAATTGTTTACAATAATAAGAATGACTTCTAATACCTGTGTTCCAGGGGCTCAATCTATTTCCCTCACACTTTTTTAAAAAGCCCACCAAAGCATAATCAAGATTCATTCCACTATATTTCAGGCTGGGCACTGTAGAAGCTTTCCCTTAAACTGAGGGAATCACAACGAATTTCCACTGTTATATTTTCCAAGTGCTTGAATCGTGTCATTTGTCATTTTTTCGCTAGTGCCATTAGTAGACTATTATAAAGATGTTTATGAGGAAAGAGACCAGGTGGTCCAAATAGAGGGAGGGTTCCAATTTAGGGCACTTTCTTGCATTACCATTTAACATGAAATAGCATTGGTTTACTTAGTACTGGAACAAGAATGTCCATGTGTTTTAGGGGTTATAGATACATGTAAGGAGAGTACCTATATGTATATCCCCATCATAATGAAAAAAATAATAATAAATACCGTTTTACAGTCAAATAGCTTAGACAAGTGACCCTTTTTACTGATTCACGTCACTCGAGAGCCCCCATTTCCAACCAAACAGAAGATTTATTTCACTGTCACGAAGAAAATATTAACTGACTCAGTTAGGAAGACTGCCTCTGAAGACATGTCTTCCAGTGACGAGCAAATGCCAGCGCACACTACTGATGGATACAACAGCAGTGCATCGGTGCAAATTTTCAGTCACGATAGCTTACGTTGGTTTGGTAGGGACAGCACACACTGATTCGGGATGGATTTTCCTATTTAACCAACTGTGAAGGATACTTCGCTCCGATGCGCTGTGCTTCGATTAGTCGTGTGTCCATGCCTTTTGGAGGATAGATAAAGACATAATTTGAAGCTGACTATTGTTGGAACAATAGTAATTAATTTATACGAAAATAGCATCCAGAATTGCACTTAAGTATTAATTTTAGGGGTGAGTATGTTAAAATGATATGAATTATTTCAATTATACAGTGTGAGTACCTCTTGTTTAAAACAAAAAAAAATGAATAAAATCATATCAAAAATGAAGACAAATTCCGTAGATCGTACATTTTTATTCCAATCCGTTGCAGATTTACAATAAATCAAAGACATTTTTGAAGAAACCACATTTATTACCATAAAAGATGTAATATCTCCACTTTGTTTAATCATTTTGAAAATTTTAATCACATTTTTAAAGCAATACAAAAATAAACCAAGGATATACATTGATAGGTAGAAATGTCTTCCCCAGTAAAAACAGACTCATCTGTCCATGAAATTCACCTCAAAAAGTGGTATCCTTCAATATCATCTGCATTCAGAAGCTAACGGCAAGATTGAGGTCTATTTTCATCATCACTGGGTTTTAAACCTTATATTGAAAATCTAATAAAATAAATCCTAAATAATAATAATAAATAAATAAATGTAATAAAATAAAATCCTTTGATCTGGTGTCGCTTTATTGGCAGTATTCCTTTTTTTTCTATTAAAGAATACATTTTTTCTTTGCTTTTTATTCCAATGAAGAGTTGATTATGTTTAAAATGTATATTTCCATTAAGCGATTATCATAATGTCTTATTTACCCAAGTAACTGATTTGTATGCCAAATGAAAACATCCTGTTTTTTTCTGGTTTTAAAAGTAAATTTCTCCAAAAAATCGATACGGATTATTAATTTGACCATACCATATAAAATCTGGTCAAATTTTCTAGTTTTTGTGAAATTTGCAGTTTTGTGGATAGTTTTTTTTTCGAAATACGGCGAGCGTTGAAGTATTATAAGACACTGTAACTTCCTTAAAGAAGGTGAAGTTCAAGCTGTTCTTTAAGTCACAAGTTTGTAAAATTCAAGGTTACATGTACTCTGCTCTTATACGAAATGTTACGCTAAATCCGAAAATGTGATCAAAAGTTTTACACAATTTTTTTTTTTTTACTCCATGAGGTACTCACCCTATATAAATAATTTCATAATTACTTTATGATTCTTAATTTTTTAAAATTATTTTTCAAAAATAAAGCAACATAAGAAAATGTAAACTCAGATAATTTATCTCCCTAATGTTGAAGATAAATTTTGTCTTATTTTAAGTGATATAGATGTATTAAAGCATTATTGTGATAGAGAAATACTGGGATTTAATTAAGATTTAAACATCACATATTTAGTTAGATTTATTTTTACAAACGTAGAATAGATTAAAATAGAAAAAAAAACAACTATATCCTGAGACAAAATCCCTTAAGAATAACATACATAACTCAAAGTAAAATCATAACTAAATAATTATGATTAAAAATGATTTTAAAAAGTTTAAACAAGAATAAAACAACATAGATAAAAGTGAATACGAATTTGTAGGAGAGCAAATACAAATTAAAAAAAAAGAAATAGAATAAAATAAAAAACTGTAAATAGAAATTGAAAGATGAAGAAATAAGAAATACAGAATATAGGAGTTAATATTATAAACGAAATTTCAAAGAAAAAAAAACGAAAGAAAAATGAGTACTAAACATCGTAAATTTTTTTTTTTTTTTTAATTTCTTGGAAATGTCTTTTAGCTGTATATATTATATGTCTATACTTTTTTGGTGTAGCATTTTATCACATTTAAAAATATAAAATTTTTAAATATGTTCTAGCTTCGTTGATGTAGCTAGAATCAAATATTTTCTAGAAGTTTCCTTATCAGAAATTTAATGGGAAAAATTTTCGTTCTATAGCATTTGCCGCCTGCACCTACCGGAGCTATGTATATTAGTTTAGATGAGAAGAGTCAAGTTGAAAGTTCTCTCAACTTTGTTCATTGCTAAAAATCAATAATTTTTAAAGAAATATAAATTTAAGTAAAAAGCAGTAGATTATAGACATGATCTATTGTTTTTCTCAGTCTAGGAGAAATTAAGTTTTTATATAAATATTTGACGTTTATAAGAAGTCTAAAAGACGTTTCACAAATATTATGACATTTTTTAAAAATTTTTCTTTGTCACCAGGTTTACCAGTTATTGTATTACATAGGCTTATTCAAGTTATATTTACCATTCTGCCCTCACCTTTGTATCTGCAACATTACTTGTATACATTATTTGTGTTTTTAGTTTTTTTTAATTAAAAATTGAAATCAATTAATCAAATAGATCATTTATGGAAAATAATAAAATTAAATAAATCGACTACATGAATAGTGGTGGAACTAAATCTGCCAGTTTAAAGTTGAAACAAGTGCCAGACAATATATGTAACTATTTATCAGATATATACTCCCAGTCTGCCGGGGATCGATTCAATATAAAGTTGTTAAGTAGCAACTTCCAACTTATCGTTCAACTTATTAAGTTAAACCGGAATTGAGTAATCGAGTTAAAAGCTGTTACGAAGTTACTATACAGAGTACTACAATGGACTTCGTTAGGGATGTAGTTTAATATCGGTAATAGGTATGTTGGACCGAGTCCAACGTGGCTGTCCTGGAGGGGGGAGGGGGGGGGCTCTTGGGGGCTGACAAAGTGTCACCCCTTCAACCCCCTTACGTCAATCCTCCCGAATCTTCGTTGCTCCTCATCAATTCCCAGCGATCAAAACAGTCTTAAGAAGAATAGTTCTTGTGCATATCTGCTGTAAAATATGGGAATTTATTTTTGTTTTCGACCGCAGTAGCTTCAATTCTATAGATTACGTATGCCAATGTGTGGAGATTCGTCCAGGATCAAAACCCGTTAAGTCCACGTTTTTTATATTTTTTTTTTTTAAAAATTTTAAATGATAGTTAAAAAGCGCCTTTACTTATGGCTTAAGGTGGTAGATCGAAAACCACTAGATCCTAACTAAATTGGAATCTTAATCGGCCATTATCGCAAACTTAACAAACTGTTTAGGTAATGCACACAATCGCAGTTTTCAGTGAATTCCATTATATGAGTTCTTTATATTTGTCACTTGAGGTACGCATGATGGTATAGAAAGATCAACACAACTAGAATTGCTGAATTAATTGCCACTTCTATTGGAATAATTTTTATTTGATAACTAGTTTCGGATGTTAAACATTCATCATCAGATGTCACCCAAATTCCAATGGAAACAATGATTGGGTTCGCCGACTAACTGGACTTTTTGCCAACCAACTAGTCAACAATTCATGTGAGTCTTTTACCATGATAGTATAGACTGCAGTAACAATGTAAATTTAAATAAATCAGTTGAGCAGTAGCACAAGAGTCTGGAACGCTGCGTAAGAAAGCAATGATATATTAATGCTTCCTTTGTTCAAGTTGACATAATCATTGTTTATGTAATTAGGGTAGGTGATTATTAATAGTTATGTTTACATAAATTTTGTTTTTATTTTGAGCTAAGAAGACTTTGTTCTCTCATATCTTACTTTTCTTTGTACTCATAAATTTCTGCCTGGCAAAGATTGGGCAGAAAAGCAAAAATAAAAAAAATATATACAAATTTCAAATCGTCTGCACTTTGTTACGTAGATTATATGTTTATAAAATGTAACATATTTCATATACATAATTTATAATAAATAAAAAAGTTATGAAAACACGAGAAAGAACAAAACATTACCGAATAATTAATTTTTGAGCCGACATTCGAAACAAAACCCGCTATGTCTAACACAAAATAGAAGTTTTCTGCAATGCAAGCATGTATTTGAATTGAAATAATACAAGTTTAAGACCACTCCAAGAAAGCAAAGATAGATTTAAAGTACGATAAAATTTTTCCGTCTGTCCAAAAATTGATATTTTGTCATTTTTTGTTCTCCTGTAAAATTAAAAAAAAAAAGACATAACGGAATTTGATTCTAAAGGAGAATGGCAAAAATTATGAATGAGATTTGACAACCAGTGGATGGGCCATTTCAAAACGTTTTGCCATATTTATGCCACCGCACAATATCAGATTACAATCACACCTGAAAGCAGTTAAATATTTTTTCTCTCTTGAGCAATACATTTGGTTATCAATTCATTAAATATTTAAATTATAATATATTTTTGGGGCACACCCAGATTCTATAAAATGGATACCCTTACTTGGGAAATCTCCTCCTTTCTACACTATATAACCCACTACATAACACTACATCCTTACTATGTACTGAACCCAAGACCCTTCATGTTTTTTTTTATATATATGTTAACCCATATAAGTTAATCCACTATTGCGTATATGCAACATTAATTTGACAATTTTTTTTTTATTTTATAACTTTAAATAAATTGTGTGAGACATATCAAACCGAATTACAACCGAATTGATTTAAAACATATAAAAAATTTAAAAATTGAAATAGGGATTTTTATGTGAAAATTGTTATTTTCTATTTTTTTTTTATGGATTTTATGACTCAGACAATTGCAATAAAAGTTTCCATGAAACAGTATTATTGTAGCATTTATAAATGTTTCACCATACCTCTGAAAAAAAGTGTTAATTGTTGTTATTGTTATTTTATACACAATAATTCTTAATCAAATAATTTAAATATGTAAAAATATTACACACTATCAAACTGACTCGAACTCGAACTTGTTTCTGCGAGATAATAGTCTGATGCCCAAACCAATGAACCTCCCTTCCCTTGTATGAAGTAATTGATTATAAAAAATATTTTGTTTAGTATTTAATCTGAGTAAAATTTAATACCAATATAAGTATAATTGTTTTATACATATAACGTCCTAAAAAAAGATTTATGAGTATCGTATACATTACTTCAATAACTATTCATCTTAATGAAATAATAAAAAGATATATCTTCTTTAATAACAAATTCTCTTCTTCTTTAAATTCTCCACGAAAGATGTTCGAAATACCTAGAATTAACCCTTCCCTCCCCCAGAACGGTTCCTGGCTTCCCCCAGCATCAACTTCAAATTGATGCGTCCTAATCCTCGTAACTACAATCCAATTTCCAATATTCAGATCTTTTCTTGCGCCATTGACCACGCAGTTCGCTCACCCTACTTACCTAAACACCAACAGCCAAATAACGTTTAGTGTGAATATGCCAGACAAGTAAATTGTACATTCTAATAAATGGCTTTATAATAGTCTTAAGACAAATTTAGCAAGGTCATTAGTTACACTATGATTCTCGATACCTGAGTTGAGAAGTTAAAAAAAAAAAAGTTGAAAAAGGTAGCCAGGGAAGCAGCTAGGTAATAAACTACAAATCTAAGTTATAAACATACTTTATAAATTGAGTGCCGACGTTTTGACATCCCTTGTAGGTCTTCTTCAGGGAGATTGTTGTCAGGTTGATGACACAAACAATAATGAGTATTAATTTGAATGTATGTAGTATGCATATGGTCTTTCATTAACAATGATAAGATTTTAATTTTTAATAAAACAAAAGGACATATCAGCTTAATTCTTGTTTTACTTTGAAGCTTAGCCAATGCTGTTAAGTTTGGAATAAGATACTGTTCAAATGTCCACCATGACGCACCCGATAGCTCCAATTTTTGATCACTCGTTGCAATAATTCGGGCTGTATTTTACCAATGATATGACGAATATTCCCTTCTTTATGGTCCAGTGGGGTTATAATCCTTTCTAGGTGGTAATTTAGATTTTTACATAGATATGTCTTTTGATTGGGAGTCTATAATTGTTCACCCTCAAGACTGTCTGGTTGGTGAGGCTTGTGAGGTTTGGGTTTCACATATCCCCAGGGTGTCTAATCAAATGACACAAATCCTCATCGTGAGATGATCCAATCGCCATAGCATTATTACAACAAAGAGATAATTAAACCAGCTGTATGACACATAAGCGCCATCTTGGTGGAACCACGTCTCTTCATTCTAGATGTTCCCAAGTTCTTCTGGCCATTGAAATTCGGGTAAATGCGTGGCTTATTGTCTTATAAATTTAACTCACGTTCAACTACTAATATCTTTAATTACTTCTAACCGATCGAGGGGCGTTCAAAGCTGCATAATGAAAGCGCACACTATACTAACTATAGCAATACAAAACTAAGACTTTAATTAGCATGTAATGTATTAATATGAATTGTTGGTCGTGTCTTCAGCCTGGCAACAATTTTGCTGAAGAATGTCGGCATTCTATATATGAAGTTTATTTAAAATTGGATGTGTAGTTTATTACCTGACTACATCTCTGAACATCTTCTTGAACTAATATATCATACAGTCAACTACATTATTTTCATCATGTAATAAAAAAAACAAAATAGTTCTGAGACAGAAAAAAAAAAAAAAAGCAATGGGTCAAGTGAATAAAACTATATAATTTTTCATTCTCAGATGTTTATATATTTACTGTATTTGAAGCTGTTTTATTCCTTCTTCTAAACTAAATTTATTCCAGCGGGGAATTATTTATTATTATTATTATAAACTTTTTTTTTTTTAACCAGGAAAATGGTATATAGCCCCTTCATCTTCTTTATGTATTTTTTCTTTTTGTTTTGAAATATTCAGATTTTTCTGTCTAATACTTCTAAATTTTTAAATGTGAAAGAACCCTTTCATCTATCAAACCCTTCAAATCCGACTGGTGGCGCACATTTTCTTTCTCATTTAAAAAGGAACGTTTGAAACTGTTGGGTTTAAGACCATGGATCTGATGGTGTTGATTTGTGTTTCTTTTTTTTGTCTGTTTCCATGTTTATTTATTATTGAAACCTTGAACCATCTTGTAATTACTTTCAATGTTCAATCAGTTTAAGTTAGTTGCAGAACTGCCATGTTATTGGGCCTTTTCTAAAACCCATGTTATCTCCGGATCTAAATTAAGCCAAGAAGTGCTTCGTTGGCCACCCCGATCCCCTTAGTGCTACTAAATAGCTTGTACAACTCCACAGAGTGTTTTTACTTCCCCCTGGTTTTATACTTCAGCGGAGGATTACACTTCACCGTATTACGGCAATAAGAACTTTAGTAATAAATTATTGCTGTTAAAAACATGTATATAAAGTTTAAATAAATAATTTATCTGAAGTTGATTAAAAGCAATATTTTGTCTATCCATATTTTATTAGGCACTAGAGAGAACTGGAACATAGGCCTCATATGTCCAAAAAAAATGATCTTGAGGTTAAGTCGAGAAAGTAACAACTATATTATTACGTATTGTTTCGAGAACTATATTTTCATAATCATGCCCAACAGTGAAAAAAAACAGGTTACAATACAATTATACAAGTTACACCCGTTATTTAAAAAATAAAGTTATATATATATGTAAAGAATAAATATTCAAAATACATAAGTTGGAATATATATGGAATATGGAAAAGTGTGAATCTACTTACAATGTGACTAATATATATTACAACATTAACTATTTTTTTTTATTAACTATTTAGATTTGTAGAGAGTAAAAAACAATAACTGTAGTGTATGTGGGTTTTTCCAGACCTTATGGTATTTCCAGGTTTCCCAGGTAGACTGAAATACCGTTTGAAAAGTAATAATTTAAATGGATAAATGGTTTTTTTTGTTTATCGCGCAATTTTCATATTTTCTTAGGGTTCTCATTTGTTTAAATAATTAAGGAAATGCTAACCATTGAACAAAAATAGTAGGTATTAACTTTAACTGATCATGATAAATTAACAACCAACATTTTACTCTATTGATTTTTCTACACTATTATGAGTACTGGCACAGATATTTTAGTTATATTAGTCTGTTCATATGTATTTTTTATCTTAGGTTATTATTATTCAGCATTATTTCCTGTCACATAGAAAAAAAAAAAGCAAAAACAATAAAATAGATTCAATCTATGCTTCTTCATATATAATTATGAACTAATATGATAAAGCTGTGGTCAATTTATTATTAGTTCAATCTTATTAAGATTATGATAGAGAAAGATCGTTTGACTACTTCAGAAAAGTTTGAAATTGAGAAGTAGTCAAATTTAGAAACTATTCTGTAAAACATTAGTCAATTAGAAATCCTCAACAATGGCGAAAGTAGCAATTTTTCAGAAGAGCTTACTGGCTATCCTTTATAGATTCACTGAAGTAGCCATGAGTCTTATGCTATTATGACTGCTTGTTCCATGTTCAAGCCCGGTGTTTGTGCTGAGTGTTAATTTGATCCCAATAAGGGTTTTCGTGTGTGAACTATTTATCTTCTGTGTGCAGCCTAACATCTTTCTCTACCTCTCCTCTCAGTACCTACCCCCCCCCCCCCCCCATACATTTCTTACTTCAGTGTAAAACCTAACAATTAAAATAAATCCTGTACTTAAGTAAGTTAAATGCATGTATCATGCAACAAAATAATTATTTTACTCTGTTTCCTTTATTTGGAATCTTGTTCGAGATTTGAAAGAATGTTCGTAATTTGGGAAAAGAATATTTTAAAAAACTCAATTTATCCCTGCCTGGGAAAAACAATAGATCCTAGATAAGTCTATCTATAAACTACTGAATTTTCCAATATGCGTTTTAGGATTAAAAGAATCAAGTTACAGAAATTAATAATTAATATAAATTAGCAATAAATGATTATTCCCAATAAACAATGTCGAATGAAAACAGCGGTTTCAAATGTAACGGTAGGCCCCAGCAACAGGTGTTATACAACAAAAAATATTCTCTATTTAATTTCTGACGGAAATTCTCTAAGGAAACTGCCGTCAAATTTTCGATCCCAATAACGCAAAAAGAGCTAGAGCTTGTAAAAAAAAAAAAAAAAACTTAAAAAATGTAGGTAAAAGTTGACTTTTTTCATTCAAACCAATATACCTCCTAAATGGTAGGTCCTTGTGACAAATTATATAAATATTAAAAATATTTTGTATTGGATTTCTGACAAGAAAGCTATCGTTAAATTTTTCGATTTGAGCAACACCAACATGTTGTGTCAAAATGTTACATTTTTAAGGGTGAAAAAACGTTACAGCAAAATGTATAGACCCCAACCGAATAGACCAGGCATATTAGCAAAAAAAAAAAAAAAAAAAAAAAAAAAAAAAAAAAAAAAAAAAAAAAAAAAAAAAAAAAAAAAAAAAAAAAAAAAAAAAAAAAAAAAAAAAAAAAAAAAAAAAAAAAAAAAAAAAAAAAAAAAAAAAAAGGAGGCAGAAAATTTTGTTATAATTTTGATTTTTTTACCTTTATGTTTTTTGGGTCACTGAACACGAATCTGATGTTTGCGGACAAAAGTATGCCCTGAACTTTGTTTTTTGTTGCTTTTTTTTTTCACTTTTTCAGTTTTATCGACTACAACTCGAAAAGTATTTTTGCATAAGTAACATTTTACAAAATGAAAGTAGAAAACATGTCTTACATTTTTGATATGTAAACTTTTTTTTTTTTTATAAGACCAACCGTTTTGCCACTACAGCTCATGAAAATATGGGCAAAATTACTGGATAGTGGAAATTCCAGGATATACATGAACTATATATACATATGAGATATGGATATGGCAGAAAATTTAAAGAAATAATCCAGAAAATGGATATGAGATATATACAGATGATATGGCCTTGTTTGCTGAAACAATGGAGGAAGCCAGAGAACAAATTCTCGAACTGGAGAAACAAGCAAATAAGATAGGACTTCACATATCCTTTCAAAAAACTAAAATCATGACAAACATCAAACACCCACGTAAATACCTCAAAGTCCAAGAACAAAACATAGAAATAGTAAAAGAATTCAAATATCTCGGAGAATGGATTAGTTGGAATGCTAAGGAAAACAAAGCATTGGAATCCAGAAAAAATAAACTTAAACTTGCTTTCCAACTAACAAAAGATACACACAACAAAAAATCTCTTTCCTGGGGGTCCAAAATAAAAACATTACAAAACAGTGATTAAACCAGAAGCCTTGTATGCAGCTGAAACACTAAACATGAATATCGAAGGTCATATGGAGAAACTTGAACTAAAAGAAAGAAAACGTTTAAGAAAAATCATAGGACCAAAATTTCAGGATAATAAGACAATATACATAAAGAATGAAACACTCTACAAGAAAATTGAAAAACTCTCTGATACTATGCGAAAAAGAAGAATCAATTTTACGGTCATCTTCTCAGAATGAACTCTAATAGATTATCCAAGCAAATCTTTGACTTCTTACGCCATCTCAAAACAGAACCCAATTGGTTTAAAGAAACTGAAAAGGACCTAGCAGAATTAAAAATTACGGAAAATTCACTACTTGATCAAACTTCTAAATTAATAACTAAAGATGAATATGTTAGGTTCCAAGATAAATCCACTCTAAAAACCAAACCCTTTATCTCAGATGAAGAAAGAAAAAGAAGATCAGAAAGAATGAAGAAGTACTGGGCACTTAAGAAAGGACAACACACAGTGAAGTGATGGATTCAACGTACCCCAAAGAGGGTAAAACGAAAAAAAAAAAGAAAATATGAGATATGTATACATAGCTAATTTTGCCTTTCATCCCTAAATTTATTTTAAGAATTTCAATATCATTGACGGTCAACTGTACTGAATTTTGCCCATATACGGCATAACGGTTGGTCTTTTAAAACAAAACTTTACAAAAATGTACAAAAAATGTAGGAAACATTTTATACTTGAATTGTGCAAACAGTGACTTATGAAAAAAAAAAAAACGATTACTTTTCGATATGTAGTCGATAAAACAGAAAAATTGCCAAAATTTATTCAAAAAGTGCCACAAAAACATAGTTCACGGCAAACTATTTTCCCGCAAACTTCAAATTCGTGTTCAGTGACTAAAAAAAACCTTTTAGGGCCGAAAAAAACACTTTTTTTTATTTCGAAATTCTAAGAGCAATAGATTATAGACAAGAAAAAGAAAGAAAAAATGATCGAAATCGGTTGACATCTTCCGGTCGCACATGGGCCCTAACTTTGACAAAATATAAAAAAAAAAAAAATAATTTTTGAGATACTTCTTTTAATTTTTGGTTTAGATGATTTCTTAATGTAATAGTTTCTAACGCCTTTAAGTAAGATCCTAAGTGTATTGTGTATTAACTTGGTTTGGATCAGTTGATGTCTTCCGGTCGCGGATAAGCCCCAAAATATTGTAAATTTCACATTTTTTCAAAAAATATTTTGTATCTTTAATGTACTTTTTTTGATTATTAACAGTATTTTCATTTTTGAATAAGAAAACATTGTTTTTTTTTTGTGTGTGAATTAATTAACCACTTCCGGTCAGGCAATGCTACAGAACAACAGTACCTAAAAGAAGACATTCCTGTGGCATGATGGGTAATAACAATAACAAAGGGCTTCGTAACTATTTTTTTTTTTTTTTTTTTTTTTTTAACATTACCTGAAAAAAAAACTAAATAGAAAAAATGCACATTGGCAATCTCACCGACGATATAAGCACCGACAGTCAAGGGGGCAAGTTTTTTGTCAAATAATCAACTAGTTTTTGCTATGTACAGTAACCGAATTAATAAGGAGCTAAAAACATTTATTTGATTAAAAGTTTAACATATTTTCTATTTTAAATAAAATAAAATAAACTTTTGTGAATCTGAATAAGTAACTAAAGCTGCATTGTCGAAACATCATTTAAATTGATCAGTTTCTTAATGATTGTAAATGACCATAATAATTTCTACGTGTATTTCTTTTTTGGATTTTTTTTTCTTTTTTTTTTTAATTTGTGGGGGAAAATTTATTCATTAAATTAGTGGGTGACATAGAGATTTAATGGGAGTTGCTAACTAGAAATAAAACGTCAACCCCGGAAATGGACGCCCCCCAGAAGAAATATAACAGCTCTGTATGATACCATAAACCACTGATATCTACAAGGGGTCACAGCCCCTATTCCTCTCCAAGAAGTCCTTTAACGATTTATTTTGATAGGAAGGCGTCCTATGAAGTCCGTTTTTCATACTTGTTTTATTTTAAGCCCGTCTTATGGTCGTAAATTTTAAAATTTCACATTAAGAATAATAAGAGTGCTCGGAGCGGTAAATTTTTCCGGGTTTTACTATTTCCGGCCAACGATTCTGTTTTGAAATACCCCGACATATCGAGGATTCATTTCAGTGCACTATTGCGATCTGATAGTACATGTATGAATTTTATGGCCTTACATTCTCAATACTTCTTAAAAATAACATTCAGTTTCAAAATAAGAAATATCTACGACACTAATACAGAAAATCTATACTAAATTATAAATACAATTAATGGCATTATATATTATTAATTGTATTTATTATATAGTTGCAATAAATTAATTAGAAGTTCATATAGTGATAAGGATAATATATCAGAACCACAGGCCCAGGACAATTAAAAAATATTTGTATTTATTAAATCTATTAATTGTAAAATATACACAGGTATACAGTATCTGACAATTGACAAGTAAGGTATATAAATGTTGTAAAGTTTCTTTCGCACTCAAGAATGTAACATTTTGACACGTACTAGTAAAAATTTGACGATAGTTCACCGGTCAGAAATTTAATAGATTATTTCTGTCGGTACATAACAGTTGTTGCTAGGACCTACCATTAGGAGATATATTGCTTCGAATGAAAAAAATTCACGTTTTTCCTACATTTTTTGACACCCTCTAGTTCTGTCAGTGTTGCTCCGAAAATTCGCCGATAGTTTCCTGATTATATAGTTGTCGATAGTTTTCTATCTGGTGATCTCGAGATGAAGCTGAGGAGACTGATAAACTGTTTCATTAGATTTATCATCGGGATCCCCAGGCGGTCACACGTTACTTGCCGATATTCTGAGCTGGGTGGCTTTTCCCTAAATTCCGACGGTAATACTTTCTGTGTATTTTCCTATTCCAATCTCTAACAACCAAAAAACCTTCCTATATTCTTTACCATTAACTCTGCGCTCTTCTATCCACCTCCTAAACACTAGATCCCAACCTTTTAACCTGTATACCCCCTCACATAAAACTGCCTCCTTTGAGAAATCCTTCATCATTCGTGCTACAACCTGAAATTCCCGACCCACTTCTATCTATAAAGCAGCTTCCCTAACTTCCTTTAAAAATAATTTATTTTAGTACCTTTTAGACAATCAATGTACCGCAAATATGTAAATAATTAAATAAATACTTAGAATTACTTTTTTTTCTTTATTTATTTTATATATATATATATATATATATATATATATATATATATATATATATATATATATAAACCAGGGAAATCCTTTCTCTTCACTGATCCATACCCCCGGGCACTCGCAATTGCGATGTACAATGCGGGGATGAATGTTCAATTTGAACATTACTTTTAAATGGATCTATTGACGAGCTGTCATATATATATTAAACTATGAAATAATTCTTGATTAATAAATATTTTTTAAATATATTTTTTATTTTTGAAGAGAAAAGATTTGACCCCGGTTGGGATTCGAACCCAAGTCTCCACCTCTCTAGCGTGGCGCCTTATCCACTAGGCCACCGAGCTCGTATCCGAACCAGGGAAATCCTTTCTCTTCACTGATCCATACCCCCGGGCACTCGCAATTGCGAAGTACAATTCGGGGATGAATGTTCAATTTGAACATTACTTTTAAATGGATCTATTGACTCTAGTGGACATTAGTGACATTACTCTAGTGGATAAAGCGCCACGCTAGAGAGGTGGAGACTTGGGTTCGAATCCCAACCGGGGTCAAATCTTTTCTCTTCAAAAATAAAAAATATATTTAAAAAATATTTATTAATCAAGAATTATTTCATAGTTTTATATATATATATATATATATATATATATATATATATATATATATATACTACTGTACTAGGTACTATATACGATTGTACTTTATGTTATTATCCCCCCCCCCCGCGAATTCTCCTTAGAAATGGAAGACGTTAAGCAATTAACTCAATCAATTTTTCTTTGGGTTCTTCCTATTCTTCCAGTAGACCTTCATTTTCGTAAAGGCTTGTTTACGCTCTTCTGACAGCTTGGGTCTGTACTGTTTTTGTTTTAGTTTTTCCGGTACAACTTCCCATTTGTCTACTTTGTGTCTAATGATGTTTTTTCCAAAATATCTTCTGCTCTTATGTTTGAATTTTTGAGGTCCTTTCGAATTTCATCTAGACAAGGTGTGGAATTCTTAAATGAAGTTGCACAATCAATTATTTTTTTTGTCAGTCGATTTTCTGGTAGTCAGCTAAGATGACCAAAGAATTTCATTCTCCTTTTCCTAATATAAATTTCAATGTTTGAAAACTTTTCTGTAGTTTTAATTGTTTGTAGCCTGTAACCGTGTTGCTATTGTCATCCTCCTAGAATTTTCCTGATGATCTTTCTCTCTTCCTTTTTGATTTCTTAAAGTTGTTTCCTGTTAAAAATATGTGGCTAATACTTGACAATTTTCTTTATTTGTCAGGGCCAATTTACCATCTTGTTTCCGAAAGCAAAGTTTATGATATTATAATTATTTGATATTTTTTTTAAATTTAATTTAATTGTTAATTTTTTTTTCCTATCAAAAATGTAACTGAAGCATTTAATTTGTAAATAATAAGGCCAGACAATCGTACATGTAACTGTGCATTATTATTATTATCATTATTATTTTTTGGGGACAGTAAGTCCTAGAATAAAGTTTATTTTTTCATTTCATTATAAATTTAATGGAGAGCATTTCTTTGTCATACATATAATATTTTTCACTAGAACCTACAATTTAAGAGCTATATTAGATTCGAAGAAAAAAGTTAAATTGTAACTTTTTTTTTTTTTATATTCAAAATGTGCAACGTTTATTTAACACTTAAATATGAAAACAAAAAATGACACTTCAGCTCTGATGGTGTTGCTCTGATCGATTGTTTTTAATCTAAAACTTGAAATCAACTAATAAAATAAATATTTATCAATCTAGAAAAAAATGGCCGTTTATGAATTTTCAAGAAACTAATTCGATTAAGATAACATTACCATACCTGCAGTTGTTCTCTAAGTAAGAATTGTCTGAGTGAAAAGATAAAAACTTGGGGTCCGACGGTTCATTAAAGTAACTTGGGAATTCGAAAGAGTGTTAGCAGAAAAATAAAATGGAGATGAAAGATTGTGAGGGAGAGCTCCCCAACGAAATATTATTATGCGGAGGCAGTCCTTTAGAATGGAATTGTGTTTTTAGTGTAAGAGATTTTTTTATGATAATGTCTCAAACAAATTGAGGTTCAATTGTACACTCTGAATTCAAAGTATATTAATTCGGATGTAGTTCCCCGTTTGAACAGATATTGGAATTATTCTACAATTAATTACTAAATAAAAGTTTAAAAGAACGATTTTAAATTTGTATGTATAGTGGAAATTCGGTTTTTCGATAGTTAAATAAGATATTACTGTTAAACCACTACTTTATTTATTTAGAATTTGAATCTGACGTTAATTTTTGTGTGGAAAAATTTACAGAGGTAGTTTGCTTGAAAATCTAATCATTTTTTTAGAATTTAATTAACCTGAACCAAAATCTATGGACCACCTTTATTTTTCATAAATCCGCAATCAAAACTAACCATCTTAGTGCAATAATCATGTCGATATCTTTTTATAAACTCGAGATATAAAATAAATTATTTCAATGCTATTTTTTTTTTTTTTTTCTAGGCTTATAGGGCCCTATTGGTCGGAACGGCGAAATACATGTCTAATATTTTTTGACCAGGAACCTCCAAAAAAAATGCCTACAAGATCCGTGAGAAACTGAGTGTGTCCTCCCTTTGTTAGTGTAATCGAGTTCACTACCTACGAGAATCTTGACCTCCCCCCCCCCCCCATAGCTAGAATAGGATAGTAACCTGTAGTATAACCCGTCCTACCTGCTCTAGTTAGACGTTAAGTTCCTACAAACAACCACTACCTCACTCGCTAGCTAGCAGACAGTAAACTCGCTCAATATAAACGACATTTTACTCAGGGTAAGGATACTGATACGAATGATGTAGCCTTGGAAATCAGCTGAAGCTACGAGAAATACCGATAATGATTTTACTCACTTATAACAATGAATATAAATTTAATGTCAAGGTAACCATGCGCATTATTTGAAGAGTATAATAATATAATAATAATAATAATGTGTCGGTCTAAAGCCCTCTAAGTGATTGACATAGTTTTTAATTTAGTAAATAGTTCTACTCTTTAAAGATTATCTGTGAACAATAGGAAAAAAAAAGTAAAGAAAGAAAAATAAATACATAATAAAATAAAATATAGAATAAGAATTAAATACAAATTGATAATTAAATACAAAACAATAATAATAAATATAAATAATCAATATATAATAACCAGCATACATAAATGATGACTATATGTATATATAGCAGTTTAGTGATTTGTAGGGAGATTTATGTTAGAGTACATGTTTAATTATTTTGCGCGTGTATCTTTTGAGGGAATTTTTATAATAGTTACCAATTTCTTTTACTAGATCATTTTTTTAATTTTTTTTTTTTTTTTTTTTTTTTTTTGTAAAGTATGCTTTCGAAGACATGCTGTTTTAGAGAGAATAAGTTTAGGTCATGGAGCATGGTTGATATTTTAGTATAACGAGGATGATCCTCGTGCAAATGTTTTGAACACTTTCCAATTTATTATAGTTAGTGGAGCAAATTGAGCTCCATACCGGTGAAGCATGTGTGATTTGTGCTCGGATTACTGTTTTATATATTATAAGTTTATTTTTAGGGCTTAATTTAGATTTTTTTATTGAAGTAGGGGAAAGTTTTTTAGCTTTATTTGTTTTGTTGTTAATATGTTCATGTTAATGATTTGTCCAGTGTTAAACCTAAGTATTTTATTGATTTAGACCAAGGGATGTCTACTTCATTTAAATTTATATGCTGGTCTATGAGTCTACGTTCTGTGAAATACTCGTTTAGGAGTATAGTTTTATAACAATACCTACGGAAAATTCAACATTGGTTTAATAAAAAATTGCTTTTGATAGTTTGATTTGATAGAAAAATTGAATAGATCTTCGATTAAAAAATAAAATCAACAAAGACAAACTAAAATGAAATAGATTTTTTTCCAGTGAAATAAAGAAAATAAATTGGATCCATGGCTGATAGGACAGAAAGCAAAAAAAAAGCCTGGAGGCGGTCCTCGAACCTGAGACCCATCAATAGCTGATAATAAATTATGCCATTGACAGCTGTCATTTATTCGGATTTCCCCTCAGTGGATATTCTTTTTTAATTAAAAGGTTTCATGAAATCATTATTTAAATGTTTTTATTATTCTTTTATCACGAAGGAATACGAATTAATAAATTGTTAACGAGGAAATGACAATAATCATTAAGTAAATTACGAATTAATATAACAATAAAAGTCTAGTATTCTTCAGCTGATGACTTGTTAGTATTACGTAAGAGAATATGAAAAAACGAAAAATATCTTTCTTTTTGTAAATTTCTTTTCATATTTTTTCTTAATCAGATTTATCAAGATTATCAATATTATATAATATATAACAGTAACATTACAATTAAAAAAAAAAGAAAAAGGGGAAATTCTTTCTCTCACTCCCCCCCCCCCCCCCCATAGTAAAGTTATTTTTTTTTTTTTTTTATATTCCCTTTGCCTAGGCTATTTGTATCTACTGACTGTTTATTCCTAATCAAGTCACATTGAATTTATTAAGTTTGAAACATCTAATTCTGATATTAGGCAATGCCACTTAAAATGGCATTCTACAGAGTTTTCAACTATACTTTCTTTAACTATATCCGGAACCTGGAATTACTAAATTCAATCTAACTATCCCACTTCTTTCTAAATATTTGTATCCTAATCTTCCTATGATAGAACCTAATAATATAAATTTCAGTCAGCTGATGTTCCTCAGTTCTTTTTCAATAGTTTCTCAGTTATTACGTCTACATACTTTCACAATCTAATGTTTAGTAAAAATAAAAATTTAGCTTGTTAAGCTAGCTTACGCCGGAGTATAGTGTATGTCATGAAGGAAAAATGCCAAAAAATAAATAAATAAATACAAAAATAAAATGAAATATAATGATAAACCTTAATAAAAAAATAAATAAATAAATTTTATAAAATGATATAAACAACAGTAACGTATGTACTCGTAAGAGCGCTCGATAGAAACAGATAGAGTAACGTAAAATTTTGTAACGAAACATCACTAATTCAAACTAAAACTAAAAGCAATACAAAAATCAAAAACGTAAAATATTGTAAATATTTCTTTTTTCTTCAAATGTTCCCTTGTTCTTCAGTTTAAATAATGTGATTATATCGACTTTTGTTTATATTTATATATAAAGTCATATAAAATATTCGTCATATAAATATCGAGTCATATAAAAATGACTGTAAACATAAGGAAAACAGTAAAAACAAAACATTATCATTAGACCTAACATAAAAGTTACGTCATATTTTATATTTTGAACATGTAAAAATACTAAATTATGAGATAAAAACTCATAACAGAAAAATTAAAGAAGCAGTCTATATAAATAAAACGTTGAAAAATACAGTCAATTACAAAACTGATACTGAAAAAAATAGATATATGCTGATATAATATATAATTTAAAAATATAATTTGTCCGATTAATAATAAGAAATGTACAAACAAAAATAGAAACAGACCCTTTACAAAAATAAAAATAAATCACTAAAATAATATTCAATATTTACAATGTATACATTATTAGATTCATCTCCCCTATTTTGTTTAATTATTCCTCTCCTGTTTAATGTTTTTCTTTGAATTTAATGGAGAGATATTGTTATTATGCGGTTACTATTGGAGTGGTTGTATTTGCACAAGCTGCTTGTTACTTTCAAGGAGGTTGGTCATTAGTCTAAGAAGTTCAGAGACGAACCAAGCCATTAAAGTGATCTTGAACGAGAGTCCCGAATCATGATGATACTTCATAGCAAGTTGTTAAAGTTTACTCAGGCCCTCTTCAACGTTATCGGATTTATTGGTTCGTTAAATATAATTAATAGTGAAATCTTTTATTTATAATCATGGAAGTTTATTGATTTTCTAACGAAACAAATATTGACTACTAAAAACTGAAATAGCTCATCTTTGTCATATGTTATTTTTTAGGCTCTTTAAATGTTAAAATTAAAAGATTGAAATAGAATAAATGCCGAATTTTTTTTTTTTAACTTATTTAATCATACATTCATTAGTTATAAAATTAATTAAATATTTTAACATAAC
Organism: Euschistus heros; assembly: GCA_003667255.2. Lineage (NCBI taxonomy): Eukaryota > Metazoa > Arthropoda > Insecta > Hemiptera > Pentatomidae > Euschistus > Euschistus heros. The sequence continues at coordinate 286,662 of RCWM02000686.1, read as the reverse complement.
ATTGGTTATTTTAACAAGCTATCCTTATTGGGTCAAAACCTCAACCTAAAAGCCCTTCCCTGATATCCACTGTTTTCCTCAAAAACCGTCCAATTCATTTCCAAAATTCCATTAAAAATCTGGGAATAACTTTTGATCAACATCTTTCTTGGAATATCTCTCAAATCACGAGAAAATCTATTTTTATTCTTAAACAACTTTCACATTACAGTGATTCATTACCATTAAGTACTCGACAACTTTTGGTATCATCACTCGTTTTTCCCCACTTTGGCAACGGATGCATAGTATATAGAGAACTGTTTGATGAGCACGAGATAAGATGTAAAAGAGTAATGAACTGTTTTATTAGATTTATTTTCGGGATCACCAGACGTTCTCACATATCTCACAGGTATTCTGAAATTGGATGGCTTTACCCCAGTTTCCGACGTCAATACTTCCTAGTTGCATTTATATTTCAAACCTTAAAAAAAAACCTATATCAATGGCCTCCTTACTCTGCGCTCCTCCATCCACCTCTTAAATACTAGAACCCAACCCATCAACCTGTACACTCCGACGCATCGAACTGCATCCTTCGAGAAATCCTTTATTATCCGCGCGTTGCCCGGAGGAATTCTTTGCCCTTCTCAATTCGAAAAAGCTCCACTCTTACTTCCTTTAAACATCATTTATTCATTTACCTCTTTAATTTTCAATCTTCCAAGCAAATGTGAAACATGAATATTTATTTAATATATATTATAATAGTATACATAAGATGTATCCTTTTACAAGATTTCTCATTTACTTTGTAACTCATAATTGAATTATTTATCAATTTTTATTATATCTATTATTATTATTTATTATAATTAATTATCATAGCCAGACGATTGTCCTATGTACTGTAATCATATCAGATATCCTTAAAAATATCCTACTAGGATATATAAAATGTATTCGTAACAAATACCAATGATAAAAGAATATTTGACATATTCATAGTCAGAACAAATTTGGAAAGATTAAGGTTTACAAAATACTTTTAAAAAAAATATATTTGCAGATTGAATTTCATTACTGAATTTATAATGGTATAAGAATAACGAAATAAACGCCTATTGCCTATTTTTTAGGATTAGGCGGCTATAGTCGATAGTTACTATCGATATATCGATAGGTTATGCCTATCGATGGTCACTATCGATAGTGTCGACTATCGAAAGATCTTTTTTACCCTCAAGTTTTGAAACTCTCGGAATTATGCTGATCTGTCTCTGTCCAGTGTTGAGTTCTTTTGAAATTGAATTCGGAATTCCTAGAGCGCAAGGGTTCTCTTAAAGATAAATCCAAAGGAAAGCAGAAATGCTAGTTTTTCTTTCGGGAAATATGTGGCTCAAGGAGCCCACTTGATTCTTGAAATTAACTATTTCGTTATTTTTCTTTTCTGAAGATTTGATTTGTTCATTATTATTGTAGCCATGTAAATTTTAAATACTTTTTTAAAATTCAGATAAATTAGTTTTTTATCTCTCATCTTTATCGTATAATCTTATAATTTATAATCCTGCAAATTTCAAGTATTAAGTAGTTAATTGAATTAAATTAAATTAGTTGAAATTCTTTATTGAATAGCTTTGGAAAAAAAGGAAGCAACCATCGAAAAACTATCGATAGCAATCGATAGTTCTCAACCGATAGTATCGGCCTATCGATAGTGCTACCTATCGACTATATCGCCCAACCCTACTTTAGGGTAGATAATTGTAAAATAAAAAAAAAAACAAAAATGAAATTTCAGTTGTCGTAATAAACATTTAATTAAGTTTACTAACTAATGCATATATTTAAATTTATGTATGATGTTATTTTAAAATATGCGGTAGGCCTATTAGCTGAGATGTGTCACTTAGAGCCCGGTTCAGAACTGGGTCACTTCATATTTATTTCGTGGCGGACCAGAAAAATTATATAAATTCATGATATTTACATTCAGTTACTGCTTTATGTTTCATATAATCTGATATTTCAGCAATGACGTTATATTTAACTGATGTTAAAGAAATAATACCCCTTATTGACCCTTTTAATAATATTAGGCCTTCGGTTTTTAGAGAACAAATTAATTAAGCACATATAAAGTTGTTCACATAGACAACTACTGTGTCTTTTAGTTGAGTATGTACTTTTTGCCCACCCATTTCCGGTTAAAACCGGTTAAACATGCAATTTATATGTAAATTTCGATCATTTATTCCTTGATCCTAGAAGCCATACGTAATCCTACTTTTCCTGCTTAATTTTCCCTGTTCATTCCAATATCCTCAACATTACATATTTTTTGTCTAATCAACAGTTTGATTTGAACTTCTAAATGTTAGTATTCCATATACTTGAACTCGATTGATTAACCGACGTGGTTGTATACTAACCGACCCAATCCTAGGGTTGGGCGATAGTCAATAGTTAGCGCTATCGATAGGCCGATACTATCGGTTAAGAACTATCGATTGCTGTCGATAGTTTTTTGATAGTTGCTTCCTTTTTTTTTTCCAAAGCTATTCAATAAAGAATTTCAAATACAAGATTATGAATAAAGATGAGAGAAAGAAATTAATTAATTTGAACATACAATAATAATGAACAAATCAAATCTTCAGAAACGAAAAATAACGAAATAGTTATTTTCAAGTTTGCTTCTTGAGCCACATATTTCCCTAAAGAAGAACTAGCATTTCTGCATTCCTTTGGCTTAATATTTGAGAGAACCCTTGAGTTCTAGGAATTCCGAATTCAATTTCAAAAGATCTCGACACTGGACAGAGATAGACCAGCAACAGAGATAGACCAGCATAATTCCGAGAGTTTCAAAACTTGAGGGTAAAAAAGATCTTTCGATAGTCGACACTATCGATAGTGACCATCGATAGGCATGAACTATCGATATATCGATAGTAACTATCGACTATCGCCCAACCCTACCAAATCCTTGGTTAACGGGAACCAAAAAAGTAAGGAACAACAAAAGAAAAAAAAGAAAGTAGGGTAATGGACGTATTACATATATCCCTTTAATAAAAACATATTACTGGTTAATATACATAATATAATAATATACGTATATATACGTATAATAATATACTTAAGAAGCATTTTACACATCAAAATTAAATCATAGCGATGATGAATCAGTTCTGCCTTCGAGATATTGAAGTACCTCCTCCAACCTAGCAAACCTTCTTCATGAAAAATTGTTAATGAAGATTTGTTTGTTATTAGAAAACTTCCCCATCCTTAAGTCTTTCCGCAGTAATGCTCGCATGAATATGGCCTTATATCTTGTAATCAATAAAATGTTTTATGAATAAAAATAATACATAAGAAAATAAAAGTCTCGGTTGAACGAGACCCGGTTAAATGAATCCCAAGTGTACTTGAATCCATCCAATACTATATTAATCATAACAATGAGATGCACAGTTTCTCACGGAACTTTAAAAAAAAAATAAGATTAGAAATAATTTTAACTACCCTGGTTGAAGAATATCATATATACTTTTTACATTTGAAATTTGAGCAAGTGAGAAAATACATTTTATATAATAGATTAGTGCGGAATATTAAAGGGATATAGATGCAGACATTTAGGAAAGAATTATATAAATGAAGATATGATAGACTAGTTTTAATACGTTAAATGCTTTGAATACTGATAATTTTCTTTTTATTGAATTTAATTATAATTTATGCATTCTAAGTATGGTTATTAAACTTATTTTTTTATTTAAAAATAAGACCTTTATATGTATATTGCTTATTTAGCCCAAACCAGATACCCATCCCTTTATTATAAACTCCATAATCATTGAAATCCACTAGTCTCGCAACAATCTGAGGCGTCTGAAAAGAAGATGGCCTCGGTACCATCTCATATAGAACTTCTATTTAATTGCTAGCAACGGTTAGTTGCTTCAAAAGAATTGTCATATTATCATGAAAGTTATTATCGCATTTACTAGATATATATTTATTTTTATACAGAACAAGACTAAAACGACAAGAAACTGCTCGTCATTACAGACTACTTCAACATTTACTAGACAAACGATCAAAGCTCCAAATTAATTACAAAAGACTCATTTACATGACTTTGATTAGACCTATTTGGACGTACGGAGTAGAGCTTTGGGGCTCCACTAAACCATCCAATTCATCTCGTATCCAATCCTTGCAATCCAAAATCCTTCGAAAAATCCTCAATGCTCCTTACTTTATGACCAATAAACTTATCCATAAAGACCGTTATGTTCCTTATGTTGTTGATTTAGCCCAGACTTGATACCTATCCTTCCATAGTAACCTCCATAACCACTCCAATCCACTAGTCTCCCAACTTGCTTCCCACTATTCCCGATTATCCTCCGAGGCGTCTGAAAAGAAGATGGCCTAGAGACTTTTAGTGTAGATTTTTATTGGAGTGATACTATTAAGTAGTTCTTTACAAGTTATTTACATTCCATTGTATTCACCATCAACACATTTACTTGATGTATATGTTTTTGTACAGTTTTTTTTTAGCGTTTTCCTTCCAGCAGTAACCCTGTTGGAAGGGATTTTATTCCTTTCTGTACACACCATACTTGTACAAAGTATACAATGTACATGTAAATATTATTTTTGATTTGATTATAATTTTACATGTGTTGAAAGGTATAAAAAATATAAAAATAAACAAGTAAAATAAAAATAAAATAAAACAAAGAACAAGAAGTTATATAACATAAATAATTTAAAATTCAATAAAAACAGCAACAAAGTTTGTGGAGAGAAAAAAGTTTTATGAATATTTAGAGGTTTAGAGATATTTCATATTTATATCCTTTATTTTAATGATTGAATTTTTAAGAAATATTTGGAAATTTTCAAATGAATTGTTCATCAAACATTGACCATCCACCGGCCAATGTCCTAGTTTCTGTACTGTTTTTGTCTGTAGAATAGTTCTGTAGTCAGTGAGTAGTCTGCATTCATATATGAGGTGGTGTATATTTTGTTCTTGAGTGAAATCACAAGGACATAGGAAAGAATCTCTTATTTTAAATCGATAGAAATAACTATTTACTGCCGCATGTCCTATGATTCCTTGTGTAATGTAAAAGTTAGTCCATGACTTTGATTTAGTGTAGGTCCGTAAGTCTGGAATGAAGTTATGTAGATGTCTTCCCTTGTGTGTTGTGTTCCAACGTGTCTGCCACTGGTCTACTGCTTGTGTTTTTAGCAAGTGTTGTAAGTGTACTTTGGATATCTTTGGATAGCATGATATAGGAAGGGAAGTATCCTTTGAAGCCTCTTTTGCAGCCTTGTCAGCAAATTCGTTTTCCGCTATGTCGGAATGCCCTTTTACCCACTTGAATGAAATTTGATTGTTATCGTCAGTTTGTAGATGTCTTAGAAATTATCTTATTTTTTCAGTGATGGGATTGTGACAATGTCTGTTTTTTCATGTATAGAGTACATTGACTGTCCGTTAGTATTGTAATAGTTTTATCTTTTGTCCTCAAATTTTGAAAGTATTCTAGAGATTTAAGGATGGCGAATTTTTCTGCTTGATTATTGCTACATTCTGGGCCTAATTTATACTTTATTACATCTTCAAAAATTTTGTTTTTAAAAATGAGACTAGCACAGCCTACATATTCGCCATTCTTGCTTCCGTCAGTATATATCTCATAGTCTGTGGGGTCAGTTCAGCATTCAGTAATACAAGGAAATTCTGCTGGGTGTAGCCAATCCTTGTAGTCGGTAGTATGTTCAAAGTTGTTAGATTTGAAATTTTCGTAGTCAGTGTTCATGGATAACAAATGGAATTTTCCTATGTAACTGTTAGCTAATATACTGATGGGGATAAATTGCTTTAATACAAGAACCATATTTAGGAGAAAAAATTCGCTCAAGTTCAGGATATCGAGAGTTTTCTGTAAACCTAACCCATTGCAGATCTCTTGTCATTGTTAATAGTAAACAAATAGAAGCTATGTTGCTGGGTGATCTTTCTAATCCAGATGTTACAGTGGTACAGTTTATGATTGATAAGACTCCGATCATTTTCATCTCCGCCTACTTTGATATCAATAGAGATGTAGAAGACACATGTTTTTGTACAGTTGTAAATATCAATAAATGAAAATATATATATATATACAGTTGCAAATTTCAATAAATAGATTTATAAATAAATAAAGTTAATAAATACATGTTTTCCTCTTTTTTCTTCTTCTTCTATACAGGAAATGATACAGTATTCGTTGGGTATCTACGACTATTTATGACTAAATAGTTAAAATTTTATTTATCCTGAAGAATACACAATATTCTTGGGATTAAGTCCAATTTATAAGCTCGAGAATGTAAATGCAATGTGTTTGGCCTAAATCTGTTGTGTTGCAATGTTGGTTGGTTCCTGGAGATAGTCCCTGCTACAGAATGTATCCTTGCCTACCACAGCCACTCTCTTATCTGAGCTCCCCCTTATATTCGGATTACTTTCCCACTTAAGAGGATTTCTTAAATTCACTGTTGGCCTGTCCCTCGAGGAAATATATTTAACAAGGCCTATAATAAAATACTTCTGAGAATGTTGACTTTTTCTATGGCATTAATAGGCTTAGGGTCGTAAACAAGATGACCTATAACATGTATAATTTCTTCTTTAGGTTGAGAATTTTCGGTTTTATTAAAAAAGATGTGTATTATTGTTTTTTATTGGAAGATTTTCATTCCTTGGTGTGTTAGGAATCATGGATTTTTGAACATCGTAAATTTGATGCTATTTCACTGAGTTGTGAAAACATGATCTCTAAAGACTGGTCGGTCTTCTATATTCTTAAAAGATTAGAAAATAGACTTATGTCAGATTTGCGAATGAAAGATGGCATTGGATTGAAAAATTTAACAAGAATAACTCCAGTGGAAAGTATCTAATGAAAGTACTAATTGTAGAGAGAGTATTCCACTTAAGGAGTTGTGGGGTCGGCTACGAACATTTATTTTGTTTAAAAATGAAAATATTATAATTAATACGATTTATAAAAGTATATTAAAGATACAAAAAACCTCGAAAAAAACTTGAATTTTTCAATATTTTGGGTCTTATGAGCGACCGGAAGATATCGACTGATATAAACCAAATTTAAACACAATGCACTTAGGTTCTATTTTAACACGTTACAAACTATGACATTAAGAAAACATGTAATTCAAAGATTTAAAAAAATAACTGCAAAAATGTAATTTTTTCATATTTTGATCATATTTGATGACTGAAAAATGTCGACCGATTTCGATTATTTTTTCTTCCTTTTTCTTGTCTATATAATTCGCAACTTTTCCGCGCTATTACAATTTCGCAATAAAAAAAAAAAAAAAAGAAAAAGTGTTTCTTTGGCCCACCCTAATCGAAATATGTGAGATGTTATTTATCACTTCTTGCCGCTACTAACGACCCTCTCCAGTGTTTGCTATAATACGGGGATAATATTTATTTTTTTTGTCAATTTATTAATGAATTTAATTTATCAACATTCACTCCTAAAAATTTCTTTTATTATTTATTCATTATGGCGTGTTTCAGGATACATTCCCTATCATCAGACTACAATTTAAATTATTTTATATAATAAATTTTATATACTTAACAATCCATTCTACTATAATTTACCTATTTTTTCATCAATGTTTTCACTTGGTCAATTCTCTTTATCTTATAAAAATCTAAAATTATGTTTAAGTGGGAAGTCAATAATTCTAGTCATGGTATGGTTAAAATAATTGTATACGTTAAATACGAGCATGATTGTTTGTAAATTATTTAATCATATTTATAGACATATTTATGCTAGATACAATACCAGAAGAATATTTTTTTTATTAAATGTAATCCTGGTACAGTAGAAGTCGATACGACTCCTGTCCCTAATGACCTCGGTCCTTTGAAACCACGGGAAACAATGAAACTCTAAAAAATGAACCTCCGGAAGGTGTGTGGAAGTTAAATTAAAGTCGTAAAAAAACAATAAATTAACGTTAAATAAAAGACCACTCTGGTCTTTGAAATGTTGACAGCGAAATTGAATTACTTAGCTCTCACTTTTTTTTTAATAGTATCCCCTTAATCGGGGGGGGGGGGGGGGGGGGGGAAGGCAGTTGGGCGTGATTGGTCACGAAACAATACTTCCTTACCAAGTAATGAACCCAGGACTCGTAATTGATTGTAGCGGTACAAATTTATTTTAAGATTTTTGTTGCTTTAAAAAAAAAAACCGTACTTATTTAAACCGTTCTATATATATATATATATATATATATATATATATATATATATATATATATATATATATATATATATATATATATATATATATATATATATATATATATATCATATGCTATCAACATGGCGGCAAGTCTATGTCAGTTAGAAAACGCTCTAGAAGTCTTAAATGAAATAGCAGCGTTCAAAGTGCTCAGGAAAGATCTAAAAGATAAGTTAATTCTTTTAATAGATGAAATCAGACAGACTGTGCACGACACTTCGGATTTTCAAGGAAGTCAGAACGCTCAAAGCCAAGGTAACCTAAATCGTTCTTATTCTGAAACCGTGGTACCTCGTTCCAAAAGAAAATCTACAGCTTCCTATAAACTAATACTTAAAAGCAACAGTAATCAAAACGCAGATGACGTCAAGAAACAGTTCAAAGAAATAATAAAACCCAAGGATCTAAAAATTGGTATTAACAAAATAACCTCAAAAAAAGATTTAGTAATAGTTGAAACTAATTCTGAAGAAGAAAGAGGAATAATCTCTAGAAAACTAGAAGAAAATAACGATTTCTCTATAAAATCATCGAAAAGGAGGAAGCCAAGGCTTATTTTTAAAGACGTCGATGAAGACCTAACAATAGAAAACATAGTAGAACATATTGTGGAACAAAATCACGGACTGCACATTGAGAGTAATTCTTTACGGCCGGTAATCTTATTGAAAAATGCAAGATCCAAAAGGACACATGCTGTAATAGAAACAGACGGAATTACTAGGATCAAACTGCTCAACAACAAGATCAGTTTAGGTTACAACAAACATTGGGCCGAGGACTACCTGAGGATCAGAAGATGCACCAAGTGCTGGAAGTTCCATCACTCCAAGGAGCGGTGCCAGGGTCAAACAACATGCCCCCAATGCTCAGGTAATCACTCCATTAAGGATTGTAACCAGCAGGGTAAACAATGTCCTAACTGTTCTACCTATAACCGACATATCAAACTTGAGCGATTTAAAATTGACAGCAACCATTCGGCTTTTGACAAAAATTGTCCCTCATACATCAGAGAATTAAACAAACTTACTCAAAACACAGACTATTAAATTAAAAAACTACAGACTTACTACATTTCATCATTCATTCATACTCGTATATGGACTTAAAAATATTACAGATAAACACACATCATTCTAAAATTTGTACAGACTACATAAACCACTTTATTCAAGTAAAAAATATTGATATAACCCTCATACAAGAACCTTATACTAGAAACAACATTATTACAGGTTATAATCATCAAATTCAGATCTACCAAACACATGTTTCCAAACCAAGAGCTGCTATATTAATAAACAATAAATACATCGACGCAATCTTACTTACACAACACAGCGACCAGGACTTTTGCACAGTTGAAATTACTATTAAACAATACAAATTCTTATTTATCAGTACTTATTTCGATGAAACCTTAGACATTGACAACGATCTCGCCAAAATTGTGCCCATTATAAATTATTATAGCAACCATTACATTATTCTAGGTATAGACTCCAACAGCAGATCATTCCTCTGGAACGACATCAAAATTAATCCCAGAGGTCGAACCTTGGAATCATTTATCATTACCCAAAATTTGAGCATAATCAATAAACCTTCTGAGCTGACAACATTCGACGGTTCTAGAGGAAAGAGTAACATTGACTTGACTATTTGCAATAACAAAACGACAAGATTACTTAAGAATTGGACGATACTAAATGACTGTAATTTCTCGGATCACAATTCTATTTATTACGAAATTACCTGGCAAAATAACGGACAACACCAAAATTATAACTGTTTACACATGCAACACTACAAAACCAAAAATGTAAACTGGGAAAACTTTGAAAAAAATCTTACCTTTCAACTTAAAAAACAATTCAATATACTCGAAACGGACTCTAATACACTAGATACAGAATCAGAAATCGTCGACATTATCAACAATTATGAAGTGGACAAAATTATCGAAATTTTTAACAAAGCGATTACTAAAACTTGCAATATGACGTTTAAATTAACTAACACTAAATTTACAAAAAATATACCTCACAGAACAGTACCCTGGTGGAACGACAAACTAACTGAACTGAGGAAACAAACTAACAGACTTAGGAAATCTTACCAAAAAACAAAAACTAACAAAGACATGAGAACACTAAAGAAACAAGTATATTTGGACTGCAAACACAGATACCAGGCACTTATGAAAACATCAAAAATTGATTCTTGGAAAAATTACTGCTCTGAAGAAACTAACCCCTGGAATTGGTCTTACAAATATGCAGCAAATAAATTGAAAAACCAAGACATTCTACGAACTGTACAAACAGACAATAACGAACACACGAAAGATTACAAAGAAACGATTACAAACCTACTAGATAACTTGATTCATGAGGACAATTCGACTGACATTACTCAAGAACAGGTTACAAAAAGGACAAACGCAAATACACCCCCTGCTTCAAACGATGACCATCTCCTTGAACGAAATGAAATCCTACATTGTATCGAGAACTTAAATAAAAAGAAAACACCTGGACATGACAAATTCAATACAGACATTATACAACAAGTCACAAATATTTATCCAGACTTAATTACTAAAATTTATCAACTGATCTGGCTCAAAACACAAATTCCCATAACTTGGAAAAAAGGACTGTTACATATAATACCAAAGAGAGACTCTAACAAGTTACGTCCAATTACAATCCTCCCAATCATGAGCAAAGTCCTAGACAAAATAATCAACAACCGACTTACCCACTTTTTACTTACAAACGACTTGCTCAACAAAAACCAATTTGGATTCATTCCCCAAAAAAGTACTATCGACGCTCTTTATTATACTAATTCATTTATAGAATCAGCAACAAATAATAAAAAAAATTGTTTAATGCTGAAACTCGACATATCGGGAGCGTTTGATAATGCCTGGGTTCCTGCCATAATGTTTAATCTGAGGAAGTACCAATGCCCAAGAAATTTATTTCAGTTGATACTAAGCTTCTTTCAGGATCGATCTGTTGAAATCAGATCCAATAACTTCCAAATTTCAAAGAAACTAACTATTGGCACTCCCCAAGGTTCTTCTCTCTCACCGACGCTCTGGAATATTCTGATTAATTCTTTATTCGATTTAGTACTTCCAGAGAATGTAGAGATAACCACGTACGCAGACGACATTTTACTTCTCGTCACTGGTAAACGTTTCCCCCAATTACAATTAATCACCAATCAAGCTTTAATTATTTTGGAAAAATGGGCAACAGATAATAAACTCGAATTTAATACTGACAAGACAAAATACATAATTTTTTTACCAAGAAACGAATTGTTCCAAATTTAAACATTAGACTCTATTCCAAAACACTTGTACAAACTGAAACCATGACATATTTAGGGATAACATTCGACAGGAAACTAAATTGGAAAGCACACACAGACTACGTTGTTAACAAAACAATAAAAACAGTAAACGGACTAACTATCGCTGCAAGAAACACATGGGGCCTAAAGACAGAGGCACTAAAAATTATCTATGAAGGGGCTATCATCCCAAAACTGCTTTACGCCATACCCGTTTGGGAATCGGGAGCAGTCAAACCAATCAATCTGAAAAAGCTTCAGCGGGTTCAGAGACTGATGGGAATAAGGATAAGCAAAGCATATCGCACTGTCTCTTACGACGCTGCCTGTGTCCTTGCAGGGATAAAACCAACTCACTTAAAAATTAAAGAACTAACGACATTATACAAAATAAAAAAACAAGGACTAAAATACAAGGACATGGAGCCAAGGGACATTGAAAACGAACTAACCACCAAACACTGGATACATCCTGCTATACACGCTAAACTAACACAGTACCTAACAGACACAGGAGCTGCAGACATAGACACAGGAAGTATTGACATTTACACGGATGGAAGCAAAGACGAACAGCACACAGGATGCGCACTAACTCTATATCACAATAACAGCTACTACGATGAACAATACAGACTAGGCCAAAACTGCTCTAATAATCAGGCAGAGAAATTAGCTGTAGTTAAGGCCACAGAATATATTTTAAGACAAACGTACATTCCTCAACACAAATACACCATTTACACGGACAACAAGATATTAATAGACTCAACTAATAACCCCAAATCCAACGACCCACTGACACATCGACTCAAGACAAATTTGATTGAACTAATGAACCGTGGAACACCAACTAACTTGATCTGGATCAAAGGCCATAGTGGAATCGAAGGGAACGAGCGAGCAGATTTATTGGCAAAGACAGCTGCTCACGATTCAGAACTAGCTATAGACTACAACCGCATTCCTATCTCATTTATTAAGCAACATATTAAAACAGACTTACTTACTGAATGGGACAAACTTTGGAACAACTCAACAAAAGGACGACCTTTGCACAAATACATCCCAAACATCACACTACAAAATCACGATACACCAAAAAGTACACATCACAAATTTACACAACTGCTAACGGAACATGGACAAACTAATCACTACTTGAAACGATTTCACTTGAAAAACACAGATACATGTGAATGCAACGGACAGACTCCACAAACATTTCATCATTTACTATATGACTGCCCCCTTTACGAACACAATAGATACTTACTGATAAAGACAGTTTTGATGAATGGGGACACATGGCCTTATCCAGAAGCGAAACTATATAAAAAATTCAAGAAACCTTTAGTGAAATTTGCTACATCAATTGGACCACACAAGTGAAGAAAGAAGACCACCCTTCATCAAAAAACTAAAAAAGAAAAAAAAAAAAAAAAAAAAAAAAAAACTTGAAGACACATCAGAAAATCAACATGTCTACTCTTTATACTTTTTTTTTTTTTTTTTTTTTTTTTTTTTTTTTTTTTTTTTTTTTTTTTTTTTTTTTTTTTTTTTTTTTTTCTGTTTTGTTCATGTTTTTTTTTTTTTTTTTTTTTTTTTTTTTTTTTTTTTTTTTTTTCTTATTTTTCCCGTTTGTTCTAATTTCTATATAGTACTTTTACAATTTGTAATATATCACAATTAAAAATAATATTGCACCTGTGAATTACAGGTAGTATGCAAATGCGCATGGAATCTGTAAAAATATCAAAATAAACGACCTTTCCATAGGGTTACTATGGAAGGGAAACAATAAAAAAAAAAAAAAAAAAAAAAAATATATATATATATATATATATATATATATATATATATATATATATATATATATGGCTACTATATATAATATATATATACAAATCTGGCGTTAAAATAATATATAGAGGAGAGTGTCCAAAACCGGACTCTGTTTTGTTTTTGATTTTAAAAAATAGAAAATAGTAAACAATTATGTTTTAAAAGCATGTAATATTTACTTTGTAATGTTTATGTTTAATGTTTAATTTAACTTTTACTTTTAGGAAACCTAATTCAAAAATTAGTAGATTTTTTTTTTTTTTATAAAACCTTACGCTTTCTGAATTTGTGATATACTTGCCAAAATTGGCAACTTGTAAACATAATTAACCATTTGAAAAATGTATTAAATCATTTAATTTTTAATCTGGTTTCAAATTTAAGTATAACATAACAATCAGAATACAATATAATACAATACAATACAGATTTTATTCTCAAAAAGTGATACAGAATGTATTTTAGACATAAACATAATTTAATTCCTTATCGACAATAATCGCAGATGTACAGATCTTTTTCAGCTCCAGCACAATCCACATAGGCCCACAATGAGCTCATAACCCAATGTTCCATAGCAAGACAATAGGGAACCAGCTTTTTTTCAAAATCATTACCTAAAACTGTAGCTCTGCCTCTTTTTTTTTTTTTTTTTTTTTTTTTTTTTTTTTTTCTACCTCTTCAGGTGTACCAAACTTTATGCTGGACAACCTTATAAGAGTTGTTTTCGGAACATGAAAATATTTACTGGCCTTCTTTCTTTTTCTGAATTGCTTCAATTGCATTCGTCATTCATATCAATTGCATTCATATTAGAAGGATTCTACTTTCATCGGTCAGTTTTTCCCATTATCTTTTTGAAATCTAAAACGAAATTTCAAAAGAATTAGCGTATATACAGATATAGGAAACTTTGCACAACTAAAGCCAACAGTTTATTAACCCGATACATTTTTAAACAAAGATCTAAATGAAATGGTTTGATGGTAAACATTAACCTTAGACCATGCCATTTAAGAATATATATAGATACAAAGGCTTAACTATGAAAATCTAGAAGAAATAACGAAATTGTAGCACCAGTAAAAACTTTTTCCAGTGTCAAAACATGTAATGGTGAACTGATAAGCGACAGGTAAAGTGAGCGATGAGTGCGTTCCACTACATAGCGGTACCTAAATGGCTAAACAACTGTTTATAGGATATATATATATATATATATATATATATATATATATATATATATATGTGTGTGTGTGTGTGTGTGTGTGTGTGTGTGTGTGTATATATATGTATATATATATATATATTTATATTGCAGCTAACTTTATGTTTTGAAATAACCTGTGTAATTCATATAATTTTATTGTAACTTGTTTTTTTTCACTGTAGGGCATGATTATGAGAACAATATAGTCTCGAAACGTCGCTAACATTTCAATGTTCCTTAGTTTACGAAGTACGCTGCGGAAAGCCTGAATTAATTTCAAGTTTTCTGGTTCCGTGATTCAAACACTTGCTGATTCGTGCTATGCGATGAGTGGGAGCTAGCATGTGTGACTAAAGTACGAGCAACTTTTGGAAAGGCCGTTTATCTCAAACTAATTAATGCCTCTGCCCCTGGCCCTATCTCAAACTTTATCCAGTAATGGGCCTACTTCTTATCCTAGAATCAATATTTTCTTCAAATATATCTATGTGTTTATATTTATTAATAATATATTATAATTATCAAACTCTACTATCCATTTGTGAAATGGAAATATTTTTTGTTTTATTACATTTGTTGCTATGACCTCATATTTAAGAGCTATATTGGTTAAATGAAAAAAGTCTATTTTTCCCCACAGTTTTTAAGTGTGTTTTTGACATGCCCTAGTTCTTTTGGGGTTGCTAGGATCGAAAATATGATGACATTTTCCTTATTAGAAAGTTAATAGAGAATATTTTTTATCTGATAGAATCTGACGCTAAGACCAAGAGTTACACGTTAGATATCTCTTATCTAGATATATCTTAGATTTTCTCTTAACTTTGTTTATTTTGAATTATCTTTGATTTTTAATTAATTTAATTATTCATTAAGGTTATTTTATCCTTTTAATTCAAAATGTAGATTGCGAAAAGCAGTGAATTAAAGACAGACGTCCATGATCTATTGCTTTTCCAAGTCAGAAAGATATTGATTCAGATTTTTTTTTTTGACCAGCAGAAAAAAATTGAAAACCTTATTCAAAACAATGCCTTAAACAAAAATACTTATACAGAATAACGTAACAACGGTGCGGATTTCATGTATTTAGTTGCGTTGAACCTAGATGTTAGAAAGAATCGATACTAAGTTTTGAATTACAGCGTGCTGTTAGACTTTGGTAGAAATCCCACTCAGAGCTAGTAGGATCACCATCAATAAAAATAGACAGAGAGAACAAAATAAGATTAATGTAAATAGTTGGATGTGGCAGTCTACAAGTGATGGTGTCAAAAAAAGGAAAATTTTGGTGTAGTTTTGATTTTTGGTATTATATGGTTTTATGAGGTGCTAAACACGAATCTGATTTTCATCTGAAAGCTGGTTAAATTTACTATTGAAATCCATGTATGAAATTATAATACCCAAGCCAGCACGCTGAGAACTCCGTACTGTTGTGAAATCCTCATTTTTTTCGACCCATTTCTTGCTATAAAGCCAAAAATATTTGTCCAATCTCTTACATATGAAATTTTTATTATATCCCATAACATATCCACGCCAGCCCACTGAGCATATCAAAATCGTCATATTTCACCAAAGCATTAATCGTGCTGGCATGGTTATTTCATGTGATTTAATCAAATGTTATTAACAAAGACTTAATAGTGAATTTAATCAGCTTTGAGATGGATAAAAGAAATTAGATGTGCTCAGTAAAATGGATGGTAACACGGGCATAGAATTGACAATGTGAAAATTATCACAGATTAATAGAAGCCTGTTGATGGAACATTGTTTCCGAAACATGTAGCTACAAATATTAAATAAAATAGGAGTTATGCCATATAAATACTTAAATAATTATTATATCTCCTTCAGCATAAAAAGTTCATGAAGTTTAAGATCGAAAAAATGGTTTTGGAGTTATAGCGAAAAATGAGCCATAAAAACATAGATTTCTCAACAGTACGCAGTTTTTAGCGTGGCGGCATGGATTTATTCGGGGTTTAAATCAAAATTTTGTATACGAGATCTGATAGTAAATTTAAGCAGCTTTGAGTTGTAAGAAAGAAATTTCGGATCGGACAAATATTTTTGGAGTTTTAGCGAGAAATGTGCCGAAAAAACGAGGATTTCACAGCAGTACGGGGTTCTCAGCGTGCTGACATGGGTGTTTTAAGATGACTCAACCAAAGTTTTATCTATGGATTATGATAGTAAATTTAAGCAGCTTCCAGATGAAAAAAATATATTTTAGATCGGACAAAATTTTTCGTAGTTATTGCTAAAAGAGTACAGACGTATTTTCGTGGAGAAGTGATATGCCTTAAATATAATAAAATACCAGAATAATAAATTAATTTTATATCATTGTACACTCATCACAATTAAATATTCCTAAATGATTTAATTGCTGAAGTTTAGTGATCAAATCATTTTAAATCAAACTTATAAACCTTGACTCAATTTAGAAATGTTTCCCAAGAAAAAAAAAATTCCAAAAGAAATTGTAATTTAAAAATAACAAACTAATTTTGTAATTTTGTCTTCTTTTTTTTTTTTTTTTTTTTTTTTTTTTTTTTGTGTTGTGAAAGTAGAACAGCATTATATTTGGTTATTATTGATTTTTATTATTATACTATTGTCCCAGTGACTTCTTTTTTTTATGGAAAATAATTTTTTGAATATACAATATGGTTCATACCAAAATGGCTGCCTTTGGTCAGTCAGTTACTGCCCTGGCGATTGAGAGGTAAGCCCCCTCCACTTACTATAAATCCATGTTGTTACCTCAGCAGTGTTTAAAAAGTATGACTAAAGTGACAAAGGAAATTCATTACGTTTTGAAAATACGTTAACGATTGTTTCTATTTCTTAATTTTGTTTATTTTTTATTAATAATGTAAGAAATAACAAAAGACATACAGACTGATATCAGAATAAGAAGATTAAGATTTTACGGACACATGATGAGAATGAAGTCCGAAAGACTAAATCAACAAATTTTCCAGAAAATAAAGTCATACAAAACTCCTACTGGATACTTCAATCAGATCAGAAACGACATGAAGCAACTGGGATTAGCGGACCAGGACTGTCTAGACAGAGACGAATACAGAAAATCATTGAAAGGGGTGAAGGTCCTTGTGGATAATAGGAAGCCAAGAGGAGGAGGAGCGTGGTCGGAGGACAGGAGGAGGAACCATGGTGACCGCATGAGGGAAGTATGGAATGAGAGGAAGAGAAAGAAAGAGGGAAAGAAGCACTAAGCTCAATGATATTCGCGTGGTCCTCAGGGCCTTTTCGCGTGCAAAAAAAAAATATATAAGAAATATTGCTGTTTTTTCTAAATAGTTTACAGACAAACCGTGCCTTTGTTTTCTGAATATCATAAAGGTTTATTATTAGTTATATTTAATCCTACAGAACATGCGTTTCATTAATCATTAACTATGTACTACTGATTGTATCAAAATCCAAAACATAACATATTTTTCGTTGGACTTTTTTCTTTTTTTTTAATTTATTTATTTTTAATTTTTTTTAATTTTTATGTTTTACTTTTCTGAAGATGGAATATTGGTTTTAATAGTGATTTTATAGCGCTCCCTCTCAGCCTCCACTATATATTACCAGAAATGCAGCTGAGAGAGCAGCGCTGGGATCTCTTCGGTTCTGACTCCCAATAATTAGGAGAATAGGTTCGATTCAGGTTTCCCCAGGCTGAGTGAATCTATATTGTATATATGGTATGAATGTATCTTAATTTATTTATTTATTTTATTATATATTTTTTTTTTTTTATTTTGTCACTTCATTGTTATTATTTCATTTTATTTTTGATCATTGGATTATTAGTTTTATTTTTATAATGATTATTTGTATTATTCTTATCTTTTATTATTATTAATTTTGTGTGTATGTATACATGTATATATTGTATGAGTGAATACATCATTTGCTTACATCATCAGTTACCTATTGACCTTCACTGAAGCATATTGTACATATTCAATAAAAGTTTCAAAAATCGATTGATTCTGGCAGACCCCTCAGGGGCTTTGAGAATTAACATTATATGTACATTAGAACCTCACATATCCGACTCCTAATGGACCAAGGGGTAGGGGAGGAACGGCCAAATGTCAAATTAACCGGAAATTTGAATGAAGCACACATTTTTTCATAGTTAAAAGTGTATTACAATTCTATACCATTTTGGAAAAACTAGATAAGTTCATTTTTGTGGGGACTCGCTGGCCGAGTGAGTTGGGGCGTGGGTCTCAGCCCACTCGTAACCAGAAGGTCGTTGGTTCGAATCCCACCTGGGCGGGTTAAACTTTATTTCGTGGCGATCCCACTTATACATGTTGACCTTTCCACCCTGGCTAGAATAGGTTGGTAACCCGTCCTTCCTGTCCTAGTTGGAGTACATAAGGACGTTAAGCCCCAAAAAACAAACAAGTTCATTTTTGTCCAAAATAAGATAAACACTTTGGGCAACCCATATTGGTATCCTATACATCTTGTAAAAATAGGCTATACAAGTTGTAATGTCAATTGTATAAAAGGATACCATTACCATTACAACTGGTCTACTTATACATGATGAGTTGGATTCCAATATGGGTTGCTCAAAATATTTGTCTTATTGAGGACAAAAATTAACTTATCTAGTTGTTCCCAAACGGTACAGGATTGTATTAAAAGTTATTTATTAACATCTTAAAAAGGTGAAGGTAATAGAAACTTACGTTATATACTACAATAGACTGTTTGCATAGAAATGTCTTAGCTAGCTATTTATGTATAGAAGCATTGGTTATAATGAATGAAACTGTATTGTGTTTGGGTTATAGCAAACAAACTCATTTTTAAAACCGTTCATAATAAAGAATGCTTAAAACGTCCTTGTTTGCCACAAATTTGAAATTGTTTGATACAATTCGGAAAAGTTGAATGCCAGTATCTTAGTCTCCGTTTAAGCTTCAGATCTTATTTTCTTTTCAAATTGTATTAAATTTAGTCTAGTCTAATTTGGTGTATAACAAGCTTTTCTTAAGAACCAACCGTGCAGTAAATATTTCGTGTAAACGTAAAAAGTTCGAAATATGTGGCGCTTTGACGCTACCAATTAACAAGCAATGGCGCTTCAAGATCCCACTGATCTTCAGGCTTAAGTACAACATTAGTAACATAGCAAAAAATCCAAACTACCTTTTATTTCTAAAAATAAAAGGTTTTTGTTTATTTTGTGTGATTTTTGAGAGGGTAAAAAAAAAAAACAAATGAATGAATGGGGTTATAACCGCATTAATTTGGCAATATTCCAATCGTGAAAGGTACTCATGCATCCATTCTTCCAAGTTATTTGCAGTACACAGTTGCTCATGCCAAATTGTCCTATTTAGGTTTATGGAATGTTTATATTTTAATATTATTATATATCATTTTATTTATTTTCTTTTTAGTTTAAAAATAAAACTTTTATCTCAAGTATCATTTTTTCCTGTGTAAAAAATATAACTTCACTTCCCTCCTCCAATATAGCATTGGAATTGAGTCACGTAGAGTTATAAAATAAAACGGGCGTAAAAGGATCTAAACAAATATATCAGATAATTTTTAATAAACAACTTCTGAGCTCTAAGGATCATATTTTCTTATTATTGTAAAGCTTATCGTGCTATAAAGTGTATAAAATTGAATAAAGAAGTTTTTAGAGGGCTCTGACTCATGATTTCTAGAATTATAGAATGATTCTAGAAGTGGTAGGCTCAATTCACATTTTTTTTTTTAAATACATATTACATATTAGTATATGCAATGTATCTTTACATATTTATGTATTTTCACATGTATTTTTATGTACTATATTATTATATCCTGCTGTCTTGGGATTAGCTCTTAGATTGTTATGTTCAATCCATAACGGCATACACACACACACGCAAAATTCAAACGATCCCCTTACATTTAGTACCATATAAGGATTATAATAACATTTAAAAAAGTAAACATTTTTATTAACTGACTTAATTGTTTTATTGCTATCTTTTCTAATGCTTATAAATAGGGATCAAGGCTTTTTAAAGCTTATTCCGTTTAACTGAAGAAATGCAATCATACATACGTTTCAGCTATTAATATAATAAATCTAGTAGGTATTACGAACTTACTACTTTCGAAATGGTGCCGATATTAATAATTCACAAAACCTATGTTTCTGAGATTTTCGAAAACCCTCCTTGCTGTGTTTTCATAAGTCGGTAATAACCTCATTTTCTTTTTCAATACATGCTGAATTTAATTTTCATTATCTTTCATCGAAAAATTTCTATGCATCTTTCTCTCCGCCATTCCTGAATTTTAAAATTACCACTGTCGACTTGCACATCACTCAGTATAAGATTTGTAATTAATTATTCCATTACATTACACTCAGATCAACTAATAAAGTTGAAATCCTTGGCGAAAAAAAAAATTAGAGTGTGGTAAAATACCGTCGCAAAATATTGCCGCCTGTGATTTGTGTTTATCATGGTACATGCATTGTCTTATGACTTCTGGGAGGCACCCCCAGATTCCCGGATTATCTCAGTTTAGATCAAGGATCAAAGCAAGAATACATGGTATATGTTTTTCAAATAGATAAATATTTAAATTATTATGTACAATTATTCTTCGGTTATAGCTAATATAGGTTTATGATAACTAAAGTAGGTAAAGTTCTTACTGTGTGGGTGATATTACGTGCAAACACCAAGTCAATACAAGAACCACTACGTGTACTGGAATTTTTATTATTAAAGAGTATTAATCCGAAAGTGCTAAGCATAAACTGTAGAAAGTTGGCATTCTTGCCTCCTCTAACATTAGCATTGAAGTATACACACATTACAATTGGTATGCTATCATATTGTTCAGTAGCCCGAAATTTGTGCCTCGCTCTTGGAGTCTACAGCAAAACATTTTTCAACAAGAACATTTATATATTGTCGACACTAGTTGGGAGAAATGTACACAGTCACAATTAAAACGCGTCGACCATTGACAATAATCTCTACTGCGTAGATGTCGTCAAAACTGCCTGTGGCATTTGATACTTCGGTATTTTCATCCATCGGTAAGGTGTGAGGCGTGAACGATATAAACCGTAAGTTTATAATTATATTATTGGGTTGTTTCACATGAAATGTCCGTTTTCAAGGTAAAGGGATTTTAGTAAAAATACAATATGAAAACAATATAATTTTATTCGAAGTATTTACCTTCTTTTTCTACACATTTTTCCCAACGTGACAACAACTTTTTTATCCCGGATTTGAAAAACTCTGAGCTTTGAAGTGAAACAAAATCTGAAAACGCACTTTTGATTTCAGCATCATTTGCAAAAATTTTTCCTCTGCAGAAGTTGTCTAAATTCCTGAAAAGGTGATAATCTGTTGGAGACAAGTCGGGAGAATATGGTGGGTGCGGAAGAACTTCGTACCCCAGCTCTTTCGATTTATGCATGGTAAGCTTTGAAACGTGGGGTCTAGCGTTGTCGTGTAGGAGTATAGGGCCCTTCCGATTTACCAATCCAGGTTGTTTTTTCAATAATTTTTCGTGCATTTGGCCAATTTCATTGCAGTAGGTTGTAGAGGTAATGGTCTCAACTCTCTAATTACATTTGGAGGTCTTCCTCGGGGCTGGTTTTCCAAGTTGGTATCCCCAGTCGAAAACTTAGCAAACCAACGGCGAATGGTACGTTCATTTACACTCCCTTCCCCGAACGCCTTACAGATGTTTCTAGCAGCCTCAGCTTTCGAACGACCTAGTTTAAACTCATAAAAAAATATTACACGAAAATCGCGTGTTTCCATGTTCATATTTGAAGGTATACTAAACAGTGTGTAATTGATTGGGAAGCTAATGTTTATAAAAGAAAAGTAGAGGATTAGTAACTGCTTGATTATGATATGTGAACTTTGGAAGTAAACAACAGAGACTCGCAAAATCCTTTATGTATTTTAAATATTATAAAATCGGACATTTCATGTGAAGCAACCCAATATATCTTATTAGTCTTCATATATTATCAAGATGCCGGATGAAGAAAAAAATATAATGAAAAAATCAATTCTATTATAGCAAAATTACGTGCAAACTGCTAATCAATACAAGAACCGCTACCTGTTGTTCTGGAATTTTTGTTATTAATGAGTCGCACTAGAATAATATTGATAATAATAGTAGCAATATTATATTATAAAATTATTATTCATATTCATATTATCATTAATATCAATATTCATTCAAATTAGATTCCAGTGTTACCTTCAAGCAAAAATTTAATATTAGAAATATTATTTATTTTTTTTTTTATTAATGAGCAACAATTATGAATGTTAATGGACCGACGGTTGCATGCTTGAAACCGAGTTAGTCCCCGTAAAAACATGAACCATGTTAAAAATTACTTACATCAATAAGATACAATAGAACAAAAACAGTAAAAAAATAAGAGCCCATCTGCGGTTCATTCAGCTTTTGTATCAGCTGTGACCTCAGCCACAGTCAAAGCCCATTTTCGTAATTAACGTTAATGGTCGACGAGAACAGTCATCAATAAACCTGAACATAGAATTTACTGTTTTGTCTTCTTGAATATTTACTTCACTATGGGTTTCCTATGTTTTAAAAATTTTAAAATACAAAATAATTCTATAGAAAATATTTAATTTTTATAATGATAGGTTATTCGTAGACTGAGATGTATCTAAGATGTAGGTTGTTGGTTGGAGTATGCATTCAAGAAGAAAGCAGTTAAAATTAAATTTTAATTTTAATTAAAATTTAATTTTACCTGCTTTGTTTTTCAATACTTCAATCAACAATCTACCTCTTATATTTAATTTTCTCTTCGGATAACCTTAGAACCGTTAAATACTGAAATATTTAGTATCCTTAAGGAAAACAATGCCGGAATATCCTTCCGCCATCCTAAAATCGTTAAATATTCTAATATTTAAAATGGTATCCATAACACGACAACTAAAAGGCCAACATCTTTCGGATAATTTAAAAACTGTTAAATCCTGGAATATTTCAATATATTATCCTTAAGGACGAAAACTAATTTATATGTGGCACAAACATGTCCTTCCACCATCTTAAAACAGTATTCTCGATGAAGAAAACTTATAAAATGGTGGGGAAGAAGAAAATACGCATCCATGTAAAAACTACTGTTGTTACAAAACACGAAATTACCGGATATTTCCACTTGGTTTATAGACAGTAATTTATTATTTATTTTTTATTAAGTCATATAATCACTCTAGACAAATACATATACTTATAAATTAAATTTAAGTAGAGTTGTATTTTGTAGTGCTGACCACAACACCTCTTTGTGTAATACTTGTTGGTCACGTTACAAAACTTAACAAGTACTTGAACCCAAGACTAGATCAAAAACTAGATAATGCCACCACTTTAAAAGTTTGAAATATTAAGCCCAAAAATGCCGTTTGCTAAGCTAAAACATTCTCATATAATCATATATTTAATTCCTGTGGCCCAAAAGGATTTGTAAATCTAGGTTGGAGGTGAGCAGAGGACGAATTTATTCATTTCTTGTAGGTATATTTTTTGCTTACCCTCCGTGTTGGTCTCGCTGCTTAACCATGACAGCTGTATTCTTTCTTCATTTTCCGTTATTTAAATTTTAGATCAAGAATGCTTTACAGCGACCGCTTGTCAAACCCTCTGAGTTTATGATCGATATAAAAAAAAAACATATGGTCATAATATTTAGGCTTATTTGAACATTTAGAGTTGAGGATGGGGGTTCCACTACACTATTAAATTCCTTCAACATACAATATCGTACTTATTTATTCGTGAATTCGACAATGTTTCTTATTAAAATATAAATTAGCCACCTGAATTAGACCCCTATCCTTCTTTAATGAAATCCTTAACTCTCGAGGGGTCGCGCATGACAATAGTCCCCCACTGCTCTTAAGATCACTACTGTGTATTTGTTTTGGCATGAATGTATATGACGAGCCTAGAGTCTACAAAGGGAGGCTAGGGGGTAAGTCTCAGTACCTCTGTTAGTTGCTATTTGATATCTCTGACCTGTAATTCCCATTTGTGTAATTCCCCAGAAACCAATGTTTGTATTATTATAATCAATTATAGTATTTCTTTGATATAAAATACAATTAATACTCAAAGTATAGTCCATTGTTATCTATCGTCATTACCCATTTGCTAGCCAATTGCTCGATGCCACGCTGATATTATTCCTTGGGATGGCTGTAAAAGAACTCTTGGACAGCATTTTCAACTTCCGCAAAATTATCAAATTTTTTCCTTTGAAGAAAATGGAAAATGGATCGAAACAAGTAGTAATCCGAAGGTGCGAGGTCTGGACTATATGGTGGATAAGGCAGGAGTTCAAACCCATGAAGTTCTGTAAACTTTTCTTTGGTTCGACTGCTCATTGTCCGCCCGGAACCCTTCTTCATTTCCAACGTCGTATCTCCACATCTAAATTTTTCAAGGATACCTTCTCCTTCATATTAAATAATTTCACGAGTTGCTTCAGTGGCTGTGAAATTTTTTTTCCAGTAATGTTTTAAAATTACGAGACTTTGGTAGAACACTGTCATGTTTCTTCTTTGAAATAAATAATTGAACTGAGGCTTTTTTTTAAGAAGTCCAGTGTTAGAAACAAGTTTAGAGAATTCTCTAAAGGAATTATTAAGTATTGGTAAATAATAAATAGCATTAAGATATTTACAGACTTTTGAACTCTGGAATTTGATAAAACGGAAATTTTTGTTTTTGATACGCCCTATTATTTTTAGTTACGTAGTTTTTTGTCTACATTAGCAAAATTAATACATTTAGAATTCGTTATAATTACATCGAATGTCCCCTTCTGATATTGTTGAAGTACTGTGCTATTTGAGTGAATTATTTCGTTTGTCATCCACGCGACTTTCCTCGTAATTTTTATTTTCAACTTGGTATAATGATCAACGTATTTTCTTTATATTTCATTATTTTGAGTAAATAATTTATTTCTCTTATCCTTTGTAAAGTATTTTTGAAAATAAAGGGATTAAAAAAGATGCCTATTGCTAAAACACCAGAAAACATTGTCATCCGCGCGACTATTCTTCACTACTATTCTTCACCTACGTTGGACACCGATTTCCACTCAATAGATAGATTATACTAAAGGTTATATATTATGTGTATAGATGAATATACTGAAGGAAATTTGAACTTTGAACTTTGAAGGTAGTCCCAACCTTGGAACAGTCCCTTCTATCACGAATATCACATCATATTCCATATCCATAACACCATATAATTCACTCCATTTCAAACATAAATAAATCAATAAAATGAAGGAATGAATACCGGCATTGAATGTGTAAAAATAGCGAAAGCGAACAGAATTAGACTAATGTTGAGACTACAACAAAGCTAACGAAACAACTAAATTTACCTGATCTCGCCCAAAAAAACAAAACAAAAAACAAACAAAAAGCAACTGTTGCCCAATACCTTATTTTAAATATCAAATGGTCGTTTCTAAACGATATTATTGTAATGAACCCGCACAGTGGGGAAAACAGCCATTCTACGAGTGCAAAGTCGTATTCGCCGCTAAACCTTAAGTTTTGAAATATCGTATCTTCTAAACTTGTTAAATAAAGTAAAAGCTCCATGGATTGTCAGAATATTTAATTTTTTAAGGGAAATAAAAATATATATTTCTCACTTTTAAATATGAGCGTAAAATTTTGAAGATATTGATTCTGCTATATTTCATAAAATTTCCAAGTTTTATTGAAAATATTAAGGAAATAACAGATAAAATGCCAAGGAAGTTATCAAGAAAAGTTTGCGTCATTTAGGTCTAGTTTTTGGGGTTTAAAAAAAAAAATTCTAAGAGAAAGAAAATGTCCATCTTTAATTATTTTATGAATAAAATCAAAATAGTATATTAATAAAAAAATAATCATTAAAAAATATATCTATTAAATATATATAAATTTAAAAAAATAAATAAACAAAGCAAAATGAACATTTAAAACGGTTTCATTATTCATCACCATCATCATCATCATATTCATCTAGATGTTCGTCAGATTCCGGTTTTCATATCCTCTTCAAATACTGATGTTTTTAAAAATTATTGGCTGTATTAGTTTTATTAGAAATATAAGATACAACAGGGTCTGAAGAATAAATAATGTATGCTACTAATCATTATTAAGGGAACATTTTCTCCAGTTATGTTGTCTTTTGTCTGACCTTGTTACGGAACACGAGTGCTCCTACTGTGAGCGACCCAATAGGAAGAATAGTGGACTCAACAATCAGCCCCATGTCTCAAAATTCGGTGGATACTGAAAGGCATGTAATACCAAAAATACAAACTAACAAACAATTTTGCGGTTTTCTTTGTATATACTTGGACCTTATCGGTGTCAAAATTGAATCCACTGGGCATTGTATTTATTATACACCAAACCGTCTTATTAGGTTAAATTTTGTATAGCCTTTAGCGAATAATTCGACATTTCTTCTTTAACATTTTCTTCTTGCCTTAACGGATAGGGTATGAATTCTCTTACTCAATCATTTTTATTGGAGTATGATTTTGTCCGCCAAAATTCAAAAAGTTTTCTTTTGGAAAAGCCTCGTTTTTTAAAATAAAAAAACATAACTTTAAAAGTTGCAAATAGTAGCAGCTAATTTTGTAAATCTAGTTCTTTGGGTCTATTAGAATAAGTCTGCATAAACGGCAAAGCGAATCTAGGCGAATTTATATATTTTTAAGCTAATTATTTCTGTTACTTTCGCTTGAATATGTCATTCTTAATTTTAAAAAAAGGATATTTAAAACGATTATTAAACAATTCCAGCTTTTATCAATCTTTTATCAATCAAAAAAAACTTTATCAATCTAGTCGAGTTTTTATTAATTTTGGCCGTTAGGGTGTTACTAACTCAACTGAGATATCAACATTAAAAATAATTTATTTACCCCTTACCTGTGAAGAAAGAATTTCCAAGTGCAAATTCGTCTTTTCATCACATTAGACACTTATGTTTACATTCCTAACTATTTTGAGCTCAAAATCGTACCTTCGATTTTTGACTTTTGCTCTCCTAGTATCGCTGTTTTCCCCACTGTGACCTGTACCTTACTGATTGCCGGTGGAAAGAACAAATGTTAAGAAACAAATATCAGGTGAAACCAATAGTTCTATAACATAAGTACCAAAACTAGAGCTGAACTGTAGTAAATACAGTGTAATTTGAGAATCGGCTAATCATCAGAGAGGGGGGAGGTAGGAATTCTGGAGAAAAGCCGTATTACCAAATCGTATGTTTGTAACGCCATGACTTATTGCCGCCACACCTGGTTATGTTTGTATTTTGACTAATGATTCTTCCAGCCTCGGCTAATTGACAAATTAGGATAAAATATCTTGTCGATGTCTTGCCACACAATTAGGTATTTGCTTCGGCTAGTTACAATGTTTTGACTCTAGAATCCATTGAAGGGCCTCGCAAACAGTATTATGGATATACATACATCGACTCCTCATACTTAGACAATAAGTAAATAATTGGCTTATATAAATATATTAATAAAGTTTTTTGTTTTTTTTATACAATATAGAAAAGTTTTTTAAGCTACCCTGAAAAACAACATTCTCTATAGTACCGCGTTCTATTCTTCTGAGATTTTAATGACAATAACTATAGAACGGACTCTAATATAATTTTCAAAATAATCATTTATCAAATGTACAACCAAACTATAAAAGAATCCTTATGGATCATTTACATTAGGCAATGTTCAATAGAAAATTTGTTTATTTTTGTTGAACTGCCGTTGTTCATTTGTCAATATTTTTTATTTATTTATTCAAACTTCTCGTCTTTTTTTTCGTACTATCAATATCCACACTACTATATATAAGGACAAACCATTTTTCGTTTGTGATCACTAACCGCGAAAACTACTGAACCAATCTGTACCAAATTTTAATCACATCTTATTCCTGCTTCAAGGAAGGTTTAGCAATAATAAAATTTAAAGATTATCAATTATATTGCCCTAGAAAAGCGATAAATATCTGGTGCGCATATATGATACACATAATATTCACTTTAAGTTAAAACGACAGGAAGATGGCAAACACCATCCGAGAAAAGTTACAAAGTTATAGAGCTCGAAATTTATGATAACATCTACTTATTTTCATTTCAATTGAGTGGTTAAGATGTAAAGAGGTACAAGTGGCAAATTTTGAAAAAATGGAGTAGCGCATATTGTGAAACTTAAAATTACAAATAATTCTGTGGCAAAGAGATACAAGTGAATATCTCGTTAAGTGATGCCATCTATAGAGAAGAAATCTAACTACTTACCAAAAATCATGAAAGTGTTTGTGGCAAACGGATACTTTGATTGGCTTTTACTCTACAATGAGGTTTCGTTACTTGTACCCCTTTGCATCTAAACCACTCAATTGTTATTAAAAAAACCTATAAATATATAGAGCGACATGTGGATCCAAGTGCAGTTTAAAAATCTACCGATATGTGGCTATTCTGAAACAGAGTTTGCAATCCTCATAGTTTTAGGAAGGTTTATATTAATAAATTTTACTATACTAAAATTAAAATGTATAGCCTTGAGTTCCAGAAACGAGGTTTGCTAAACTGTAATATACTTTTATCTTTAGAAATTAAAATCCAGATGGATCGATAAAATTATTTCTGCCACATTTTATGACTAAATATCCTTTTACGTACCCTTCAAACACCTAATCAATGCAATTTTAACCCGCTTAAAAATAACTAACGTGTGTAAAAATCATTGAAGAAATAGTGCTAAGTTCCATACTTCAATACAAGATTTTTATCGATAAACGAATTCAATTCAATTATTAGTTTAAATAATCTAAATTATTTATTTGTGAAAGTGGGCGAAGCCGCGATGGGGTATGCTGGTATATCATATTTTGCAAAAAAATTATTTGATTTTAAGAATTCAAAAACCAACTCTCATTCCGCACAGACTGTCATCAATCTTTAATTTATTTTTTCAGTAATCCGCGTTTGATAGATTTAAAATCATCTTACCTTATCCTGGCAGTTTGAGAACCTCCCTTGCATTAATAGAAAATAAATTGATTTTCTCTAAATAAAATATTAATTTTTTAATCAAATCAAATCAAATGAAAAAAAAAAAGTGATAAGATATGAATAATCTGGCTATTGTTATTAAGTGCTATGGTCTATTGAAGATCTCTGCCTCTTCCAGAACTCTCCTCTTGCACAATTAGTCTTAGACCACTCTTTTCTGTTTCGCACCCACAGCTCTGAGATCGGTCTCCACATCCTCCATCTATGGTAGTCTTTTTTATCGCTGTCGGAGCACACACAAAATTATAATTTTAGGCATTCTTGTCTCATCCACCCACTTCTGCTCATCTTTATGATATCTAAAATTTTGGGCTAAGTGTGCAATGATTTCATTGTTCCATCTCACTCCCTCCCCTGATTTCCTCGTTCCATTTCGCCATATATTTTTAGAATTATTTTCCTTTTCCCTTGACTCAGCCAGCTTTATTCGTCGTTGTACATCTTTGACTCCTAAAGGTTACTAGACGGATGACGGGATAGTAAACCTAGATTTATGGTGAGACCCTTATTCTGGATAATCATCTTTGAGAACACAAATCACCTGTTAGGAACAGTCATTATTTTTTAACTTCTTCTTCTATATAATCAACCGAAACCTATCCCTTCTTTAATAGCTACCGTATATTAAAAGACTCTTTAACTGCTTCATTCGTTTCATTTTCGGGAACCCGAGGAACGTCCACGTTTCAGAATTTTATGGGAAGTTAAAGCGGCTCTTTCCTTTATATCTTCGCCAGTATTTTCAGGCAGCCTTTCTCTACCCAACCGATTCTCTCCTATCCCAACCTCCAACAGATATTTCTGAATTACTTCAGCTCAAATCTTTAGTTCTTAACCCCCAATCAGATTTGTATACACCTGCTTATAGCTCTTATCATTTTCTATATGGAACTCCACCCCTTTCACCATACGCCATTCAAATACCCTTTCCACTTTCAAATATCACTATTTCAACCACACACTATCCATCCAGATCCACGAAAACTGTCAATAGTTGTAATATTAGCTATGTAAAATAGTTTACATACATGAAATTTTATTGTTTTTGCACAAACATTTCAATATTCGAATATTTTTTTACTTTTTATAAATTAAGTGTCGATTCCTAATGTCGAATCTTGATTCCACCAATTCTTGAGAAAAGAATCGGCGATTTTGGGCGATAGTTTTGTAATAACTAATTATTTAAATATTTACTGCAGTGTCATTAAGAGTAGTTCTTAACATGTTATCGTCATGTCATTGTAATCATTTTCTTCTATTTTAATTGTTGTATATAATGTAGGTACATAGTTGTAAATATCAATAAATAGTTTTAAAATATATATTTGCTTTATATTATAATATATTACTACAGGTGAATTTTTCATAGTACTGTTTTGTTATTTTAAAGAGCTTTTTTTCACCCCAGATATATTTTTTTTTAAATTTAAAAATCATTTATTTAGAGGGTTTTAGAATCTGCCTCGTGAAGGGCAGTAAGCAATATGGATGACTTTATGGATTCATTTACACAACATATACAATGAGAATAAATAAAATAAAAAAATAAATAAATCAAGAACCTCAAACTATACAATAAAATACATAAAAAAAAGAAAAAAAGAAACAGCCACCCATTACAGAATTGAAACTATAAACTCAAATATGATGAAAAAGTCAAACAAGATTTTGTATTTTTTTTTTTTTTTTTTTGATTGTCTGGGCTGTAGGTTAACTTAAATATTATGTGTTTGTATATAAATGATATTTGGTGTTTAATTATTTATTTCTGAAATAATTATTGTTTTTTTATTACTTCTGTTTTGCTGTTATAATTGGATTAGGCTTTTCAATAGTAATCTATTTTAAAACCGAGAAAGTATTGATTTAATATTATCTTTCTGTTTTGTTTTTTATTTTATTATTATCATTTCTTATTATATTTTATGTAATATTTTTTTCATTTTAAGTTTCTGTAGTCCCTTCACTGTTTTTTTTTTTTTTTTTTTTTTTTTTTTTATATAATTTTTTATTACAATTATAACAAATTAAGACTTTTTTATTATTATTATATTTTGTTTTTCTTTTCCTTGATATGTAGCCCAATACCTTTTTTTTTGCAATTTCCCAAGTACCCAAAAAAGAGAAGCTACTAGTGTACAGGCTTTCAACACATGATTCTGTACGCTAAATGAAGTGTTCGACGGTTGAAAGATTGGAGGATTGAATTCGGAATTTTCTGATTCTTTCTGAAACCAGATCAAAGAGTTTGACGGGTTTCCAAAACCCACGCCTTTTCCTATATGACTTTGAAACCCCCATTGGATACGCACAATTCAGCGAACTTCACTTAACTTCATCTTCACTAGCAGAATTAATTTCTGAGGATCTAGACATCCGAAGGATAACTTCTGCCATTGTTGTCCTCCAGGATACTGTTTTAAAATATTTAACGGTTTATAAGATGGCGGGCCTTAAAAGGACACTTTTTTTAAAAATATTCGACTATTTAACTGTTTTAAGGATATTAATTCGTTGTTAACCCATTCTACGGGAGGCTGAAGATTTTAAAGTTTTTAAGGACATTGTTTTACAGATCTGCCAGGATCTGACGTTTTTTCGAGGCCGAAGGACATCCTTGGCCACTCTCTCCATCCACAATTAGAATTAGCTTTTTCGTCCTTAAGGATTGCTGTTTTAACGCTTTTTTTAAGTTCTCCGAAGGATAACTTCCTCCATTGTTGTCCTCCAGGATATTGTTTTAAAATATTTAACGGGAGTTCATATTGCATTCTTAGCAAATTTATAACATATTTCTAATTAAAAAAATATGGTCTATAATCGATCATCAAACAACCAACACAACTACACAAAAAGTAATTTACTTACGCTTTTAATTGTTTAGATAAAGAAGAAAAATAATTGCTAGGTCCCCTTAAATTATGATTCATAAATATTAATGAATATTATTTATTTTTTCGTTTTTTATTTATCACCATTTCAGGCAATTTGTTTATTTTAAATAGTTTCGTGCTGAAATATCAACTCCATCTTGATCACACGCTATTCAGTGACAACCTGTATATTATCAACAAAATATATGAGAGTAGGTGAGTTTTATCTTCATATTAAAACCGAACGAGCCCAAGTCCACACGAAATCAATTAAGCTATATTATTATCAAAGTATCTTTTATAATGAATTATTTAATGAACAAACATTGCAAATCCTCGGCGCACAGTGGGGGCAAACGCGCAAAATAATACAATATAAACATTCAATACTGTAGTTAATTTGTATAGTGTTTGAATCTTGAATAGCCGAAGAATCAAAACCTATTTCCTTAACCAAAAAGAATTTTTTTTTCTTAATTCTGAAAAAAAATTGATATTTTTCTTTGTTAATTTAAACAACCTTTTTCTAAAAATATAAATGCAAATTTGTTGTTGTACATTTAAGTGATTATTGTATAACCTTTACGTACATATGTAGAAGTTAATATATCGCTAATGGGCTGCAATAGTGGTACAACTCAAAAAATCATTTTTTGAGATATGTGGGTATAAAGTTTAGTTTGCTTAAACGACGAGAAAAGCATAAATTGAAGGTAATTTCGTTTATGCAAACTAAAGCATTTCCTTTGCATTTTACTCAGCAATGAAAACTTTAAACCCACTTATCTCATAAAATGATTTCTTGAGTTGTGCCACTATTGCAGCCTATAAGCGGAATATTATAATAACAGACGAATATAAACTATTAAAAAACAGAAAACCTAATAAACTGAATAAACGCGTTAAACCGTTAGGTTGGGGTTTATTGTATTATCGGGATGTATCGGAAAAAATATCCTAGTCAATTTATCTCCATATTCTTACATATAGGGTAGTTATTGTAATTAGTGAGAACGTTTTCGACTAAAAGTTTTAGAATTTCCGCTATGCGACTCAAACAAAAAAAACACTCCAGTTAGTATAGATCTATAAAGTTTTTGATTTCATTCCCTAGAATTAATTTTATAATATAATAGCTATCGAAAAAAGTAAAATTTAATTTAAAATTAAAATTAAATTAAATTTAGGTTAATTTGTTCTAATAATTTTAATTTAATGATTGCATCTATCAATTTTTTGTTTTTGTTCATTTATCCTATTGTTTATATTTATTCTCTATTTTTTTTTTAGCTAAATCTTAATTTTTTTTTTTTTATGTTACCATTTTCTCGAGCATATTACTTAGTAACTCTAATCAGCACAACTAAACACATTCGAGAAATTACAATAAAATAATGATTTCAGAGTAACTCAACAACAGTTTTTTTTTTTTTTTTTTTTTTTTTTTTTTTTGGCAAAAACGAGGTTTGCTACACTGTCATAAGCAATTATGGTTAGAAATTAAAATCCAACTAGATGTAATCAATAAAATTATTTCTGCCGAATAAAAATGATCAAATTATAATGTAGATCATTTGTTTTTTAAATTGTTTGTAGAAATATGGTTCTTGGGTGATTAGTTGTAAGCACTGATAATGCAATCCAGTACCCACATAATAGTCTATGCCCACCTGGATTAACAACTCTTGATCAATTAAAACACATAATCTGAGCAATACTATCCAGATTAAAAAGTACTGCTGTGCATGATAATACTTTTGGTAAAATAATGCTTAATCGCATGCTACCTTACAAAATTTTATGGATAAACAAATAAAACTACAATTATTAGTTAAACTTAACTATGTCCTTTACTTAAGTGAGCGAGCAAAGCATCGACAGGGATGTTTTTTTTTTTTTTTTTTTTTTTTTTTGATTGAAATTTACAACTGTATATACAAAAAATAAAATACATCAAGTAAATGTGATGAAATAGATAAAAATGACACGTCACTTGTTTTTAAAGCAACTACCCATTGGTAGCACTTATTAAGGTTCTACATGATAAAGTACTATATTAGAAGGTCCCGAGGCCATCTTCTTTTCAGGCGCCTCAGAGGGTTATCTGGAATGGAATGATATGCAATTTGTGATACTAATGGATTTGAATGGTTATAGAGTTTGCTGTGAAAGGATTTTTCTAAGGATTTTGGATTGTAAGGATTGGATACGAGATGAATTGGATGGTTTAGTGGAGCCCCAAAGCTCAACTCCGTATGTCCAAATTGGTCTAATTACTGTTATGTATATGAGTCTTTTGTAATTGATTGGAAGGTTTGAACGTTTGTCAAGTAAATGTTGAAGTAGTCGAAAACGACGGGCATTTTCTTGTCGTTTAAGTCTAGTATGTGGATTCCATGTAAGACGTTTGTCTAAGTGGAGTCCTAGGTAGCGGATCTGTTCAACGGGGATTAGTGGGACATCATTAAAGGATATTGTAGGACAGGAAGTCGTAGGTTTACGACGAAGGGTAAAGGTTATTTGATGGGATTTATTTTAATTCTCCATTTTTGACACCATTCTTGAAGGTTTGATATGGGATTGGAGTGTTTGGGAGGCAATAAAGGGATCATTGTTTACTGATAACACACAAGTGTCATCTGCATACGTGGTGAGGATGGTGCTAGGATTTGTCGGGATGTCAGCTGTATACACCGTTTAGAGGATTGGACCTAGGATACTTCCTTGAGGAACACCTGCAGATTGGGTAAAGAGAGAGGAGTAGGAAAAGTTATGATTAACTTTAAAAGTTCTATCACTGAGGTATGGACAGGGATGTTAGTAGATAAATGTACATTTATTAAGTTGGCTAGAGCTGGAAGTCACTATGCATGAAGTTTACTACAAGACTAATGCTAGTCCGGTAATTTTAGGTTTTAACTGGAAAAATTCCTAGTGAGCTGAAATTTTGTATAAACCTTTATTACGGCATTTGAATATGTGAAAAATTGACTTTGATATCTTGCCGCCTAAAAAAGTTATAAAGGTCAAAAGGTCGCGTACATCAGTTTTCCGCGAATATCTCGCGACCTATTGCTCGGATGTCAACAACAAAAATTATTTATTGTGCATTCATCTACAAAAAATAATAATTGTATATTTCTTTAATATCAACCGTTTTGTAAGCAGAGCGCTGAGAAAGCGAATAACTTGCGGTAAGTGTAACTCCGAAACTATTTGTGTGATCTAAAATGTGTTTTTTTCATGTGTGAGCTGGTTAAATTTACTGCCGGACCCTCATATTCATTAAAGTGCCGTAACAAAGGTTTATAAAAAATCCAGCTCACTTGGAATTTTTCCGCAGATTGGGGCTTTCTACGTCTAAAATAACTGGACTATATTTATTTTACCCTTTAACAGGCAATGTATCCTGGAGGATACTCATATTTAATACCTTTAACTCAATAAATGACGTAATGTCCGACGCATTATCCTAACTGATTATCGTCTAATATCCTTTATTTAACCTTGAATTTCATAATACATGAGTGGGGGTTAGCGTGGCTATAGCCATTCATAGTAAAAAAAAGAAGAAGAAATGCATTCAAAAATCCTCGGTCCGCCCGTTAAAGGGTTAAGTAACAATATTCAAAGACAGCGGAAGCCTTGTAAATAGAGTGTATAATTTTTATTACGAATGAACTCGATTTGAATACCAGAGGTATTAGTTATGAATATATTTAATTTTATAAACTATAAGCTGATTTCATATTCATCACGTCCAGCTCCATCAATCAACTACAATATGTTTTAATTTATTTCGTGACTATTAATCTTCCGTCGAGTCGTAACCTGACTCGACGTCGCGTTGGCATACATTTGAAGAAAGTTTTAAATGATTGAAGTTCTAGCTACCAACAATTCCTCTTTACTTCCAGTACTTCAATTGTGTTTAAACATTATTAATGTTAGTCGACACCTGCGATTCTCAGCCCTTCCTCTAGTTTCCTCTAGTAAAGATAAACAACGAAACTATTAAACAGCTCATTACTTATGATTCATATTTAATAGAATGTCATAGGCCGACATCTGAAAAAGAAACGCTAATACAACAAATAACTTATACAGAATTCGAGTGACAGGTGTTGAAATATTATAAAAAAAAATGGTTTTGTTGAAAAGTATAAAACTTTTTTTGAGAATCCAAGGTCAAATAGTTTAGATAAGTATTATTTAAAAAGTTGAAGTTATAATAATGAGGTAAATTCCTTGAAATAATAATAAAGTAACCGACTATGAAAAATAAAAGAAACTGAAGGTATTGTTTTTTTCATATCAATAATATCTCTTAGATTCCTAGTAAAGAAAAAGTTTCAAAACCTTAAAAACCCTTTTTAATAAGAGAAGTTGTGTTTTAATCTTCGTAGTTTATAATATTCTTGCACAGCTCATAAGGTATCTACATATATATTTTTTTTCAATTTTTGTAAAATAATTCGAATTCGTTTAAATCATATTGTAATTTTTAAATAATTTATGTGAAATTATCTAAAGTGGTTTGCGCCTCACAGAGGAAACGACAGGTTCTGGTAACGTAAATTAGATAACTAATGAGTTACTAAAACGACTAATGCATTCAATCATACACACACGCATACATAGTTTCTTATTTTTTTTAATTTTTATTACCACATCAAGCAATTAAGTTTAATTGAAATGTTTCAAGTCTGAATTTTGATAACCAATGAGCGGTTTCTTCAAATGTCATTTCAAGCCATTAAAATAAAACAATTGTTTGAAAGTATATAATTTTTTTTTTTTTTTTAACACATT
Organism: Euschistus heros; assembly: GCA_003667255.2. Classification (NCBI taxonomy): domain Eukaryota; kingdom Metazoa; phylum Arthropoda; class Insecta; order Hemiptera; family Pentatomidae; genus Euschistus; species Euschistus heros. The sequence goes on along the minus strand of RCWM02000686.1, from coordinate 248,968 downwards.
TAGTCTGAATATCATCTATGATTCCTCTCCTGCCATTTCGAACCCCCAAGTCTTGTTTTTCCGTTATGCCATGTTCCATCAGGTTCTCTCCCACTCCATCTTTTATTCTTCCTTCGGGTATTTCCAGAAAGACGCTTTAGTTCAGATCTTTATAGCACTTTTAATTCCTTTAACTAGTTGAGAATCTTACTAGGTTTGAAACTTTCAAACCTGGAGGACAGAATTTAGGCTTTAGTCTGCTCAGATAGAATCTCACCGAAAGAGAAGAATGAGGCTGGCAGCAAATGAGTGTTTCTCTAATACTAGAGAAAGAGTTTATGTTTGTGTTATTCATTATTTCTTTTAATATATCTTGTCTGCGGAATTAAAAATTAACTTTTTCTATTTTTAATTCCGCAGACAATATATATTAAAAGAAATAATGAATAACACAAACATAAACTCTTTCTCTAGTTAAAGAGAATATCCTTTAACTTTTTTTTAAGGATATTCTCTTTAACACACTTCTTCTAGTAAATCATCTACAAACTTTATATTGATAAATTAATTTAAATCTGCAAATACATTAAACATGTTAAAGAAGATTAACTGTTAAATTTGGATGGGTGATGGGAATGACTTCATAACTTAGGGAGACTCCCATGTAGCAATGTTCAACTGAAACTGACATATTTCTTTGGATGTTGATTTTAATAATACATTAGGGTTTAAAACCAGTATGAGCATTAAATTAAATGAAAACTTATATTTATTCTGGCATTATAAAAATCCTATTAGAATAACAAAAAAAAGTTGTATAATATATATAATGGTGCAATCGTATGAGCGCATTAATTTGTTTAATGATTCAGCGTTAACATTTTAAAATAATAATCCTGTTTCTTCATTTTCAAATTGCGAGTGTCTTCAACAATTTGAAGTTTGGTTTGGAGAAGCAGTCCTTGATCCGAGCAGAGCTGCATTTTACTACCCTGCTCCCTCTCTCTTATTTCATCCAGAAATCGAGAACCATTAATTCTCATAATAGCGGTGGCTATTATCAAATTTATTTCAGTAAACCAACAAGTTTTTACTGCCAAACAAAGATTTAAAGCATGCTACCTGTAGTAAGAAATCATAGAAGAAACATCTTGAATAGTTTTGCAAGAAATAAATAGCACATCAATTTAATGGGACTCATTTCTTTCAGAAGTTTCACAAAACCACTGTATCCTAAAATTCCATCTCTATTAGACCTTAGCTCTAGCAATACATTTGAATATCGTGTTTCCCTGTTTCTCTTCTCCGCTTTTTATTATTTTTTTTTTTTTTTTTTTTTGTATTTCCATCCAATCTCGTAGATTAGTTTTCCCACAATAAGTGAAATATTAGACGAAACCCGAGCCCTGACTTAGGCCGAGGGATAGAAATTGAAAATAATAATACATCGTTTGCTCCTTTCCCTGAGGGACAATAGTTGGAGCTGGAATGACATTTGGATTCAAAACGGGCCAGATATAGTGGAGATGGGGGTTTTCTTTCGTTTTGTTCACTTGATATTTATTTTGCTTCATCTCATACACGCTTTTTCATTTCTCAAGATTAGAAAATATCAACTTTTCCTGTTGTTGCATTGGTTCGATGTTTTCCTTCTTCTACGTCTTATCACATAATTTTTCCATTATATTTCGCGTTGTGAGTATTTCAGTAGTTGAGGCAATGTAATATACTACAAGTTATTACGTTGTTGGTTCTTTCTCTGGATTTCATTTACTCATTAGCGTCAGCGGTGATCCCTCGAGGAAACACACTATTAAAGAATATGTGTAATCTAAAAAAGTAAGAAAAAAAAAACAAATAAACATTAAATTTCCTATGACTAGTTACTTCTTCAATGTTTTTTTTTTTATTTTTTTACTTTTTTTTATTTTTTGACCCAAAGTCAAAATTTAAAATTTTAAGTCAAAATTAATTTTCTAATATTTGCTTCATCTACTTCAATAGCCGTTCTTGTAGGACATTTAATGAATTTTACTGTTGTTGTCTTTAAACAAATTTCGGCCAATTAAATAAAATAGACTCTACGTGTTTCTGTTCTTATAGAAACCTCATAAGGAGAAATATCTGACTAAAACTTCCAATAATAAATGAGAGAATTGTTTGTAGAAGTTACACATCGTCTTGAAGGTGTGATAATTAAAGAGAAACTGTGTAATGGACTTGCCACTGCCGCATTCCCTTTATAATCGCTTTTTTTTTTCATTATTTCAATCCAGAGGACATTTTGATTTGATGATTATTTTTATAATATTTTGTAATTTTAATTTTTGTAACACGGGGTAGCGAATTCATTGGATTCCTCGGTCCAGCTTGTAACAAGTTTTTTTTTCAATTGCAGATAAATCGTATCCTTAGAGAAATGATATTATCATTTCCAATAAGTATTAAAAGACACCAACTGAATATAACTGCTGTGTATGCTTATCAGAGAACTTGTAAAAATGGCCAAATCCAAACATTTATGCCTTATAACTCCGTTGTTTACTGATATATCAACGCCATTTTTCCCCCCTGTAATTACTAATACATTTTCCATGTAAAATAAAAAAGATATGGTGCAAAAAACAAATACCAAAAAAACGGGAGATCGTTAAATCTTGTCAAAGGCAAAAATAAAAATTATGAACTTCAAGTTTAGGTTCAATAAAAAAAAAAAAGTAAGCGCAACAGCCAAATCCGAATTGTTTTAAAAACTTCTCTATTTAATACTCTTTAAAAAAATACCATTTGCAGGCACGCAGCACATCTAGTTTTTTTTATTTTTTATAAAGTAACAAAAGGGTGTCACCAGCGCACACTGACAATAATAATGAATCGAATCATATTTTTTATGCAAAACGTAACAAATAGTTGTGTTTCTTTATAGCATAGGTTAAACTGCATATTACAGGGGGAAAAAATGGCGTTGATATATCAGTAAACAACGGAGTTAAAAGGCATAAATGTTTGGATTTGGCCATTTTTACAAAAAAATTCATTAAAAAAAAACCGTAAGACTTTGTATATAGGTAAGTGACCTTAAATAGGTTCAAAATGAACCTCCCTACCCGAGATAATTTTTTTTTTTTCCGAACACCCTGTATAGCTATCGGAGAAATTTTTGTTGAGTATATTCCCGTTTTTCTCGCCTTAAAAAATTAGAATCTGCTGCTTAATGACTTTTACCTCCAAGGAGACATTTTTTGTGTGCACTTAAAACAATGCTTCATTCTTGTTATAATCATCAAGTTACACATAAATATTTATAATAAAATATTTTTTCCCTTTTTGTATTCCGCATTTTCTAGTCAAAATATGTCAATGCACTCCAGTAGCGTAGGTTTTGGCTGTAATAAATATTAAAAAACAAATTTATTAATACGCTATTATTAAATTTACCTCTATGGAACGGAATATTTCATCCTAATAAGCAATCTGATAAACTTGAAAATTTGCACACGTTACAAGGACCAATGACAATAATTGCACAACTTTTTTATAATATTCTAATTTAGTCCAGTTAAATTACCCCCAAAACGTGGGTCTGCCTTGCAAAACAAGGAGTAGTAGGTCTTGATGGTTCCTGAGAATAAGAGATCAAAAATGAAACTGAATTTGATGAGGGAAACATGTTTGGGGGACCAAACAAAACGAACTGCCACCATGGTGAAAGTACAAAATTAATCTCTATAACAATTCAAAACTTGGTTTTTAAATCATACATAAGTATTAAATGAGCCCGATTTTTAAAAAATACTCCCATTGCCTGAAAGGGGATATGATGTTTTTGTATTATTGAAATAATTATTGTTCTATCACTTATTTGTTTTATTATATCTTCTCTCACATTTTATAAAATATTCTCCTTTTTTGTTTTTCTATCTAGTACTCGCACTCTTGGAAAATCGAATATACGTTTGTGTATTTTACGTGTTATCCCAGAGCAAAATACCAATTCCCACCGTCAACACTTACATTAACTGGCGTTACTACCAATTTGTTGGGTCAGAGCCTGTCCAATCATTGATCGCCGATCTTCTCTATTTCTTGCTGCTGCCTTCCGATTCCTGGGACCAAGTATAGATCTTGCGTCGGCAGTCATAGCGTCCTTTCTGCAAAGATTTTGAGTATCCTACCCATCTTCTTCATTTGGTCCCAAATTCACTACATGAGTAGCCCCGCGAAGCTTTACTAATTTAATTAAGGACATTCATTTGGATATCAATATATGGAACTTTATGTTATAACGTTTCTTCTTCTTCAATTGCCCCGTTCACTGATGCCGTTGTATTCTTCTTATCATTTTCCTCTTGAATCTGAAAAGGCTTTCATCTTGGGATCTAGTCACAACCCATCATTCTGAGTCATGTGTAACGACCGATCGCATCAGTACCTTACAAATTCTTGTTTTTGTGTGCCCTTATTTACTGTACCATTTCTTGACTGCTTTTGAAGAGTATCTGCAGTTGGCTTGAAGTATTCCTGTACTTTTTCTTCCTATTTATTTGGACTGTTAGCAAGAGTTCCTAGATAGATAACCTTAGGTAGATTTAACCTTTTTAAATATTTTTTTTACAAGTGAGGCATATCCTGTTGTTCATGCGTTGGCGAGGAGCATGTGTACTTGGTTTTTTCAGCATATATCCTCAGGCCAACATTTAATTCTGCTTGTTCCAATGCCTCGAAAGTTATTTTTACTGTTCTTTTTTTCTTTTTAGTGAGTGGTCTGAAGGTTTATTGGGTAATAAACTGAATAAAATAGGCATGTAGGAGTTTAGCACCCATTGGTACCTACTCCAGTCTTGCATTTTTTAAATTTACCTGAAGAGATCTCTCAGCCAGCTCCTCTTCAGCCATCTTCGAGTCGAGTCAGGCATGTGTTTTGTATTAGTAGTTTTTAGTGGTGTCCTTAGAGTTTGTCACAAAATCTTTTGTATGAAATTTGATTATGGTCCTGCATAGTGTGTATGTTCAAGTCGAAAATTGACCATCTTCGTTTGCGCTTATATTCAGGTTTATACAGAAGTTGCATTTATACATTGTTATTAAACAGCTGAATGTTTAAGAATTGAATGAATGAGGTATTATAGAATAGATTTTCCAATTGAATGAAAGGATTTACTGAGAATATCAAGTTATTATGGTATTTAACTCTCAGAAATAAATAAATTAAAACTGATATTAGAAAGAAGAAAGAAGAGTTTTGTTAATTCAGGTATCTAATAAAAGAAAACTACCTTATTTCCTAGAATTCTGTACCCCATATAGTATTTCAAAGAATAAACCCTTCCCTCCCCCTCCCACGATTTCTCTGTTTCTGGAACATCTTTAATTGAGGATGTATTTTTATTTTTAATTGAGATATCTATTTATATCTAAAAACAAAAAAAAACAGAGAGCCCTTTAAGATACTGATAGATTGAAAACGTACAGAAATAAATTCCAATGAGCATTACGGTCAAAAATAATGAGAAGAAAAACGTCAATTCAAGGAAAAATCTCACCCAGATTAATTTTTAATACTTGAAAAATATAATAAATATTATCGATTGAAAGCTACGTAAAAACTTTGTGTTAATCGAAATGTGTTATTACGGGGTTTCACCGTTTAATTATACGAGGGTAGTTTTAAAAGTTCTCGGAATCACCACTAGATGTCAGTGCTAGAGCAACGAGGCTCCGGCGGAATAATGACACACCCTATGTGAGTGGACACGTAGCGTAAGTGGTAGTGACGACTCTTTGTTGTTCTTTTTTTGCGTAGTAACATGTGACAATAGAAAAAAATTAACCCACCAAGGATAGAGAAAGGGTGGTTGCCTCGCATTCCTTTTCTTAGGTACGGAGATCGGTCAATGAATCAAAAACCAGGTCTACAAATGGATGTGCACGAACCATAGCATTTTTTGGCTAGATGCTTTTCATTTGAAAGGGTGAAAGAGTATAGTTGTCATGGTGCGCAATTAAATGGTGCGGATAATGAAATACAATCAGAAATCCATTGCAAAATCATGTCCTTAAATAAATGATATTTCGGATTACATAACTATTTCAGGGGCAGGGCTATTTCACAAAACACAAAGGTGCAACTGTACAAGAACGTTGTAAGACCAGATCCCAAGTATGCCTCCGAATGCTAGACATTACCCAGTTCACAAGAAGCCCTCCTAAGGTCAAGAAAAGAGTATTGAGGATAATTTATGGCCCAGTTTGAACTGGGCCGGTTTTACTATAATAATACGTTTTATATTTATATTCTTATATTTTTTCCCGTTATATTTATTACTTTTTTACAAACTAGAACTCCATGAACAATATAATATTACGCTAGCAATAAAAATTCACGTATTATAAAAAATCTTGGAGCATAAAGTATTATTATCAAACACACGCCTCTTCCATAGCGGGAACAATAAAAGGGAAAACTATATAAAAAAATCCTGTAAGCAGTAAATTATTTCTTACAGTAATAAATATTTATTTCTGACCTTAGATATTATATATGGCATCCAAGTATATGACCGATAGGAGGGAATGAAATATTTAAGCATCTTTCCTTACTGATTGACTAAACAGCTACTTTGATAGAATTGCCGCTGGCTCTTGGACAGTGAAAGAACATAATCTCCATTTTATTATTTTATTATAAACTAGTCCACTCTTATCTTATGATAATGATGAGATGTCAGAAACAGATCAGAACCTCATAAGCCTAGTCAATGGGTGCTGAAATGAGGGGTGTAGAGTGCATGAAGTATGCGATAATTTTTTACTTCAAATCTTAGTTAGGAGTAGTTTTAAGTTAAACATACTAAAAGTCCCCGCCCCTGGGGGGTGAGCTAAAGGTGGGGTGGAGGGATGAAAGTCCCATATTCGAGTTTTTCGATTATATCTCGAAAACGGTGGACTCTAGAAAAACGTGTTTAAAATAAAAATTATAGCTAATTAAGTTTCATATGAAATTAATTCTATACATATTTGTCGAACTTTCAACGGTTTTCCAAATATACGTTATTGAAAATCGATAATTTTTGCAAAAAAATAATTTTTTCCTGACTTTTTGTCATACATGTGCTTCTAGTGCCTTTCACGCACATTTGCTTCAAAAAATGCTACAGTAAAAGTTATAGAGCATTTAATTTGCTTCAATTTCACACATACGTTTCTGAAGCTTGAAGCAAATGTTTGACAAAAAGTGAGGTAAAAAAATTTTTTTTTTTTAGCGAAAATTATAGATTTTCAAAAACGTATATCTCGGAAACCGTTGGAAGTTCGACAAATATGTATAAAATTAATTTTACAGGAAACTTAATAAGACCTTCTCCCCTCCCCCTCACCGATAGCTCACCTCCCCCTTTGGGAATTTTGGTATGTTCATCTTTTGACCACCCCTAATACTCTACAAAATGTATATTGACTGGACTACAGGGCCTTATTCATGTTACAAGAGATCTAACATCCTGAACCTTTTTATGAATAAATAAATTATCCTTTTTTTCTTATAATATATTATATTTTCTTGAGAAATGACTAAGATATAGCAGGAGAAAAGGTTTTCTAAAAAATACATAAAAGTATTCATACAAAAGAGAAGCCTAAAATAATTATTTCATGAATATATAACAATGAGGATTGATGAATCCATTGCCACTTCCATTGGAACTGTTTTATTTGAAAACTAGTTTCGAATGTTTAATCATTCATCTGTCCTAAAGCATACGATATTTTTTTTAAATGGGCACTTCGATTGTATTTATTTATTCATTTTAAAATAATTTAAGACAAGAAATCAAACAAAGATATCGGGACCTATAGTTGAACTAAATGTGTACAGGCATGGGCTAAATTAAAAAAAAAAAAAAAAAAAATGTAAAATATATTTGATTTTTGTCTTACATTTAAAAAACAAATTAATATATAAAAGCTAGGGTAAACCAGACAGCTACTGACACCTTTAAGGCAATATTCATACTATAATTGTAGAAAGAATAGTTCAATAAAGTTGAAATTTACAGTCATTTTTCTTTAATTACTATACTTTATGCTCAACAAGGAAGTTCCCATCAAAACATATAGCTGGAATGTATTTTACGATATAGTGACAATAACTAATGAAAAATCAGTTATTGACGCCCTGAGGACATCTTTAAAAATTCGGACAGAATTGAAAGTATTTAACCCACTTACGTTGTATGATTTTAAAGGTGTTTTATTAATTTTTTTAAAATTTTTATATCAAAGTCATGGAGTCAAGAAATTTCTGATGCGTCAATGACTGTCTGGTTTACCCTATATAACAAAGTGCTGATGTTTTAAAAAATCGTGTATGCTTCAGAACTGATAATTACTGTTTAACATTTGAAACTACTTTTCAAATATAAATAATTCCAATAGAAGTTACTTTAAATTCATCAATCCTAATTTTTCTGATCCTTCTGCCTATCGATTCTATTTGTACTGATCCTTCTGCCTATCGATTCTATTTGTACTGATCCTTCTGCCTATCGATTCTATTTGTACTGATCCTTCTGCCTATCGATTCTATTTGTACTGATCATTCGTACCTCAAGTGATTATTTCGAAACACTTAAGCTGTAACAAACCAAAAAACTTTCATCGATATACAAGTCCTTTTACAGATCTGTATTTTATTATTCAAACAATGCAACGGTCTTATTTTTTTAATATATTTTCTTCAGCTGAATAAATTATCTCTCTTTACAGAACAACCACTCCTAAGGATCAAATCCTTTGCAAAAGTGAAAGCAGTGGGAAACTAGGCTGACAAAATGGCATGAGAAAAACAAATGGGATCCTAAGAAAACAGGTGCTTTTCTTCTACTATATCATCCTCCTAGTCGTCTGACCTCGATCCCTTCTCTTTCCCCCCTTTGCTTCTATCTTATTTATATTCTTTATAAAATTTCAAGTATAAACGTTAAGAGGTCATTTGCTAATTTATCAATGAAGATAAAAAATGTCACATTACGTCATTGTTTATAATACGTACATCAGTGATTTGTCGGTAACAACATTTTTTAATTGTCGAAACCGGTACGGACACCAAGAAGTCGATTCTCGATTCTCGGTTCCGATACCTCGGTTTAAAAATAGATTGCTATTTAATTTTTTATACACATATACATCAAATATATGTATTGACAGTGAATACAATGACATTTAAATAACTTGTGAAGAACTACTCAATAGTAGCACTAAAAGGTTTCTTGGCCATCTTCTTTTCAGACGCCTTAGAGGATTATCGGAAATTGAGTGGGAAGCAAGTTGAGAAACTAGTGGATTTGAGTGCTTATTGAGCTTACTATGGAAGGATAGGTGACTTGGTTTGTGCTAAATCAGCAACAAAGGAACATTAAGATCTTTATGGATAGGTTTATTAGTCATAAAGTGAGGAGCATTGAGGATTTTTCGAAGGATTTGTTGTAAGGATTGGATACGAGATGGACGGTTTAGTGGATCCCCAAAGCTAAACTCCGTACGTCCAAATAGGTCTAATCACAGTCATGTAAATGAGTCTTGTGTAATTAATTGGGAGCTGTGAACGTCTGTCTAGTAAATGTTGAAGTATTCAGTAACGACGAGCTGTTTCTTGTCGTTTTAGTCTTATAAGTGGATTCCAAGTAAGAAGTTTGTCCAAGTGGAGTCCTAGGTTGCGGATCTGTTCAGTAAGGATTAGTGGAATATCATACTGTAAAATATAATATAAAATTTAGGTTATCAAGCAAAACAAATCGATTTAAAAAAATAATAATTCGATAAATAAATCAGTTAGCCGCTGAACACACATAGAAGGCCTAGAGATCTTGTGTAGAATGATTATTGAAGTGCTACTAATAGGTAGTATAGTATTATCAAGTTTTGACATGTTATTGTAATCGTTGTTAACATATTACCTTGATGTATATATTTGTACAATTAGGATTGATGAATTAATTGCCACTTCTATTGGGATTATTTTATTAGAAAATTAGTTTCGAATGCTAAACATTTTTCCTCAGTTCTAAAACATACAAAATTTTTCAAAACATCAGTACAATGTTACATTGATTATATTCTGTAAAGTTTTCAAAAATGTAAGACAAGAAATCAAACGTCAGTACTCACCTTAGGAGGTCTGAGAGATAGCTGAAATGGATTTTTCCGTCCCAAATTAAAACAAATTAAGAATAGAGCTATTGGATATGTTTATCTGATCATATAATCGTTTAAAACCGATTATATGTTTAAATGATCAGATAAACATATCCAATAGCCCCATTTTAAATTTGTTTCCCACAGGAACGGAAAAATCCAATGAGTCATAAGGGAAATCCCATTGTATAAATCACAAAAATTTAACCTACCTGCCCTCTTTCACTTCTCAGGATGGGTATATTTCAGTTATCTCTTAGACCTCCTAAGGTGAGTACTGAAGTTTGATTTCTCGTCTTACATTTTTGAAAACTTTAGTGTATACAATCCATGTAACATAGTACTGATGAGTTGAAAATTTTGTATGTTTTAGTATTGAAGATGAATGTTTAGCATTCGAAACTATATAATAAAATAATCCCAATAGAAGTGGCAATTAATTCATCTAGCCTAATTGTATTGATCCTTCTATTAATCATGCGTATACAGGGTGTCCCGAATTTAAATGGCAAAACTTCAGGAACTAATAGGGGACCGAAAAACTAAGACAAAAAGTCTTTTAGAGATTTGCTCGTTTTTGCTTAGTTTTAGAGAAAATCGCAAAAAAAGAAACATTACAAAAATTTTACAGCGATTATCACCTTTCAAAGTTCGTCAGGCTAGGTAGTTAGATATGTGATAATTAAGTGTTTAATTTTATCCTTTACATTCCTTTATTTGTTTACATTTTGGCTTCCTTCTAGGATTATGATTCCTAAATCAGTCTTCAGTCAGTTACTCAGATACTTTTGTGTGAATAGCATCAGCCACAATGCCGCATACATATTCTAATGTTGAATACGCTAATATGATTTTTGTGTATGGTTTCTGTAACGGTAATGCTTTAGAAGCGGTGCAGGAGTATGCGCGCCGATTTCCAAATAGAAGAGTGCCTAATCGACGAGTCTTTTCGTTAACTTTTAATAGACTACGAGAGACTGGGTCATTCTTAATACGTAATGAAGGCGACGATCAATTCCAGGCAGCAATAAGAGCAGGACCGAATAACTAAGACAAAAAGTCCTTTAGAGATTTGCTCGTTTTAGAGAAAATCGCAAAAAAAGAAACAAAACAAGTTTTCATTTTTATACTTATTTATTAACATTTATATTTGTTTTGTTCTTTTTAATGTAAATATTGCTCAAAATGTTGTCCTCTTCCACCAATGCAAGTATTACATCTAGCACTCACTTGATAAATTGCAGCTAAACATTGTTCTGATGATATTTGGTGCACTGCATCTATGATTCGGTCTCTTAATTGCTCTCTTGAGTTGATTGACACCGAATAAACTTTCTGCTTCAAGGTTCCCCATACGAAAAAATCAATGGGTGTCATATCAGGTGATCTGGGTGGCCAAGGTACTACTCCTCCACGTCCAATCCATCGTTGTGGATAATTTATATCCAGCCGAGCTCGAGCAACTCTGCTATAATGAGCTGGACATCCATCGATTTGGGACCACATATCAATCCGCTGCTGTAAGAGAATGTCATCTATATAATTATAAAAGTCGTTCTCCAAAAAATGTGTAAATGTGATACCATTCAATCTTCCAGGTAAAAAATATGGTCCCACCAGTAATCCGTTCCAAATTCCAAGCCAAACGTTAATAGCAAATTCATGCTGAAACCTATTCTCTGTAATAGCTCTGGGATTTTCAAGAGCCCAATGATGATAATTTCTTTGATTAACAATTCCTCCTCTTGTAAAGGTAGCTTCATCGGTCCATATAATTTTTAATGGAAATAAATTATCATCGCGAATTTTGTCAAGAAACCAGTTACTAAAATTCAATCTCTTGACATAATCTTGAGGTAATAAATTCTGAACTTTTTGAAGATGGTATGGGTAGCGATTATCACCTTTCAAATTGCCATATTGCTTGCCGCGATATTGCTAATGCAGCAGATGCTCTTCGGATGCTATTCTCAGGATTATATTACATAAATATAATGATATTCATAATCATTCATCAATTAATCCAAATAATTACAATCTTCGCTTAACTGATCAGCCATGATCACATTTGAGAAACCACCATCTTCAATAGTTGAATTGTTTGTTATAAATAGTTAGTGGCGAGTTTTCTCCTCTTAAAAAAAAAAAAAAAAGGTTATACGAATAGTAGGTATCCAAATTTAGGCATTTTATATCACGCGGAATGTCTACAAACTTTTCCGCAATATTTATAATTGAAATAATGAATTAATAAACAAAGAGAAAAGTCTGTTGTACCTGTGGACACTTTAACCATCTGTCCACAGGTTAAGCTGGCAATTGTCTCCACAGGTACAACTGAACGCCATGTTGTGCGAAAAGCTCTGTTTTACAAAACCCGTAAGTGATAAATGATATGAAAACATATAAAGTTATGATATATTTATCGGACAACCCAATGAAATATTACTGCCGAGAAAATTTCTAAGTGCAGGTCTTAAAAAATTTAAAATCACTGGTTGGATTGGTCAGGATTTGGAAGAAAAAAACTTGAAAATAATAATTGCTATGAAACTCATCATCATTGTTTACTGATAAAACACATGTGTCATCAGCGTAAGTGGTGAGGACAGTGGTAGGATGAGTTGGAATGTCAGCTGTATAGACCGTGTAGAGGATGGGGCCTAGGATACTACCTTGAGGAACACCAGCAGATTGGGTAAAGAGGGAAGAATATGTTACAATACTTAAATTTCTAATTTTCATCTTTTGTGCCATGAATCCCTTGAAGCAGTACAAACCATAACGGGGAGGGGGTTAGTTTACATCCGGATAATAAGCTAATAAGTTTACATCCTCCAAGATCTCCATGACTCTTTGGAGGAGGGGAGGAGGGGGTGAGTCCTTCGGATACAGCCGGGAGGAACTTCCAAGGAAGTTACACCAACCATCTCCACACCCTGAGGTCTACTCGATACTAATATTTTATTTATTTCCTATAAATAAATAAGCATAATTCATGCCTCTGAGTATGTAGATAATATTCAGATTGGTTGTAATCACCATAAAGTTCTGTGGATATTGCCTCAGAAAATCTAATTCAGGAAATAATGTTTCCATTATATTTATTTATTCGTATAAATTGTAAAATTAATGCAGCTGTTACCTCGAATTTGGTTAATCTCTCGGCAATTATCTGCACCTGTTGCGCTCTAAATGGAGTACAAGTCTGTAAAACGCACGATCCATTGAATTGTACGTTAATGTATTTCAATTCACAGGATCCTGTATCCCATTCATATTATGATTATGTCTACATTTTTATAATTAACGTAATGTGCTTTTTTATTTTATTCAGTTAAATACTTAATTGCTGTTTTATTACAGCGAAACTTCAATTATCCGGATAAATTGGGGCCGAAATTGATCCGAATATCCAAAACTCCGAATAATCAGAATTACCACTCAATTAGGGTATTGAAATAAAAATACATACATATGTAATTTTTCATCTCTGTATTTTTCTGAATAATTAAAAATGTGGCTGTTTATTGAGAAATAACACATTAAAAGGAAATAAATAGTTCCTTTTAATGGGTTATTCCTCAATCCTTGCCAGTTAATACTGTTGGTATTGGGAAACTTTTGGTGAAAAAATTGTTTGTGCCTAATACTTTTGGCTGAGGCTGCATAAACAAACATATATACACACAAAACCATATATACATTCAGTAAAGGAAAAAATATTAAGTACAAAGTTGATTGAGCGATAAATTTCTGAAGTTAGACAGATTAACGTTTGAAAAAAATAATATTTGTTGAGAGGGAACAGAAAAAAATGATATAGAAAAAATAAAAATGAAAAATATCTGAGTAACAGTGAAAACAATATCATAAGATGATTGTTGAAAAAGTTTATATTAGATATGCTAGTATGAAATTCTAAAGCATCCATATAATTAAATAGCATCCGTTTGGAGGGAGATGAGGTGGTGGAAGAGGTTGTTTTAAAAATTCCGAGGGAAGATGCGTTACAAATAGAAGGAGGAAGAGAATTTCAAAGATTAGCGGAGAGGGCAAGGAAGGAACGTTGGAATGCAGTAGTTTTGTAGGATGGGGTGTAGAGATCGGAGAGGCGGGACCTTGTATGCAATGATTGGATTGAGGACTTGAAATGTAGGATGTTATGAATAAACGGAGGGTGATGTGTGTTAATAACTTGGAAGAGGAATGTACCAAGCCATTAATCTCTATGGAAGGAAGGGGAGAGTCAATTTATGTACAAAGCTTGGTTAACATTTCGGAAATCGTGGATGTTCCGACACGGAACTCATCCGCCAATTTTTTTTCCAGATTCGCCTTTTCTAAGACATTCTACAATGGACAGTTTCTCGGACACAGTCAATACAACGCGCTTTCTTTTAGGTGCTATAACTCTTTGATTATAAAGAGACAACTCGCGATGGCAATAGGACCTAGACTGGGCAAAACCCGTGTAGGATGTGCTATACTTCTAGAAATACACTATCTACGTTTACTGATAAATTGACTGTTATTAGGGGTGTAAGCTCCACCCCTAATTCTGAGACACGGTTCCGGTAGCTGCCGCTTGGTCTATTTAGTTTTACGTGCTTTATTGTGTTATGAAAACTAATAAGACGGGACTTATAGTATTTTTCTCTAACGTCTGTTAATAAACTATCAGAAATTTCGGTTAAAACTATTATTGCATAAAAAAGTTTATATATTTTTCTTAAAATCAATCCGGATAATTGGAGTTTCACTGTATTTTAGATACTCAACAACCATAGATAGAGAAAGTAAATTGATCTTTCAAGATTCATTTGATTCCATTTTATGTCTTAATTTTGTTTTATACTGAAATTACATGATTCTGTTTTGAACAGCTAGGTTGTTTCAAAAGATCTTATGTCTGAACATGGCCCTTACTTCGAACTCTCATAAATAATCCTATAAGATTGTCTTTTCCTACGACTTATACCGATGTTTTCACTGACTAATAACTTTTATTCCTTGTGACTTGAGTGGCTTAGTGTTGGGTAAAACTCTGAAGGTGTTTTGCATTTACAGCTTGTAACTGATGGTTGGCCAGTGGATTCGCACCTTTACTGTGAACATCTTGAAACATTCTATGCAGTTTTGAGAACTAAGTACCTCGCTTTGGGCAACAGTAGCCAAGCCATTTGGCAACCTTACAATGTCCCTGCTCATTGTTCTTGTGAAAAATTATTGCAACTGCAAGAAGTAAATGTTTTGTCTCAACTCTGCTTACAGCCCAGATATTCGATCATTAGATTATGTTCTGTTTCGACCAATGGCTCATTTTTTAAAAAGTCTGATCTTTGAAAATCAGACTATAATTTTACCCCTCATTTAGGTATTTATAATAATTTATCCAATTTTTTTAACCGACTCCAAAAAAATTAGAATACAATGAAACAGTCATATTGAAGAAAAATTATTTTTTAAAAATGAAATATGAAAATTCACAATATAGGTTTAATTTTGTTTAGTGTTATTTTAGTACTATTGCACTAATTTTGTATTACTGTTTTTGTCATAGTTTTTATTATTATATCAGATATGATTCATTTATTTCTCCTGATAAGACGAATATATTGTTTACCTATATAAACTTTGTTTTTTCATTATATTTTTATTTTTTTTCTCTTTCATGTTTCGTTTTCTTACTCTATTTTAAATTCTTACCTTAAAATATGATTGTTTTTTCGTGTAATATTTATAACGTTTAATGTTACTTTTTTACAGTAATTACTTTCAATATTTTTTTGATTGTATTACGTCCTTAATTTTATGTGCGGCAGCTAGGCAGGCATTATATTATTCTTAAGGGGCAGTGTCACCAGAATAAAATTTATTTTTATTTTAAAAAGAGCATGTTCTCAATTCATCTGTATGTTTTTGTATGATTGTTACTCCCTCACTCCAATTGTGAATCGATTTTGATGATTCTTTTTCTGATTGGTAGGTTATACTTTTGAATCAATTGAAATCAATTTAGCGCTTTTTAAGACAAAAAATTAATAAGAAATCACTGTTATATAACCTTCCACTATAAACATATTTTTCCATGATGACTATATCTAAATAATTTATTAAATACAGTCAACTTTCGATGTGTCGATCTTCGATAAGCCGAATCCTTAAATAAGTCGAACAAAATCTACAGTCGCAAGTACATTACACGTAAATTGCACTTCACTGAAAATAGGGGACAAAAGTGAGGACTTCTAGGACTACCACATCTATGAATCGAACTATTGTCAGTCATCACCTCTATAACTCGAACTTAAATTCAAAGAATTTCATGGGTAATTCGTTTTCCTGTTTTCTGTCAATGTTTATATTTTCAGTTCAAAGGTAAACCAGTCACATATCGGTTATTCACTCGAGTAGTTTTACAAAGGCTCTGCGAAAATTGAAAATTCTTTCAAATATCAAAAATTTAAAACTAATTCGTGAAGTGAAGAAAGGAGAAAGAAGTTGGGCGGTTACTGCTAGTAAATTCGGAATTCCGCGTGCTTCTCTTTCAAGCATCCTAAAGAATAAAGAAAAGATCGCCACTGATGGAAGGCGGTAAGTCTGCTTTAAGGTACCGCCAAAAAAAAGTGCTGTTCAGTTGTAGAAGTAATGTTGAAAGTTGTATGATTAATAGTTCCGGGTATTTAATTTTCTGTTTCAATTTTCATTATATGTATATAAAACAACATACATTCAGACATTCGTGAAAAATATATGTAAATATTTCAACTTCAACTTTATGAAGATAAGTTGAACGATAGCCTCGATAAGTCGTTGTTCAATAAGTCTAACTGAAGGTAAGCCGAACTATTTTTAACTTGACGATCGACTTATCGAGAGTTGACTGTATAAACAAAAGAACACTCACCACTAAGAAGTGAAAAAATAAAAGTAATTTATAGAAAAAAAACAAAAACTGAATCCAAGATTAAACCTACATGTAGAACCTTGAACTAAAAAGTAAAAAATAATATTTTAATTACTTCGAAACAAAGAGAATTAAATGAAAATCAACGAAATTATCGATACTTACATACCTATTCACAATTTAAGATCAGTTATTTTTGGAGTCGGTGCTAACTATAACAAATAGAATTCCAAAAAAAAAAAAATGGTGATTGTACAGATCCCCCCCCTATTTCATCGCCGCCACACTGCTGCCTCGTGTCATTCGAAAGTTTGTTGCAAAGGCAGGATTAAACTGCCCTTCTTGACTGGCACCGACTCCTAAAATAACTGGTCTTAAATTGTGAATAGGCACATAAGTATCTATAATTACGTTTGTTTTCATTTAGTGCTCTTTGTTTCAAAGTAATTATAATATTAATTTTTACTTTTTAGTTCAAGTTTGTACATGCAGGTTATATCTTAAAATCGGTTTTTTTTTCTTAAAATTATTTTTATAATCTATAAACAAAATGTGACTGTTTTATTAATCAATTGTGATAGAAATTAATTTGTTGAAATAATATTTATTAAAGTCACAAGCATTATTTTAAGATGGATTCACAACAGGCTTGAGTTATGTGATGAATCGTTGAAGGATATCCTTATAAATATCTTATTCCACTCTGTGATCGCTTAATTTAGTGTCCCTGTCATAGACGGCCTACGCTTTAAGAAATATGATCTATGATTCCTCTATCTTCTTGCCACAGATCTCTCACGGATCATCAACGCACCTCTGACAACCTCTCAGGTCCATTCTTCAATCAGAATGGTGAAATTATATATTATATAATATGTAAAACAGTATAAAGGCAATTTAAAGCATGCATACTTATCATTATAAATAAAAATAATTAATTTCTTTATTTCTATTTCTATTATTTATTTTAGTATGGATGATTGTCTCGCAACCTACTTACGAAAATCTCCTCAATCTAAATTAGCCTATACAGTAAAACTTTGTAATTATCGGTTATAAACCCGCAATGATTTTTTATTTATTTTCATATTTACATATTTGGTATATATATATTCAAGATATTCATTTTGATAAGGATATATTTTTTGGCTAGTGGCCTATATTTTTTTTTTGGTGAAACTTTTTTTTCACGTTCATTTTGACTCCCTCAAGCTTTGTTACTGTTGCTCGGATCTAAAATTTGACGACTATTTTTCCAATCAGAAATTTAATGGAAAATGCTTTTTCTTATATGATTCGTTGCTATGACCTTCTGTTTAGGTGCTACATTGGTTTGAAGGAAAAAAGTCGTGAATGAAAAGGCTATTTTCTTTCAACATTGCTTATTTCAAATCATCATTAATTGTTAATGTAATATAATTATTGATTTAAGTAAATTGATCCTTTTTATTCTAAAATTTAAATTGGAAAAAGCAGTTGATTATAGATAGACTTATCTATGATCTATTGTTTTTTCCAGTCAGAGAGAAATTGAGTTCTTACTATCAGGTTTTTGAACAGTTGTTATGACTTCAACAATTTGTAAGTCTTTATTTTGTTTTTAACATCGTAATAAAAAAATAATATATCATTATATAAAAAAAATCTGCCGCGGTCTAATTATATCTATGACATTTTTCAACAAATTCTTTCATGAAGAAGTATGCATAGTAGTATGCATGGAATAGAGTCTGCATAAATTAATTACAACATGCAGTATTTTTATTATTTCAAGATGCATAAGCTAATAAACACTGATGATTTTTTTATTTTTATTTTTTAAATTTTGCATCTTTATTCACGTCTGCTATACAATGAGATTAAAATAAGTGAATTTCGTGAAATACGAAAATACTTAGTTTAAAAGGAATTATACTTATTGTTAGATGAAAGGAAAACACCTCCTACAAAAAGATTTTTTTTTTTTGTAACTTGAGTCAGGAGATCCCACATCCAGCTCCTTTTCAGCGTCTTGGGTGTTGTCTGGAATGTGGCTTGTGGCCCTATCGTTTATGAGTCTTTTGGGATGTGTGTGTAATGCTTCGTGAAAACGTTTGTAGATATCCCGTAACTGTTGGCTTACTCACCATGGTGCTTTCGTGAGAGTCCTGAATCTTTTTCTTTATTATTCCATTTATTTAGATAAGGCATAATAATAAAAAAGTTAAAATACTTTCTTACATTGAAATATTGTGATGGATGCCAACAAAACCTTGATTCCTTGGTCTTCCTCTGGTGCCTGTTAACAAGGTGCCATATTTCTTCGCACTAACAGCGTTGGATCCTTCTAAAAGCCTTTGTGAAACATCTGTTTGTTTGTGTATTTGATTTTTAAAGCATGAAACCCCCAGGGTCGTCAACGCCTGAGTAAAATATCCCCTACAATTATTAGAGACAATGATTTCAATTAGTGAGTTGTCGCTCATTTTAATAAAAGCACCTTTCCCGTTCCAGTCCTACCAAGCCTCTGGTCTTATTAATTAAGCATTGTTAACATTTATTTCTATTTCTTGGTGGCCTAACATTGAATTAAATATCAGAATTATTAACTTCATATAAAAAAGTTCTTAATTATATAAGTATATGTATGTTTGGTAAAGTTCTTGAGATTCATTCCGTCAATAAATAAAAATAACTATTTTGGCGACGTTTCGAGACTATATTGTTCTCATAATCATGCCCTACAGTGAAAAAACAGGTTACAATAAAATTAAATAAGTTATACAAGTTATTTCAAAACATAAAGTTAGCTACAATATAAGAGTTTATTATTTTTAAAATGCATATTTTCATTAAGGGATTGTCATAATGTTTTATTTACACAAGTAACTGATTTGTATGCCGAATGAGAACACCATGTTTTTTTTTCTATTTTAAAAGTAAACTTCCCCATGAAATAGAAACAGAATCATTACTTTTAACATATCATTCGATTAAATATTCAAGTTTTTTTAAGATTTGCAGTTTTGTGGATGGTTGTTTCGAAAAACGGTGAGCGTTGAAGTAATATAAGACATTGTAACTTCCCTAAATAAGGTGAAGATCAAGCTGTTCTTTTGGTCACAAATTTGAAAAATACTCTGCTCTTATAGGAAATTTAATGCTAAATCCGAAAATGTGGTAAAAAATTTAAAAACATTAAATATAGTAAAAACCGTGGTTTCCTCAAAAAAGTCTTTGAAATATCGTATTTCTGCAACGGATTGAAATAGAAAGGTGAGGTCTGCGTCATTTTTCTACATTTTTTAACTAGTTTCACCCAATTGTGTTGTTACTCTAAGAGGTAACTAATAAATGTTTTATATTTTCCTTGCAACCCTTGAATTCTTTTCTCTAATTTCTAAAGATGCTATGCTATAAAATTTCCTCTTTTTCTAAGTCTATTCCTTTTAAAGTCTTTTCAGCTCCATTAAACCAATCCGAGCTATAGAATCCTCGCAAAATAAAAAAGGAATATTTTATTCCTTTTTGTTGTCTCTGGATTCATTTAGAACAACTTTCTGTAGAATTTAAACCTCCGTGAGGCTTTAGAATATACAGAGTTCTTCGTAAATAAAAGGTCGAGTATTCCTTCGTAATTATTTTTAAAGCACCTTTTTATATTTAATAATAAAGATATTTATTAAAAGTTAAATATATTATTAATATTACTAAATGTATTATTGTTTGTTACAGACCGAACAATTCGCTATTCTCTGGCTCCTCTTCATCTTGATTGTCTTCGGCAACTCGGCGGTTCTTGCAGCTCTACAATGCGGCAACAAACCAAAGTCAAGAATGAACTTCTTTATAATGCAACTAGCACTTGCTGGTATTTATTTTTAATATACATATAATTATTATTAATTAAATTTTGACTTGCTAATCTGTGATAATGTTATTTTTTTTTCTTCTGTATAGTTTAATATTTAGCGTAAACTTTTGATTTTTTTTATGGCCTCTGCCTTAAAAATTATGGATGCTAAGGGATGGGTATCGAAATACCGATAGTTTTCTTTCGATATGTCGGTTCTTTACTTTACGGATATATTGTTTTCTCTATATTATAAAAATACGTAATATAGGTGAAACAAAATCCATTTACACAATATGTACAATGAAAATTTCTCACATCAGGTTAACTTCTGGTAATTTTTATTTTTATTTTATTTTTTTAGATAGAAGTGTTTTATTTTATTAATACAGTGAAATTCCAATTATCCGGATTTAAATTTCTCCCATCAGGTTAACTTCTGGAAAATTTTCTCTATTATTTTTTTTTTTGTTAGATAGAAGTGTTTTATTTAATCACTATCTATATTACTATCTGCCTTACTATAAAGTATCCATTCACGAAATATCTACAATGAAAATTTCTATCATAGGGAAGTGGGAATTACAAAATATCAACATATAAAAACTAAATCCATGTTTAACATATAATATTGTTAACTGGAGAAATACTTTCTCACATTATACGAGAGGAAATAAAAATATATCAATATGTGATACACTAAAAAAGTGTTGAAACTGATGTTAAGTTCTGTCACATCTCCTTGGTTTCTGTAGTTATAAGTGTTCAGGTTTTGTCTTTTTGTTGATTTTAATTTAGAATCCAAGTAGCATATGACACAAGAAAGGAATATAAACATCTTAAAAAATATTTTATTGATCTTGTATACAATATATTTTATTAAAATCATACATTTTTTAATTTTGTTTTCCCTCTACCATTAGGGTCATTGGCATTTATTTTTTTTTATTTTTATTTACACTCGGCCATAAACCTAAAACCTAAAACCTTTAGGAACTCCAACAATAAATGCACTGAATTATCATCATTCTGTAGAACTTTTTTCAGTGTACGAGGCATTTTGAGTCTTTTCCTTACTGAATGAAAATGTTGACAGTCTACTAATACAGTAGAACCTCGTTTATCCTAATCTCCATCATCCGAACTCTCTATTATCCGAATTCGCAGAGGTACCTACGATGATGAAATAAACGCCGTTGATGTAGCTTTTCAATGGATTGAAAGGCAAGAGGAAGCAACTGCAGTTCAGCTGCTTCAACTAAAAAAATAAAGGACTTGGCTCTGACAAAAAACTGAAAATGTTGAAGCATGCGACATTGAAGTTTTTTTCAAGCCAACCGAAATAAAAAAAAGTAGGTCTTTAGTATGAATGTATGTAGGTAAAACATGATATATACTTATTTCGTCTTAATGTACATAGTAATAAATGATGAAGAATTTACATGTATGCATTGAATTTTTCCTAGGTTTTGGGATTTCGTTTTAGACGGACTGATTTTTTTTTTTCTGCTTCTATGCAAAATTTTCAACCTCCATTATCCTTACTTTTCTCTTATCCAAACCATCCCGGACACCAATAAGTTCGGATAATCGAGGTTCTACTGTACGTGTTTTATTGTCATGTGTTCCAGACACTCAACACAATTCTCAGGCGGCACAAAATCATGCATTTTAATCAATTAAAAAAAAAATATATATATATATATATATATATATATATATATATATATATATATATATATATATATATATATATATATATATATATATATATATATATGCAATATGCAAATGAATCTAAATCATTTGATTGAAACCGCTGCTGAAACGACAGGATTATATTTGTGAATTATATTCATGATCCCTTTTAAGTTAATAAATTACCCCCGCGAGGCCCAAGTTGACATATCTGACAGGGCCTTCCCCGTTTTTGTCAAAAGCAGTGCCCCATTTTCCATTACCCTAGCTTTCGCTGTGGAAGGCATTAAGGGCTCAACAAGTGCTAAGTTGGCATTATGTTTTAATGTCTTCATTATAGATTCTGTCTTTCCCTTCTGCTTCGCTTTTGCTTTGCATGGGAATTGTCCTGTATACTGAAGTAAATTTACAAATTGTTTTCAACTGTCCTACAACAATTTTTGATTATATTCTGCGTAATGACATTATTTGTTACTGGATGTCTGAATAAAATCTTTTATCAATTATGCTTTGGCAATTTATAAATTTATTGGTTAAAAATATATTTTCGTTCGATATAAATAGAGTTCGGATGTTTAATTATTCGGTATTTGTGGAAGCATGTCATTACAACTAGATCGCAGCAGTAATGAAAAATTACTTCGTCAAATATAATATCATTATTGCCCAATTCCATTAACAGCTTTATGACTGTACTATTCAGAACAATAATTGTGAAGATCGAAATATTTTTTATTTTTTTAATGAAAAATATTACAGTGATTTTTCACAACAAATAACTATATTAATTTAAATCAAATCTTTTAATCAAATATGAAAAATAAATTATTAAAAAATGATATATATATATATAGTATATATATATATATATATATATATATATATATATATATATATATATATATGCAAATGAATCTAAATCATTTGATTGAAACCGCTGCTGAAACGACAGGATTATATTTGTGAATTATATTCATGATCCCTT
Organism: Euschistus heros; assembly: GCA_003667255.2. Classification (NCBI taxonomy): domain Eukaryota; kingdom Metazoa; phylum Arthropoda; class Insecta; order Hemiptera; family Pentatomidae; genus Euschistus; species Euschistus heros. The sequence continues at coordinate 225,373 of RCWM02000686.1, read as the reverse complement.
TTAAGTTAATAAATTACCCCCGCGAGGCCCAAGTTGACATATCTGACAGGGCCTTCCCCGTTTTTGTCAAAAGCAGTGCCCCATTTTCCATTACCCTAGCTTTCGCTGTGGAAGGCATTAAGGGCTCAACAAGTGCTAAGTTGGCATTATGTTTTAATGTCTTCATTATAGATTCCGTCTTTCCATTCTGCTTCGCTTTTGCTTTGCATGGGAATTGTCCTGTATACTGAAGTAAATTTACAAATTGTTTTCAACTTTCCTACAACAATTTTTGATTATATTCTGCGTAATGACATTATTTGTTACTGGATGTCTGAATAAAATCTTTCAATTATGCTTTGGCAATTTATAAATTTATTGGTTAAAAATATATTTTCGTTCGATATAAATAGAGTTCGGATGTTTAATTATTCGGTATTTGTGGAAACATGTCATTACAACTAGATCGCAGCAGTAATGAAAAATGACTTCGTCAAATATAATATCATTATTGCCCAATTCCATTAACAGCTTTATGACTGTACTATTCAGAACAATAATTGCAAAGATCGAAATATTTTTTAAAGAAAAATATTACAGTTTTTTCACAACAAGTAACTAGATTAATTTAAATCAAATCTTTTAATCAAATATGCAAAATAAATTATTAAAAAAAGTATCTATCACCTATCGATCTAAGCCTACAAAAATAGAAATACAATTAATTGTTGAAGCTAATGTTGCAAAACTCAATTTCTCCCAGATTGGGAAAAACAATATTTTCCAATATTTAAACTTGCAATAAATTTCCTTTGTTAGTTGTCCCGAATTCGTATCAAATCAAGTGTTCGAATCGCGTCATTCATAATTCTATTTTCCTCACGTAGTGATTTTTTGTGATTGAAGTTGGTACGTTTAATTCTTGTTTTTGTTTTTTGCGTTGAAGTAAATGTTTCCCATGTAGTTCAGAGTTCCGTGTTTTTTTTTTTTTTTTTTTTTTTTTTTTTTTTTTTTTTTTTTTTTTTATTTTTTTTTTTTATTTTTTTTTTTTTTTTTGAAATGCATTTGGTGTTGTTAATATTAAATCAAACTCTATGGAACTAGATTGTAATAGGAAAACCCTTAAGTGAAATTGACATTTTATATATATTTTTACTACTATATATGTATGTAATATTCATTATATTAATCTAATGTTCGATTTCTGAGTTTAAATGTATATTATAATAAAAACTGGAAGTGCCGCTGGGTTCTGCTCCCTCTCATGCCTTTCAAGCCATTTAAATTCGTACAGCAAATTCACTGGTTGTCAAATTTTATTTGACAGGTGTGAATAAATATATAAAGTCAAAAAAAAAAAAAAAAAAAAAAAAAAAAAAATGTATATTATAATGTCCTACCATTTCAACTTTTTTTCCCTTTCATGTTTTATGTTTAAATGTTTAATTCAAAATTAAATGTTTTAGTCCTAACTAATATCTTTTAATCGACCAGTTGATATCATACTCATTCACAATTCTTTTGTACTGTAAACATATTATTATCTATTTATTTATATTATTTTCTATTTCCCTTACACCCTCTCAGTTTCCCTCAATTTCATGATTTCTATCATGATCATAAATGTGCATTACGACTACTTATGAAGGAATTTTTCGCTAGTACCATTAGGAGACGTTTATGAAGAAACACTTATTTTTCTAATGGAATCACAATGTCGAAATTCCGACAAAATGATATAATGACCCAATTACAAATATTTATATGTGACTATAAAAAAAATTTGATTGTAAGTCCATTAAACGTAAGTAAATTGATTTGATGAAATGCTTATTAAATAGACTAAAAGTAATATTTTATTTTGTAGAAAACAATATTTCCATCCCTTAATAATTGAGATCTATAAATCTGACCTGGTACTCCTTAAATTTATAAAATTCCATCACAACCTTTCCTACTATCCAATCATTATTTATTTCCACAAATCCTGATAACCCACCTCGCAGACTAAAACCGCAGTGACCGCGAGATTTCTGTAAATATTTACTTCTTAAGCCCTGGTAATGGACAGCTTCTCGACTACTGGTGATAACTCGGATATAAAGTTTTAAATGTTTTTTTTTCTTTCTAATTCTTCGCAAATATAACTTTTTTAGAAAATTATCTACGTTATGGATATTTTCACCCTCGAGTCTTGAATATAATATTCCTCATGTTATCCATGTTCAAGTTTCCTTACAATTTCATATTTGATCTTTAAAATTAATCGATTAATTATCGTATTTTATTAATTGACATAGTGATAGTACGGATAATAATAATTATGAATAAATCTTTAGCAATGGACTTTGTAATAGTACATTACATGTGTTACTAGAAATAAGATTAATCAATGAACAGTGAATATAACCCCTGGGGTTTATCAAAGTAGATTAACTTTATCAGCATCGATATTTTTCTTTATTCAAGTCCAAGTTCATTTAGAAATGCACTCAATATAAATAATATAGTAAAACAATAGATAGAAGGAAAAACATTAAATGAGTTGTACATTAAGCTATCGAAGAATTATTGAACAATGGCTGTACAGAATAACATAGCACAATCGTGTAAACGTTTTTGAAAGCGAAAGCGTTGTGTTTTACTTACCGATATATTTTACGTTTTATTTTATTTATTTTTGTTTTTTTTTTATTTTGTTTTTTATATCTTACAAAAGTATCTACAGCGTATCATCCCGTCGCATGTATTAATGGGATTAACAAATCATCAACGCTGATATTTTGAGTTCTTAAGTTGCTTATGTATAAAATAATAGAGAAAATAAAGAAAAGAGGGAAAAAAAATAAAAGAGGAATAAACAAACATTAAACGAGAAACGTATGAAGGACATCCTATTGCTTTTCATTTTGGAGAAGAATTGTTGAAAGAAAAGAAAGAATTTAACTAAAAATAAATCAAGTCTTGAAGTTTGTATTCAAGTCGGTACGCCAAAGTGACTTAGTCCTTTATGTCATCAATATGCTGTACTTTCGTAATGTGTGTTGTTAATGTTATCTTAAAATATATCAGAAAAAGAGAAATGTATAAAAAATATTAAGACAAATAAAAGCTTTTAGAGAAGAAATTGTGGGTTAGTTATAGAGACTTAATTACTACTTTTATTTTGTGACTATAATTTTCAGAATTATAATCACGAATTTTTATTATTTATTAATTTTTTTTCCAAAGAACCTAAAATATTTATCATAGACAGAAAATGCTTACCACTTATAACAAAAATAAATTAATTAAAAAACTCTTTCTGATCGACTAAAGATTCAATCTACCACAGGAATATAAAAATACCACAATTAATTTGCATTAGTTTATTATGGCGATTATTTTGGCTTACAATGTAGCGCTTTATCGAAGCTAGAAGTTTTGTTGTTTTTTAGGTTGGATGAAGGATTACATTTTACATTAAAACGTAAATAAAATTAATTACTTTTGTAGTGGTATATATGGCCACAACCATCTTTTTAATTTATTTTATAGAATCGCGACTTCTTGTCGTACAGTATCATTAAATAATATCCCACTGATCCCTTTTGAATAGATCCGCTATCAAGGACTCCAACTGGAATCCACACCCAAGACTTCTTCAACATTTACTAGTCAAACGTTCAAACCTTCCGATTTACTACAAAAGACTCATTAACATGGCACTTATCAGACCTATTTGGACATATGGAGTTGGGCTTTGGGGCTCAACTAAACCTTTTAATTCTTCCTGTATCCAATCCTTATTGCTCCTTACATTGTTACAAATAAACATATCCATAAATATCTTAATGCACCATAGGTTGCTGGTTTAGCCCAAACCAGATACCTATCCTTTCATAGTAAGCTCCATAACCATTCAAATCAACTTGCCTCCCAACTTGCCTCACACTCCATTCCTGATAATCCCCCGAGGCTTCTGAAAGGAAGATGGCCCAGAGACCTTCTAATATAAAATTTTTATTGAAGTTTTACTAGGGAGTAGTTCTTCACAGGTTATTTACATGCCATTGTTATCATTATGGTCAAATTTACTTGTATAGTGTACAGTTGTAAATTTAATTATTTCAAATGGCTTCTTTTTAGAGTTAATCAAATTATAGCTTTTGTTTTATGTCAATTGTTATATTGCTATATTTTAATTTATTGTTGACGTCCTGATATTAATTTTGAACATTATGAGTTTTGATCATAAAAACCATATTTTTTTTTTACTATTCATATCAGCAATTTTTTAATAAAACAATAAAGCTTTGTTTCTCAACAAACTCCGGAGAAAAATACTGGGAAGAAAGAATAAAAAACTAGGAGAAGGAGCTTGGTAAGAAGGAAACAACAAATCAAGAAGTCCTCGACCTTAGAGCGGAGCATTCTATAAATTAGTTGGACACTGAGGGCCCTGTCCCAACTGGAGTCTCTCTCCTCCTCAGTTCTAGGCTATGGATGTTATTCCTATCTTCCTCATCTGGACCACTCTCTCAATAATACTTCCTTTTTATTCAGGAATCGGCAAAGTTAGAGGAAAATTGATTCAAACTAGCTCAAACCAGTTGACCTCATTGCACGAATTAATAAAACAAAATTATTATATGCAAAATTCAAGCTAGTTGAAGTTCCTTGGGATTTAAAGTCTACCATAGCAACTTTTATAAATATTTAGAACAGTTTTAAGTTTCTTGATATAAATGATTTATGATTTATGATAAGTATTACTTAACAATTCATCCGGTTCCCTTGCATAAGCGGGGCTTCTCCAGACCGACCTGACCAGCGCTACACCGACCAGTTCGATCCCTTACTCATCACTTCGAGTTTACATTTATCGAAAGTTCTTTCCTATAACCTCACATTTAAACATTCACTTCTACAATTTCAAATTGGATTGTGTTGTTTAGTGTGTTATATTGATATTTAGTCTTCTTAAATGTAAATAAGTGAAACAGAAGTTAACAACATGAGTTTCATAATGAATTTAGTGTTTTATAAATTAATAATTTCTTATATCATCTTCCCTAATGTTTAAAAGTGTTACAAAAGTTGAGAAGATTAATTTCTGCATGGATTTGGTTTTTTATATAAGGAGTACGAAGTTTTCGCACTTTTCTAGCAACTAGCTCACCAAATATATCAAAATCATCGGGTTGTACAGATGTTCCTTGCTGATTTTTTTTATATACTTCTTGTAGCATTCCATAAACTTCTGCATTTTGCTTCTCACTAGTGGTTAGAACTCTTTTCTTTGGTGTGGTAGATTTTGCTTTTAAGCTTTTGGTGTTTTTATCAGTAATTTCCTTTTGAGCCTGCAAATCTTCGTAGCTTTCTTGTAATTCTCCCATATTACTTGTACTCTGGCTGACGCTAGCGGTATCATCGTCATTTGTTTCGGATTCTTTTGCCTCTCATCACTGTCTGAATCATCACTTTCCTGTAAAGTAAAGAATGTATGTTATTAAAAACTGCATAAAAATATATTAAAAAAATGTATATTAAAAAAAAATATAATAAGAACTTTCAATTAAATTTAATTTGTATTTTATTTCAGACTCCTAAAAGTGAAGAGGAATGGGAAATATAGTTATATTTGTTGTATCAAATTAAATGAGAAATGTTTAGTTTACATATTTCGTGAATGAATTCTTTATCGTACCATTGCCCTAAAGTAAGACTAATTCAATAAAACACATCGATCTAAAAATTAATTTAAGAAAGTATATCAGAAGTTTCATATTTTATTTCCCCTTCCCTTGAGAAAATACAGGGAAGTATCTCTTAGTGTAAAAAAACTTGGATGTAACTAGATCAAAAATGTAGAAAAATGCCGCAGACCTCACCTTATTAAGCCAATCCGTTGCAGATATACGATAAATCAAAGACTTTTTTGAGGAAACCACTTTTTTTTTTTTCGTAAAAGCTGTAATATCTCCATTTTATATAAATATTTTTCAAACTTTAACCACATTTTCGGATTTGGCATTAAATTTTCTATAATAACTGAGTACCTGTAACCTTGAATTTTACAAACTTGGGATCAAAACAACAGCTTGACCTTCACCTTATTTGGGGAATTTACAATGTCTTATATTACTTCAACGCTCACCTTATCTTGAAAAAACTATCCACAAAACTGCCAATTTTATTAAAACTTGCAAATTTAATAAGCTTTCGAATGATATGTTAAACGTAATTATTTTGTTTTGCTTTCATTAAGAAATTCACTTTTGAAACTGAAAAAACATGGTGTTCTCATTTCGCATACAAATCAGTTACTTGTGTAAATAAAACATTATGAAAATCCCTTAATGGAAATGCGTGCATTTTAAACATAATAAATTCTTCATAGGAATAAAAAAGAAAGAAAAAAAATATTGTTTAATAGAAAATCAAGGAAAACTGTCAATAAAGCGACACCAGATCAGAGGATCTTATGTTATTACATTTATTTATTTATTATTATTATTTACGATTTATTTTATTAGATTTCAATATAATGTTTAAAATCCAATGATAATGAACATCGACTTCAATTTTGCCGTTAGCTTCTAAATGCAGATTGTATTGAAGAACTATTGTACTACTTTTTGAGGTTTTTTGATCTACTTTTACACAATTTTTTTTTTTTTTTTTACACTAAGAGATGCTCACCCTTTATATCAGAAATTAACATCATAACTTTCAGCAAGGATTCTGTGTTTTATATATTTATAATTTGTTATTTACACTTCCCTAACATCAGAAAGTTTATCAGGAGTTAAGTTTTTTAACCAGATCGATGGACTGGAGAATGTTATCGGAAATGTTATTTTTCTATGTCCTTTCACGTAGACCATAACGAAGAGTGGCAGGAGGTTATGGAAGAGGTACCTCTTGCCGATATTTAGGTCAAGATACTGTTACCAGCTTACCCTCCACCATCCAATATTATTAATGGTCCATTCATTTAAAAAATATATTTATTGTTGCAATAAATATTTTTTCATATTGACATGTTTCCATTGCTTAGTTGACAATAAAGGAATAAATATAGAAATCATTTATATCTGAATAAATCTGTATTGGTCCATCATATGACATCAAAGATTTTTTTTTAAGATATTGAGTAAAGAGTACGGAGTCATTATAAGTGTTAGGGAGAGAGAGAAACACTTTATTAAGTGGTGCTGCCCATTTTAAATGGGTTGCTAAAAACACAGCATACTTAATCAATCTCAATATGACATTTTACAATATTCAATATTAAAAAAAAAAAACAACGTAATAGTCATTATTTTAAAAATATAAAAATCTACATATGAAAATGATCGATCCCATGCGGAATATAAATTACAATTAAAGCGAAATTTAATATATTAAAAAGATAATATATAACCTTATTTAGGTATAACAATATAAAATAAATATAAAACTATTCACATAAATAACAATAACCATAACTGTATAACTAATAACAATAACAATAACTATATAACTAATAACAATAACAATAACTATATAAAAACTAGGATAAACAAGCAACATATATCTCATTCTACCTATTTTTCTTTCTTTGTATATACTTTCCATCTCTTTTGCTCTTACCAAACCATCAGGATTATTCCCAGGGAGTCCAATATAATATTTTCCGCTAACACAGACACATCCTTCATATCAATGCCCAGGTCTTCTATGAAACTCCTTGTTCTATTAGGTATAGTTCCGCGAGTATAGGCCTCTCACATGGAACTCTCTTTCGCCGAAAGTCTCACGGAACTTTTCTTTAAGGAAAGGGATGCATTTGTCGTATATTCCTTTCTTTTCCCTTTCTACTTTACCTTCCTGATCCGGATCGTTGCTTTGGAATCTAACTGTGGGATCTAGAATCAACGCTGAATTTCCTTTTTTTGAAAACGCAACGATATCAGCGTATCGTGTAGATCCATCGGTATCGATGCAATATACCTTATCGAAGCAGGTAAAATCTTTCTCTTCAAGGAGCCTCATTATTTCGTTTTTAACTCTGTGACGACGGCGTGTTATAAGGAGGGAGTTGTTGGGGCAAATTCCCAGCACATGTGCTGGTGTTTCAGACTCTCTGCCGCATTTGCGGCAAAGGGACCCAACTTCTCTCTTCTGCTCGCTGACGCCTGGGACTCCACGCAGGGGTGCTCAGTTAATATTAAGCTTAAGGGCGTTGGACCATTCAGACCCGGATAGCATCTTCTTGTCGTACAGTTAACTATTAGCTTTTGGGGTTTCTTTAAAATGTCGAACACCAACGCCCTGCCACCTGCAACTGGCCCACTCTTCAAACGCATTTTCTCTCAGCGACTGCCGTAGAGCTCTCACATTCCGGTACCCCTGATCAACAACCAGTCTATCAGCGCACTCGGAGATTTCCGCTGTATCATCAAAGACAGGTTGGAACAGAGAATCCGGCACATAAGACAGTCGCTGGGCGATGGACCAATGCTGAAGAGGGGCCTCCCATTGACAACGCATCAGTCCCAATCCTCTAAACCTCCTTGGTGCATACAGCATCGCCGTCGATGTATTCGCTGGAAGACCAACAATGGACTTGACACTTCTCCGAATCATTGTATCGATTCCATCTTGTAGAGAAGGACGCAGCTTCGTCAGGGGCGCTGTTTGAAGAGGGTATGTGAGACCCGGGAACAAATATTGATTAACAATGTTGAGCTTTTGCTCGGGCTTGAGCAAACTGGACGTTACTAATTTGTCCAAATTACCACTATTTTGTGTCACCGAATCCTCGTTAAATATTAGCTCCCCCGAGAATGTGCACCCAAGATACTTCACTGTTTCTTCTTGCTTTACTGTCCGGATTGCACTTCCATTCTCAAGGGAGAGCATCGCTGATTGCAGCTCTCCTTTATTTAATATTATTCCCATGTTTTTTTGTAGGTTAATTGCCAGACCTATTTCATCAAGTATTTTTTGGATGTTGTTTATCACTCTCTCCGCGGCTCCCTTGTCTCGCGCCGACACAACCTGGTCATCAGCAAAGCCTGTGAGGACCACACTCTCTGGGTCACTCTTCAGGTTGTATCCATATTGCATAAAAAATTGCTGATCGAACATTTCACGGTACATATGGTCGTTGGCCAAGTTGAAGAGAGATGATGACTAGGGGCCGCCTTGGGGTACTCCCCTTAGCACCCTGATCTGGCTTGTCAAGTGTTAGTTACCAATTTTCTTCGTACTAAACCCAGTTGACAACTTTCATCAAAGAAGTTGACAACGATGCATCAAAGAATTATCGCAGAGGAAGCATAGTAACAAACCTTAGTCTGAGCACTGGCTGATAGCACTTAGGGAAAAGTGAAGAAGGGAGGTTTGGCTGGCCAGGGCCAATGAGAGTGGTGCAGGGTTGCCGGTTTTCTCCCCACCTACCTTGAGCTGTTCATTACAGTTCTACCTGTCATACAAGTCACTTTGTGATTTTGTTTTCGTAAGGTGTTCACATCGCAAACTCGCGAAATGCGTCCGAAAATAAATTACAGTCTTTCCGTTTATTTAAAAAAAATAAATAAATTTTTTATATTATTTTTTACTTGGGATAGAATAGCAAAAAAATTATAATGAAACTAAATCCCTTAAGAACTATGAGTAGAAAAACAAAAATCGTTATAGGCTATGAGACCTTTTGAGTATATATTATATTGCTAATAAACAAAGTGAAACTTAAGAAAAACAATTGTCTGAGATATGACAAAAATATTTAAAATTTGTTTATTAGATAACATAAAGATAAAATGATGCTACGATCCTTAAAATGGCTAAACTTTAGTTGAAATTATAAAAACATTTTAAAAAATTAAAACCAAACAAACATAAACCAATTAAGAGAAAGATCTCAGCAGGGCGGACCCATGTGAGGGTTAAGGAGCTTTGGCAAAGTTTCTCCTCCTCCTCTCGCCAGCCCGGTGCCATCAGCCACCGCTCAAACTATATGCTACTTATAAGGTATTGTTATCGAGATCATATGATAAAAATAGACTTTAGGTATCGGTACCAAATAACCTAGGAAAAATATTGGTCCCTGCACATCACTAATTATTTCATTTTGTGACTATTGTGAAAATTATAACAATCTAAAGGAACAATCTAGTTTCTGTATAGGGCAACGGTGAATGTTAGTAATGAGTAGTAAGCCCTGAAGGACCTGATCCTGTAATACTGCAAAGGGTAATTGCAGTCTGCTTATTGCTTTGGGTGCTTTGAGCCAAGGTCTTGGGGCACCAATCACCTGTTCTCGCGCGTCCGGTTGGTTTGTTGTTAAGCTAGGCTAATATATCAAGGATTGATTGCACGAGAACAGAGTTTCAATGCAATGCCCACATGCAACTGCTCGAATCAGTATTAAGTTCCATCGTACCATAGTGTTTACGTGAAAATATTACCGCGTTCTAATTTATATTTATGGAAATGGCTCCGTGAGATGTTGTCCTCTAGCGTCAGATGTGATAGCAGAACCGGGGGGGGGGGGGGGGGGGGTTGATAATCCTCTCTGTCCCAGAGCACCTCGATCGAGTGGGATGTTTGTAGAGCAACGGAAATTTTTTTCTTTGAGTTCAAATTTGCCACAGATTTATTAAAGCTGTCTCTGGAATTTGGCGTGATCGATATGAAGATGAGTGATTAAACTGATGAAACACCCCATCAATGCCAGGTGAGAGAACAATTTTCGTTATTGAGAGTTTGAAATTTCCAAATTAAATCATTTCGTTCTGATTGTAAATTAGTTGTTCTTCAGATTTAAATTTAAAAATTATTACAGTTCATTGGCTTTAGCATATACTTTTAACATCTCTCGGACATAGAAACCGTATAAAATATTTTTAATATAAATAAATAAATAAAAAACATTGACACTAATTGTATACTAATATGATAGTCTAGAAGGATCAATACAATTAGGATTTGCCATTTCTATTGGAATTTTTTTTAACACGGAACATGTTTTACCGGTGACCTACTTGGTCATAAGGGATACGTTTTGGGGGAACACGAGGGCGTTACACGTAGTTTGATATTTTGATATTAGGAGAGTAAGTGCAGTTAGGACCTCTACTAAATTCTTACTATAATATCTTGACTAGGAGGCATGTTCTAATGAGTGAGCTCCTTTTGACTATGTTTCTGATAAAACGAAATAAACGTATGAAACCTTTATTTTTAAATTGTAGGAGTCTATCTAAATTATTGCCAATAGTTTTCCGATCAGAAATTTCAGTCCCAAAAACATAAAAACAATTTCGGAACATCAGCACTTTGCTACATAAATTATTTATACTATATATATTTTTTTATATATATCTTGAACTTAAGAATTTATCTTTATATGGGCCATTCTCATGGCAGTGATTTTTCACTGTCCTGCTGGACTTAAGATGGAACTAAAACTTCCAAATCAATATTTTAGGTGAGTTTGAACGTACAACGATCCCTTAAAGTTAGTGCATACAGCCTAGTTTCGAAAAATATTTTTGTTATTTTTTTGTAGCTACAAAAGGCATATAAGCTCATAACTTTCACTTGTCCCTACCTATAAAGTGAGATTTCAAGGAAATTATTTAAGTATTTATTTTTAGAAAACTTATGTTTTTAATTTCTAGAATATGAGACCATACATTAGAGAATAAATTAACATGCTTTTAAACATTTTTAAACTACAAAGAGAAACTGAAAATTCCATTTTCTTTTTGTCCCTCGGTTTGGCCTCACGACCGTCACACTAAATAGTTATTTCAATATTCTCTACAGGAATAAGCTAGTGCTAATTATTGCTATCTACAGAGTAATTCGTGAGGTTATCTTCATAAGTGCAGTGTTTGGTAGACATTTTTTGGTGTATTTTTAAGATTTCCATCAATCCAGGTTAAGTTTTCTTCCTTGTACTTTTTCTTACTCACGACCGTCACGCGTTTTTTAAATAATTCGTATTTTTTAAAAGCTCCTGGACTCCATATTTCATTATTTTTAGATGTACACAACTGACTAGTAAAACTAGCGATTTAGGTAAGGCTCTGGTGTAGCAATAAACATCAAATTATGGGAGGTTCGTCACGACCGTCACACCTTTTTTTTTTTAAAATTGTTAAGAATTACATATTAATGTACCAACACTTTTATACTAGTGAAACATCACTGAATTAAGGTCCTTCAACCGATTTTCGTCAAATTTTATATCAGAGTTACATACCTATATACCAACACTTTTATTAGGCTGAAAAATCACTGATTTAATTTTCATTTTTTTATTTTTTTTGGAGGGGGGGTTAACAACTAAACCTTAATATTTCTTTTTAAGGCATAACTCCTATTTATCTTTTATTTTCTTCAACATGTTTCGGAGTACATGTTGAAACCCATATATTGAACCCGCTGCCGTCAAAACCCCGTATGCCTAAAAGGCAAAGTAGGGAAAAAAAAAAAAAAAAAAGTTCCGGAGTACATTGCTCCATCTTCAGGATAACTGTGAATTCCCTCACATAGTAACAAGTGCATGTCTATACCGACCCTCAACTGAGAGTCGGTATGGACATGCATATAGAGTTATGCCTTAAAAAGAAATATTAAAAATTAAATCTCATTGAATAAAATAGTTGAACAACTAAACTGTTTTTTTTTTTGTAAAATTCTTCCAGAATTGATCACAATTTTTTATTACTTTGATTTTTTATGTATCAATAATAAATTTTATTTATTTAGTTTTATTCATTTGGGGACATTAATAATTTTTTATTACGAAAAAAATGTGTTTAAAAAAAGACTAACGGTCAAGAGCATTACTATGAAAAGCTCCATAAAATGCTTCAAATCAGTGCTAAATAGAAAAAAAAAGATTGGCCCCACCTGGGAATTTAATAAATAGAAGGCATATTATAATAGAAAACTCAAAAATTATAAAAATTTAAGCAACTTTAAAAATGATTTTATTTTATTTTTTAATTTCAGCTGAGGCTATGAGAATGAACCATATATAGAACGAAAAATCAAATATTTTTGAACTCACTTAAGGATGCAAGGAAAAAAAAAAAGGTTCTAAATGATATCATAACCTAGGACAGACATAACGTATGCGGTCAAAAGATGATGCAGGGATGTGTTGTCCTTTTGGTTTTTACCTATAACTGTTTGTTTTTTTTTTTCCGTTCCTACCGGAAACATTTCCAGAAAATATCCCAAAAGTCTCATTTTAAATTTGTTTGCAATTGTCATTTTTATTAAGTATAAACATATTTAATTTCTTGATTTATATTTAAAAAAATAAAATAAAATATATAATCTATGTAGCAAAGTACTATGTCGGAATGGTTGGTATGATTTTAGAACCCATTATGAAAGTTTAACATTCAAAAATAGTCTTCAAAATAATAAAAAAAAATGACATATCTACTTAGGTGACCAATAGCATTTCTAAGTGCTGTAAGGTAACATAATTAAGAATAATAATAGAAAATGAAAAATTTTCAGTACCGATGTGCCAGTCAGTGAGTGAATGAGGAGTGTTGAGTGCATGAAATATGCGATTATTTTTTAATTCACAGCTTCGTTAAGAGTGGTTAGGGATGGAGATAAACATACTAAAAGTCTCCGCCCCATTGGTGTGGGTGAGATAAGAATGGGGTGGTGGGGAGAAGGTTCCATTTTTGTGTTTTTCAATTATATCTCCATAACAGTGGACTCTAAAAATATATGTTGAAAATAAACATTTAAGTTAATTAAATTTCCTATAAATTGAATTATATACATATTTGTCGAAATTCCAACAGTTTTCGAGATGTATGTTATTTAAAATCGATAATTTTATTTTTTTTAAAAAGTTTACTTTTTGTTAAACATTTGTTTTGAATACCAAAAACATACATATAACATTAAAGTAAATTTAATGCTTTACAATTTTGATTCTGACATTTTTTCTGAGAAACGATCGTGGAAGTTCTAGAACCAAAAGTTAACAAAAAGTGAGGTAACATTTGTGTTTTACCGAAAATCAACAATAACGAATATCTCAAAAACGGTTAGAATTAAGACAGATTTATATAAGATGAATTTTATATACAGTTTAATTACCTTTAATGTTTGTTTGGAATATATTTTTCTAGAGTCAATCGTTTTCTAGATATAATCGAAAAACCAAAATAATTGAACTTTTCGCCTCCCCCAAATGTTAGCTCACCCCTCCCCCCCCTCCCTAGGGGCGGGGACTTTTAGTATGTTTACCTTCTAATATTCCTAACGAAGCTATGAAGTCAAAAATGTATGTGTGTTATTTCATGCAATGTGTTTATTGACTGGACTACATTACGGGCTGGCCTATAATGAAAGTCCTCGCTATGGGACAGGTGCCTTGATGAAAACATCAGTTTGGGATTAGAGTCAAGCTTCTCGGCCAATCAGGATATGCTTTCATCGCCAGTAATTGGCTCGAATGGGAAAGCATTCTGTTCTCTGAAAAGCAGCTTTTCCTCTACAGCTAATGAATTTAAAGGGCTTCAGAGGGATTTTGAATTTATGAAGTTAAACTGAAGCAGTGATTAAGTCTTATTGTTCATATCTTGAACAAGATATAACAATATCACTGTATAATATTGATACCTTATTGAAGCTGGTTTTAATATTTAATGCAGTTGCCGTTACAAAATCAGGAAGTTTGAACCCGCAAAATGTGAAAATCGCTAGTGTCGAGCATCTTCGATATAAGAAACTGGATGGAAGGAAAGATAAATTATTCCAACGCCCAAATTTCGGAACGACTATTTTAGTTAGTTTGATTCAATAATTACGGAATGAAAAGAAAATGCCCTTTGTCATAAGAACTTTGGCCGAAGAAAATGAAATATTTTTTTTTTAGGATTTGGGAATTAATTGTCACTTCTATCAGAATTATTTTATTTGAAAAATAGTTTTAAATGTGAAGCACTCATCATCAGTTCCAAAACATGCAAAATCTAAAAAAATCAGCACTTTGTTACATAGATTATACATATATATTAAGCTTTTTTTTTTTTTTTTTTTTTATGTTAGACTAGAAATAAAATATATTGGTCCTCATCTAAGGAGTCAATCGAACTTCTGAATGATATCAAGGGTAGAAGTGGATATGGAGTCAGGAAGGTTAAACTTATGGGTTTCCTCCTAAACTAGTTGGTTTTTTTCCGTTCCTTTGAAGTTGAACTCTGTACCCTTAGCTAAGGAGAAGCCCTCTTTCCATGTTCTGGAGGGCACTTTGAAATTTTTATAAGATATTGCTCCCGTTTTAAATCTAATGGCTTGTATTTATATGCTGAGTAGGCTGAGGACTCGTACAGTTCCTAACAAGTGGAATTCAATAGCTGTAATAAAAGGCCTCATTATCCTTAACAAACGGGTCATTGAGGGAATATTGCTGAAGTGGATCTTGGTTCTCCGGATCAGAATGAAAAATTTATAATTTATTTATAATTTATTTTTTATTGTAATAATGCCACAATTAGCTATTTAATTGTATATTCATCTAATTCAATAGCTGATAAAAGTAATTTGATGATTTAGGAAACATATAAATGTAAAATTGTTAACCAAAAATAGCAAACAATGCTCTATATACGAACGTATATATTCTCTACATTGTTTCTGTAATTGTGAAATATATTTTTTTTTAAACGATTGCCCCTCTCAGCTTTTTTAAAAACAATTTTTTTTTTAAAGAGGAAAATTTTATACAAACCGTTTTCCTGAAAAGTAAAGGAAAACCTTAATTTTGAACTCTATAATTTAACACTTAAGTAAGGACATTTTGATTGTTGAAGGACTTTTCACTTCAAATTAAAACATATAAAAATGGTAATTTTTCTGACTTAATACATCGGGTTTATTTGCAATACTCACGTGAGGACGTTTTGACTTGTAACTCACAGATTTAAATAGGACCTATAATAGTGCAAAACTAGAATTATGGAGCATTGGGAGCCCAGAAAAAAAATAAAATATGAAAATCACATTTTTTTTTTTTTTTTTTTCAGCTCTCAGTCAAAATGGAATAACGATTCTTTCAGGTTTAACTGTACTTCTGTATGCTTTTTGTAATAAAAATATTTTCGTTATGCTCAATACGCCCCTTAAGCTTCAGGGCGCTCAAAAACTATTAAAAAATGACAAAATTCTAATGAAATACGCTTTAAATCTGTAGAATTTTTTTTCATGATAAACTGATCTCAAATCTCGATTCAACGCACCAAAAAACCCATTATATGTGAAATTGTATCAAAATCGAAAAATATTGATTTTTTACCCCTTTCGAGGACGATAAAATTTTGAAGTTGAGATTTCATCAACTTCTAAAGGCCATAACAACTGCTGTGTTCAACCGATTACAATAGTAATAGTATCACAAGAACATACATTCTACTTTTTATCCATGCGTATAACACTGGGTTTACTCCAGATTTTAGTGGACAAAAACTGATGAGAATAAAAAATTCCGAGGTCAACTATAACTTGAGATTTACAATCAGGAGAAATCCTCCGGATTCTGCCTAACTATGCTGTTTTTACGTCTTCTGGAAGCCCTTAAAATTTGGTTTCAATCGGTGGCGAAATATGTGAGATAGCGCAAATTATTTACGTTTTTTTCAGAAATTGACTGCCAATTGTACGTAAACGTTGCAATGTTTCGGCTTACAATTTAAGCCTTCGTCAGGGCTAGAAGAAAAAACGAGGAATTTAAAGTTAGCATAAATACAATTCAACTCCTCTCAATTTATAACATTTGCTCCTCCTTTTTCCTTTCCTTCTTCTTTTCCTTTTACTTACTATTTTTAATTTATAATACTATTTACGCTTTAATCTTAATTATTCCTTTATTGCAATATATTACCTGACTGTCATACTTTATTTAAATAGTAGCATCCCCCGTCGCGGCTTCGCTCACTCTCCTAAGTAAAGAACTTAGATAATTTTAACTCATAATTGATGTTTTATTTTTTTATCAATAAAAATCTTGTATTGAAGTAAACAATTGAGCATTATGCCTTCAATGATATTTCCACGCATAACAATAATTTTTGAACTGGTTAAAATTGCACTGATGAGGTGTTTGAAGTAAGAGCATAATTGGACATTCAATTTTTTATTATTATTGTATTGAGTTACGTTAGTAATGCAGGTGGACTGAGACTAAGACAACATTTTCGAGATATAAAGTTTATTTTTCATTTATTCATTCATTCATTGAAAATTCGGATCTTATTAGGCCTAGGACATATGGAATAATTATACTCTAGACATAGATTTTAGTGTTCGAAACGAATTTCCATTATTCAAGAGTTCTACTGAGCTCAGTGGAACTGGTTTTTTTGTTGTTGTTTTTTTTCCCCGATTCGGCCAGCTAAGGACCACATCATTTCAACTGCTTCTTGCTGCATCGTGCTTTAACATCCACCCAGTACTTGCTCATTCGTTCTCGATGCTGTTGCTTCCTTTCTTCGGTTCACTTCTTGCCTGTTGAAAGCTTAGGTTTTTCTTGGAAACATCGGTGGGCTGTTAGTTTCATGAGGGCATGTTCCCAATTTCGTTGCTAGTGATTCCCACCTCTTTCAAATCTTTGTCTACTTCAGTGAACCAAACTCCCAAAGTTTTCTTTTCGAGAAAGTATGTAAAGATCCTATTTGTCAGTGGCATTAGGTTCATTCATGTTATAAAGCAGTAAAATACTCTGTTTCCTCGTGGTGTCAGTTATTTTTTTTTACGTGGGTGTAAAGTTCGTAGTCGTACCTTTTCCTGTATGTAGTGGAACTAGGTTTATTAAAATAAAATAAACATTGTAAAGGAAAAAGACTGTTGTGTTATTTATAGATAGACAACGGTTTTTTATTTATTTCAGTCTACCTACACATTACATAAAATTTTGTTTTTTCCTACCAAGTAATTAATACAATAATTTATATTATCCTAAAAATAAGTCTGAAACTTTAAAAGGGTTCTTTTTTGTAAAAAATATATTTTATAAAGGTTGGACGAAATAATTTACTCAGAAATCTTATGATTCTTTGTTATAATTTGGCGTTGTTTTTTTTTTTAATAATTTATTTCTGAAACATTTCAAGTAGTTAAATAACCAACAAACCGTAACACGAGAAAACTTCAGTTGTGGCCTATGTAATAATTACATACCATTATTACAGATTTTGAAGTAATTATGATAATCAAAGTTGTTAGATTTTTAGGTGGAGTTTTATAAGTATTGCCCATATTTTCCAACATAATGTGAATAAAATCATATTTGGTAACTGAGAAGCGCAAAGAGCTCTATCGGCATATATCTGACATCTTAGCCTTCGAGAGAGGTAACATAATATCCGAGCTCAAAGAAATAGGTCATGACTGGAAGCTGATATTTAGTTAGGAACAGCTTCCACTGCCCATCCCTGCGTCCTCCTCGGCAATCTTCAGATTTTTGTAATCTAATACCAGACATATTCCTTCTTCCCCTTATAAAATTTGTATCAAAGATTCCCAGTTGATTCTAAAAAAAATCAAATATACTGTAACCGGAGGGTGGGTAATAGTGTAGGTTCTTGTCTTAGAATTTTTAAAAATTTTATGTATGATTCTTCTTGCCTCTTGCTATTTGGAATCCAAGAAAAAATTAAGTATTCTATGAAAATGGTAATTTATTATTGGTTAGGATCCACAAGACTAAAACGACAGAAAACTGCTCGTCGTTTCCGACTTCTTCATTTACTAGACAAACGTTCAAAGCTTCTGATATCCTACAAAAGACTCTTATACATGACAGTTATCAGACCTATTTGAACATATGGAGTTGAACTTTAGGCCTCTACTAAACCATCTAATTCATTCCGTATCCTTGCAATCCAAAACCCTACGAAAAAACCCTCAATGCTCCTTATTTAGTCACACACAAACTTATCCATAAAGGCCTTAATGTTCCGTATGTTGCAGATTTAGCCGAAACCAGATACCTATCCTTTTATAGTGAGCTCCATAACCCTTCAAATCCACTTGTTTTCCAACTTTCCTCACACTCCATCCCTGGTCATCTCCTCGAGGAAAGGAGGATGGCCCAGGGACCTTCTAATATAAAAGTTTTATTGAAGTATTTCTAGTGAGTAGTTCTTCAGAGATGATTTACATGTCATTGTCATCATTATGATCAAATTTAAGCATATGGGATGGCACTTCGGTTGAAAAGATTCTAAGAAACTGGAAGCATGCTATTAGACCTTATCAGGAACAGATCTTTTACCCAGGAACAGTCCATTTGGTGATTTTCTGTGTTATTTTTAAGTGCATAACTGGAAAAAATAATACCGCGCGCTTCCAAAAAACCGCTACGATTCTATAATTCTTGCCAAGTTTCTATAGCTTAACAGAGTTTTACCCATAAAACGTCGATGTATTTTAGGTACCAAAATAATCCGTAAAAACCAGTGGCAAGTGTTCAGAAATTTCCGGGCGTTCCGAATGCCAGTGTCCTCCTATCTAAAGCTACACCTACATGGGATCCGTATTTCTCCCGACCCGGTATTTTTATAAATTCATATTTCGATGGGTGACTGTCGGATTGAAAACATAACGAGGTTTTATTAGAAAGTGCCTACATTGGAGCCGTAAGCCTGTTCCGACTGCTCCTGACGTCAGCTTTAAGGATTTTCCAACGTAAACTATTTGGTTTCATTCCGACAAGACGTGAAAATGGCAATAGGCAAACTTATATTGATTGATATATAGAGAAATGAGCATGGGGATGAGAGGATCAAAACTTTTTAAAGTTTAATTAATATAGGTTTTTGAATACTGATTTTGGTGGTTTTAATTTTAAATGAATTGAATGCAAGAAATAAAATGTATATTAATCTAAATTATTTTTCTAATTAACAAAATTACATTTAAGATATTCATATTTCATTAATACGATCTCGAATATAATAATGCAATATATAATAGAACCGCATAAAATATTCAACTTTTTCCTTTAAAACTAAGCAATACTCATCATTTTGTAACCATTTCATCATTTGACGAAATTAAATGTTTATCGAAGTATCCAAAACAATTACTAGCACATTTATGAAACGACTTTAGAAGAGGAAAATTTAAACACCATCTAGAAAAAAAGAAAAAACCCTGACAGACTTATATATTAAAATTATTAAAATTCCAAAGCAGCGTGTGTTATAAGTTTTCAAATGGAAGCTGTTTCGATTTCGGCAGTGATAGTTGACAGGTGAGTACACAAAATATGTTTTAATCTTTCAACACTGACTTAAATAGGTTGTTTACTAGTATTAAACTTCCATTTCTACCATTTAATGGTTTAAAATAATTTTCTCAAAAAAAAAAACAAAAAACTGTTTTCTTTAAAAACATTAAAAGAGCACAAATAAAACCATATGGATTCCATGTCACACATTATTGATTAAACATACCTATTCATCAATCCATCACTCAAACCAACCAGTTTCAATGACAGGCGTATCTCAGATGCTCAGATGAGAAAATGATTGAGATATTGAGTAAGGTTGTGTAATTTCCCGTGTACCATTTGAATAAACACAAATTGCATACAATTAAAAAATTACTTTCATATAATTATACAACTATAAACTGCCTATGTATGTAATTATTTATGATTATTATGTTGGTTTTTTTTTTTATGATAACGTCTTGTAAGGGATTTACCGAGTGTCAAAACGAATGTCAAAAAACTTTACAGCAAAAAAGTATAGACCTTCATTAGCAACCATCATTTCCTTGTTTTTACTTCAACTAAGATCTTGTTTTCATTATTCTATTCTTCCAGATAAATTTTCTTAATGAATTTTAGATAAGTGGTAAACTAATAATTATAGTTTGAGAATTATTTTGATTTCAATTAAATTTTAAAATATCTTGTTGAAACTTTTGTTTCAGATTTGTGTGTTGGAGTGCTGAGTGTGCTGACTGACATCATATGGAGGAGTACAGTTACATGGAACGCTGGAAATCTAGCGTGCAAAATTATACGGTTTTCTCAGGTGAAGTTTTCTAATATTATATATATCATTAAGCTTTAAAAAAGAAATTATAAACGGTTATATCTAAATTGTAAGAACAATGGTTTACAACTCTGGTTGGATATTCATAAAATTCTGTTATAGTGAAAATTCTGATATCCTCAATGAAGATATCTGATTATTCCATAATTTCTTTGAAGTTTAACGGATCAAATAATTTGCAAAAAAAAAGGTTCAAAATTGTTATATCAGATTCAGTACCAAAACAAATTCACTTACACAAATACTATTATCAGTAACACACCCAAAAAATCCGAATATGACAGTTAACAGAAAACAGGCTTTGTATAATTTTATTACATGTATTCGTAAAAAATAAAATTAATTAGATATTAGTAATTAATATAATAATTCAATAGATAAAAAAATTTTTATGGTACCAGGTTGAGAATTTCCCCTTTTCAAGACTACTTCCAATAACTGCAATAGTACCGTCAATTGAATACAACCTTTCCTTTCTAAATCCGAGTTTTATTAATTTGAATGGCAAAACTTCTTCGTTAGAATATTTAACAGGCATTAAGGAGCATATTTTAATGAAAATAAACCTTTATCTCACAAGGGGACATTGCTCAAAAGGTCCAAAAAAAAAAAAAGACAAAATTCCAATGAGATCCGTCGTAAATCAGTGGGAAATTTTTTTCATAGAAAACTGACCTCAAATCTCGATTCAACGCATCAAAACACTCATATACTAAATTTTATCAAAATCATTTTATTTTTTTTAGTTTTTTACTCCTTTCGAGGACGTTAAAATTTTAAAGTTGAGATTTTATCAACAACTTCTAAGGGCCATAACAGTTACCGATTGAAATATTGACAGAAATATTTTACTAGAATCTGCATTCTGCTTTCCATCCATGTACATAACATTTACTTCTGATTTTAGTGGCTTTGACAAAACAAAAATCCTGAGTCAACTATAACTTGAGATATCTTAATAAGGAGAAAACCTGTGACCTTCACATTTGGGCCAATTTATGCAGTTTTCCGGCTTGTATAAATCCTTAAAATTTGAGATATCTCATCGTGCATAACATTATTAGTCAGTCTAACTAATGAATAATAATTAATAAATGACATAATAACGATAATTATAAAAAATTATAAAGAAGAAGATAAACAGAGATGCAGTCAGACAGACAACACGTCCAAGTACAAATTCTAAAATTGTGTGCCACACAGTTATAGTATTTTTACTTGGACGTGTTGTTTCTGTCTAACTGCATCTCTCTTTATCTCCTTTATTTATCATAACATTCAACTATACTTTTATTATTATAAACAATTAATAAGCGTATAAGTGAATTAAACTAAATTCATTTTTTACTTTTTATGTAAGTTTTAAATTGAAAAATACGTTCATACCATAAAATATTAATAAATAATGCATGTTTGCAGGGAATGTACTAGCGCAAATTTGCTAATTCAAATGCCATTAGCTTCAATCAGATATAACGGATAGCGAACCTGTCAATAATTCTGCCAAACACTTTTCTTACATGACTTGCCGACCGCCCCTCCTACACATTTCGATCTAGCTATTTAACGCTTCGGTTCAGGCTTCAGTCGTGCATTAATAAACCTTTTAACCAGTCCACTTCTGAAGTGTGAACTTAATCACGTCCATTTCATTTTACGACACTTTACAAGGTCCAATAAATATAACGATACAAATCTTGCCTTATCAAATGTAGTCATCTTAAATTTCCAGAGGATATTTTTTTTTTTTTTCATTTTTGACAGTTAACTTAAGGAGATTATCCTAACGGATATTCAAAGGGACGTAAAGAAATTATTGCTTATTATACATATTTTCAATAAACCTTAAACAAAAATTTTAATCTTTACCAATTCATAATACTTTTGATAATTTTTAATCAGTTAAACAATAGTGATATATAAGCAACCACCTATATTGAATTGAAAGTATTATTTTTTTTATATTAATATTTTTTTATACGATCTCAATTGTACATATGTAATAGAACACTGCATACAGAACTACATAAACCCATTGTACTGGACCACATCAAGATAAAATTCAGAATATTTCACTACAACCTATATGACTATCTTAACAGACTCATACAATGCATGACTACAATAAATATTCCTGACAATCGTACCGTAGGCTAAAAAGTATCTGGATGAGGGACCTCCTCAAGTAAGATCAACCTAAAATACTGCCAGGAGGAGGTTCCAATGGGTACTGGTCTCCCTCATGTTTTATTTGTCTTATTTATTAAATATTTTCTCAGTATATTACTTACCATCCATTGCTTTACCTCAATAACCTTCCTATTCAATTCCAAAACTCTATTAAAATTTAGGAGCTTCCTTTGATCAGCACTTATCCTGGAACAACCATATCGCCCCCCGTCGACATCTAGTGTCCTCTCTTATTTCCCCCTGATTTGATCACGGTTGCTTCTTTTATTGGGGGTTGTCTGGGGATCTCGAGATGAAGCTGGAGAGGCTGATGAACTGTTTCATTAGATTTATCTTCGGTATCCCAAGACGGTCACACGTTACTTGCGGATATTCTGAGCTTGGGTGGCTGTTTCCTACATTCCGACGACAATACTTTCTGGGTATTTTCCTATTCCAATCTCTAAAACCTAAAAAACCTTCTTATACCCTTGATCTATTAATTCTGCGCTCTTCTATCCACCTCCTAAACACTAGATCCCAACCTTCCAACCTGTATATCCCCCCACATAGAACTGCTTCCTTTGAATTATCCTTTATCATTCGTGCTACTATTCATTCTGGAATTCCCTTCGCACTCCTATTCGTAAATTAGCTTCCCTAACTTCCTTTAAAAACAATTTATTTCTGTACCTTTTAGACAATCAATCTTCCGCAAATGTGTAAACAATTAAATAAATACCTAGAATTACTTTTTTTTCTCTCTCTCTCTCTCTTCCTTTCTTTTATTTGTGCATAATTATACGATTGCATTTTATGTTATTATTATTATTTCATTTTCTTTTTTTTTTTTTTATTAAAGTTAATTTAATTTTTTTGTTCCTGTCAAAAATGTATGCCGTAATTATTGATGAATTTAACTTGTAAATAATACGGCCAAACAATTTTACCTGTAACTGTGCATTATTATTAAGTGAGTCCCAGAATAAAGTTTATTTTTTAATTTTTATTCATTTTTTCACTCATATTCGATTTTTTTCTTCAATCGAATACGTGTGAATCAATTAATAAAGTTTAAAAATATATATATTAATTTTTGGTCAGATAGACATTTAAAAGAATGACGATTTTTAATTAAAAAAAAAAAAAATTATATTTAAGAATAACTGAGTATTGTTACTATACGGTGCTTGGAATGTAGCAGATAAAGAAAGATCGCCCAATTTTTATTTAATATTTGCTTGTAGTTGCTCTCATTTAGATTTATAAATTTTCTAGTTTCTCACCTCACAAATATAAATTATACATTTATTTATCTTCAATTTAAGCACAAGTTGCAGCCTGTAGACTCAGAAGATGCTTCTCGAACACCCTAGGTTTTTACACAGTAGTATATAAAAGTGCCATTGTTTCTCGAGAATACCTGCCACGCTCAAGCTTCTTTTTAGAGATGCCCTCCAAAAAAAAGTCACCAAACATAGTTTAAAACACGATAAAACAATTCGAAACGGTAGAGTTGATTTAATAGAAGAAAAAAAATTTTATATAAACCGCAATCATAACGGGCTCATCCAGCCTCCACATTTTTGAACATTTTATATCTTATATTAGCAAATGCCTCCATAGAGAGTCCTCGCCGCCAGTCTTCCATAACCCCTTAGCTAGTATGGAGGGGTGACCATATTTACACCATTGCCTGTTTTTACACCTTTTCCTCTATACTATATACAGGAATCTAAATACTTGAATAAGATGGGTCCGCAAAAGATATTGTGAAAAGTGTCCGCAAGCCAAAAATTTTGGAAAGCCCTAGGATAACCCATTATTCTTTGTATAATTTGGCCTACATAACTGAGTTAAATCCCTGTGAACAATCAACTAATCACTAATCCTTATCAACATACCACTAATCATGAATAATCTTCTTCGTAAACTATCGGGTTGTATTTATTTAATCATGATCTTCTAAGACCATAATACTTGTTTTCTCATACAGTGATTTGAAATTTCTTTAACATTTTTTTTTTTTAATTTTTAACTTTTTATTTAAATAATTACAAGCTGCTTCACTCAAGGGAATGAGTAATATTGATGACAGAGACTCATTCATACAATATTTACGATGATAAGACATTTAAAATAAACAGCCTTTAAAAATACAAGAAATAAAATAAAATATAGATAAAAATATAATATAATAAATGATAATATAAAATAGTAATGATTTTTTAATTTAACCCGGATCCAAGCCCGCCTCTCTTAAGGAGCGCAAGCCGGGCTCAGAGAGTTCCCAGCGCTGGTTTATCTGCTGTGACATTAGTATGGTAGAATCCAGTGGAGGCTGAGAGAGCGCTATAGCACAGTCGCACAGGACTTGAGTAGAGAACCAGGCCATTGCTAGAACTCTAATAATAAATATTTCCGATAAGTCTCGGGGCCATTGCCGTTTTAATCTGCGACTTGGGTTATAAGGATGTGTGGAACTGGATAATGAATGAGCCAGAGGGTTAGGATGGTTGAAAAGATTTTGATGGATTTTGGAAAATTTAAGAGGTATCAGGTCAAGGACAAAAGGTATATACTGATCATTATGAAGGGTTTTGTTGGAAACATAATCTGAAGCATTTACGATTGCACGAAGAACTTTGGATTGGAAGGATTGAATGCGTTTGATCTCTTTAACTAAAACTTAAAAATTGTTTTTCTTTTAAGATTTAATATACAATTATTTTGGGATTATAACTTGAGGTACGCATGATGGTATAGAAGGATCAATCCTAATTTTGGATTATAATTTCATTTAAAGAAGAATAGCATTCATTGCCAAAGTCAATGCTCTTTTTTTGTAAGTTATTATTAATTATGATTTATTTAAAAATTTGAAGTACCTATATTTATAATTATCATAAAAATTAAGTATTGGCCTTTTTTAATCATTGGATTGAAATTCTGAAACATCTTATTAACTTCTTAAGTACTTCCTTATGAGTTGCCTTAGAATCTAATCTTTACTTTCCTTTGAAGGAAACTCTAAAGCACTATTCACCTTTCCTTATCAGCCTCTTTCCGATGAAGTATCCATTTATCAAATCTCTGATTATGAATCTCGAAGCCAAGCGCCCCTCTGATTCTATTAGAACCTAATTAAGTATAATTAAGGAGAGGCCTATTAATAATTTCCGCACGAGCTGATGATAAAAGATCTCGAAGGGAAGAAGTAATCCATCATGGCAATGATCGAGCCGAGGAGTGTGGAACCAACTGACAGTAATACTGCCCCCTGAACTGGTGCCAAAGGGCTCATGGGTCGTTTGTCACTCCTCACACCGCTCTTCCCTATACATAAATATACATTAAAGGACCAATAGTCAGTGACTGCTAGGTCCTAAGATCTTGAATACTAGAGAGATGGGTCCATTTAGTTTAAATGGAACAATATATTTTTTATAAAATATTCAAACCCTGGAGAGATTATTTTCCATACCAGGAAAAAAAAAGGAATGAATAATTATTGAGTATGCTTTAAAATCGATAATGTAAATATGGCCTATTAACCCGGAAATTCGCTTCCAGCAATCCCTACCTACGTACCTCCCCAGACGAAGGAAAATCAATAGCAGTGAATTAAAAAGAATAAAACCTAGAGATTAAGTCAAATATAGAATAAACATAAATGGCTGAAAAACTAAAACGATAAAAAATTATGATATGATTTTATCATATACAGAAAGTCCAAAAAGAGTATCGGGTATTTGTTACTTCGATAAAACAAAAACTACTTAAAGTTAAAAAAAAAAAGAAGTTTATCGTGATATATTACAATATAAAGTGAAAAATTATTTGGAACAGATGATGTTATCTAAATAGTGACCGTTATACTGCTGGCCCTCTTCTAATCGGGGACGAAGATTGGCGATCACTTGCTGACACGTAGCTCTCGATATTGCTGCTATTTCTGACCTGATGTTTTGCTTTAATTACGTCAGCTTCGTCGGATTATTACCATAGACTTTACTTTTAAGGTATCCCCATGCAAAATTGTCAAGTGGACCAAGGTCGGGGCTTCTGGGAGGCCAGTTGATGTTACCCCTTCGCGAAATGACCTTATTAGGGAATAATTCTTTAACAGCTTCCATTGCTTGATTTGATCTGTGGCAAGGCCCCATCTTGCCCATCTTGTTGAAAAACCATGAAATTCCTGTAACTCTGGACCCAAAACGTTTCGCAGCCTATCGCAATAACAGTCACTATTCACATTGAGTGGTCAGCCTCGTTGATCTTCATGAAAATAAGGACCGATTATGCCTCCAGCAGACATAACGGCCTAAACAATCACTTTTTGGCTCTGCAGGGGTCGTTCATGCTTTCGACTCGGATTTTCTCAGCCTAGTACCGACAATTGTCTGATTGACATGACCTTTCAGATGAAAGTTTGCTTCATTCAATCAATATGGATAGTGACTGTTATTGCAATATGCTGCGAAAATTTTTTGATCTAGCGTTTACTACATCCCTAATTATCTTCTTCTTTATCCTAAACTATAAGGGTGTACAGAAGAAACAAAAGAGAGAAAGAATTAGCACGACAGGAGAGAGAAGGGAGCAGCAAAGTGAGTGGATAAGGAACTATTGGAAATCCGGAAATAGTTGCATTTAGTTACTTCACGCAATCATAGACGGCCAAAATCAAGGGGAAAAATTTTATTGTTAAAATAATACAAAAAGGAAAACATAAGTACAGAAGAGCGTCGATTATCTGAACGTCAGTTATCGGAACGCTCGATTAACGGAAACTCTTTTTCTTTTTTTTTTTGTAATGTAGTTTTAATTAAATTGATTGTCTAATTACTTACTTGTATTGTTAAAATCATTTTATTTAAAAATGAAATTAAATGAAAAACAAAATTATTTTTTCGTTGAATGTTTATAAGGGAAGCTCAATTTATTTAACAGAAAGCGAACTTCTATACTTACCTACAATTTTGTTTACTGAGAACATAATTAGAACATTTCATTTGTTTCTGTCAATATCAGAAATCAAATCACAATCATTTGATTGGTAATAGATCTCACTCTAAGTCTTAAATCGTTAGTTGTAAGGTATACATCCCCTTTGTGATCACTTTTGGTTTTAAAAACTACATGTTATCATCTATGCTAACAAAAAGGAAACGAGAGCTCTTTTCATCTAAAGACCAAATAGAAATCATTCCGTGGCTAAAAAAACGTGAATCGGGTCAGACATTAACTATCGATTTCAAGGTTGGTAAATCAACAATAAGGAGTATCAAAAGTAATTCTGAATCTTTTCAGTAAGAAGGCAGTTTTAGTCGCAAAAATTTGAAAAAAAAAAGCGAAAAGTGAACTGTTCGAAGATGCCGTTTGCACATAATAATTGTTAAAATGAATATCGGGTATCAGAATTTTTGATTATCTGAACCACCCCTGACAACATTAGTTCGGATAATTGGCGCTCTGCTGTACTTCACAATATTTTTAAACATAATAACATAAAATAAAACATCCGAATAAATTATATTTCGAGTTTTTTCTCTCGATAATAAGAGAACGATTTCATTGTTAG
The DNA here is from genome assembly GCA_003667255.2 of Euschistus heros. Taxonomy (NCBI): domain Eukaryota; kingdom Metazoa; phylum Arthropoda; class Insecta; order Hemiptera; family Pentatomidae; genus Euschistus; species Euschistus heros. The sequence goes on along the minus strand of RCWM02000686.1, from coordinate 196,558 downwards.
AGTTTCTAGCAAGTTCTAGAGAGCCATTGATATTATTGACAGCGGGAGAAACAGCCCGAAGATCAACTACGACGTTTTTGTAAGCCTGCCCATCAGCTTTGTTAATTGTAATAGCAAAAGAAACGTTAATTGGACATTTTATTCTTTTGAATTGAAATGTTAAATCTGTAGGAATCATTGTGATAATAGAAACAAATACGATTTCTCCAGTCGTTGTTCAAGTGAGAATTATAGCCGCAATTATATTTTCACGCATAGCAGTTATTGCTAAACTGGTACCATTGCACAGATTAGGTGATTGAAAGGTCAAGTAAAAACGTAATTGGATATCCAATTTTTGAATGTATGAGTAACCCTTCAAGAATGGTGTCAAAAATGGAAAATCAAAATAAATCTCTCCAAATAACATTTACCCTTCGGCGTAAACCCACGACTTCTTGTCTTACAGTATCCTTTAATGACATTCCACTAATCCCTGTTGAACAGATCCGCTACCTAGGACTCCAAATGGAAAAACGTCTTACTTGGAATCCACATACAAGACTAAAAAGACAAGAAACTGACCGCCGTTACAGATTACTTCAACATTTATTATACAAAAGTTCAAAGCTCCCAATTAATTTTAAAAAAAATATACATGACTGTGATTAGACCTATCTGGACGTACGGAGTTGAGCTTTGGGGCTCCACTAAACCATCCAATTCATCTCGTATCCAATCCTTACAAACCAAAATCCTTCGAAAAATCCTCAATGCACCTTACTTTGTTACCAATAAACTGATATGTTGCTGATTAGCCCAAACCAGATACATATCCTTTCATAGTAAGTTCCATAACCACTCAAATCCCCTAATTTCTCAACTTGCTTCCCACACCATTCCTGATAATCCTCCGTGGCGTCTGAAAAGAAAATGGCCCAGAGACCTTCTAGTGTAGAATTTTTATTAAAGTGCTACTGATGAGTTATTCTTTTCAAGTTTTGTCACGTTATTGTAATAGTTAACAGTAAATTTACCTGATGTATAAAGTTTGTACGGTTGTAAATTTCAATAAATTGTTATAAAAAAAAAAAAATAAAAAAAAATGTATGAGTTGGCAATCAAGACAGAGAATAATAACTATATTATGGTGACAGAATACTGATCGTTATAAGACGGTCGATATTCAAACAATTCGCACTACATATTTATCTATTTCTAATAACAATTTAATTGTTAATAAGTACATTTTATTATAAATTTCAAGATGTAGATAACACCGTGTGTAATTGCAGAATGGCGCTCGCCAACTATCGGTCGATTATAAACGTCACTATACTCCACATATTTATAGCATTTTTAATAAAACATTAATTAAAAATCAGTAAATTTTACATTTGCTAAATCGTTCTTGAACTATGAAGATGATGTAACTATTTAAAATTTGGTACAGATTGGTTCAGTAGTTTTAGTGGTTAGTGATCAAAAATTTGTCTTTTTTCTTTTTAGTATGGATCATTTCTCAGGGCAATGGCTGCATGGATAAGAAGCCTCAATATCTTTTTATAATCAAAATTATTTATTTATTTGTTTTCAGTGTTTCAAAATACAAAGGTTATTGAGTTGTCTAGAAACAATGAAGGTTTATTTCTGTTAAATACAGCTATACAGGAAATGGTTTGGGAACATTTCCATGAATTTCAATATAATTAGGATTAATTGCCACTTCTATTGAAATTATTTTATTATAAAACTAGTTTCTTATGCTAAACATTCATCTTCAGTTCTAAAACATACAAAATTTACAAAAAATCAGCACTTTGTTACACGGATTGTATATACTAAAGTTTTCAAAAATGTAAGACAAGAAATCAAATATATTGACACCCGCCTGAGGAGATCTAACAAATATCTTAAATATATCCATAGTGGAAGGGAAAGGGCCAGGTATATTATATTTTTGGCCTTAACTTAACATGGGGCTATTGAAAAAAAATTATCTTTGAAGAAGTTGCCAATGTGTGGTTAAAAAAAAGTAGATGGTAGGCGTGAACACTAAAGAGTACGGCGGATAAGGCAGTCCAATCAGTGAACTCCAACAATGAAGCAATGGGAAGACGATTTTTTTTTTTTTTTTTGCAGCGGCTTAACGGCCTTAAAGGGATTAGAGTTTTTACAACGATGCGATTGAGTGGCCAGTTGCGTTCGACTTTGTAATTAATTGTTTCTCTCTAAGATCTTCAATTGCAAATTCAACAAATGAAGATTGTTTGCTAATTCTTTCTTCTGTGATTGAAATACTATATTCAAGAATCTGCCAGCAAAAAAAAACAAATTTTTAAAGGTAAAATAAAAAAAGTGTGATAATGAATATTTAGGCTGGGGCGGGATTAGCCTGGAGATTGCCAACATTGATCAACACACTATATATAGGCCCAAAAAAAAAACCTCTGACATGATACATTGCGTTTCCTTTCTAGGGCTTACTGTAGAGATATATAAATATTCAATGGAATGTTATCGAAAAATAAAGTATCATAAATCGGATCCAAAAAAGTGGAATCCATAATTCCATACCAAAATTAATTTTATATTCATGCAATAATTTTATTCCGACTAATCCACTGATTGAAGTTATTTGGACCCAAAATACGTCTTACATGAAATAAGAGATCCTAATAGACAGACAATATAAGGAATTAAAAACATAGACTTAGTTATGTAATGGTTTAATTTAGATTAAAATAATAATGTCATCTTTTTTAATACCATACCAACTTGTAAAGTATAATTTAATTTTCTCAGGGCTATTTCCAAGATTTTTTGGCCGAACTTTATTTTCTTTTTCTATTTAAAAAGTATAACATTGAGAGGTACAAAGCAGTAAAGGGGTGATAAATATTGGGGCATAAGTAATAAAATAATTATAAATGTACATAGTGGAAAGAGAATGTACATAGTGTATAAAAGTATATAAAATATGTGTATAAATGTAAATAGTGTATAAAAGAAAAAAATATATATGTCAGGCTTACTTTCAGACTGATGTAAACAGAAACTGTTACATGTATACAGTTTGGAGATGAAGGGGGGAGGGTGGAGTGATCTAGCGGCGGGGATATCAACTAAAGGGCGGGAGCGGGAAAGAGTTTGATTATGAAAAAGAAATCAGGTGATAAAGCGCTGGCGTGATAAAGTGTCAATAAAGGAGAGTAAAGAAGGGAATGGAAGAGGTGGAGTAAGCAAGAATGTAAAGTAATAATAACATATACCAAACGTGAGTAATATGTAAGTATATATAACAGGATGAAATTATGTTTTTTTGAGGAGGTTTAAAACTTAAGAATTTTTGATTAACAGGAAGGGGTTCAAGGTGGATGTGGATAGATTCACTTATTAATCGTTTGTCTAAGTTACTGTATGAAGCAAGTATGGTGGTTTTTCAAAATCAAAATTATGGTTAAGGGATAAGGAGTGTTCAGAAAGTTTAGTGGCTAAAGGTTTGCGAGATGTGATTGAGTGTTTATGTTGTGAGATGCGGGTTTTTAGATGTTTTTTTGTCTCACCGATATAAGAGAAATTGCAGTTGGGGAAGGCACAAGGAATACGGTAAATGACATTGGAACGGAGGGGAAGTGGTATGGGATCTTTAAGTTTGGAGTAAAGATTCAGGAATTTGTTGTGGGGCTTGAGACCTAGGCACAGAATACAGAATATAATAGAAGCGGTGGGTAGGTGGGGGGAGATGGCCCCTGGCAAGGAGCGCTATCCCCACCACCTAAACCCCGGCTGTCCCTATCAGTACCACTGTTTTTTCCCGTATTTTTTTGGAACAATTGGTAATTGTTACGTCTTTGTTGTGCGTATGTGTTTTGTTTTATTTATTCCTCAATTGGATTAAAAAATGTCGTGTTGTGCCGCGTTTGGATGTTCTAGCAAAGAGTCCAACAAGGATTTAAACCCTCCAATAACCCTTCACCGGTACATTTTAAACGTACACAGTTTAGTTTTTCAATAAATTGAGAAACAAATCTTCCTTCCCTTTCGCCACAGTAAAAATATGTTCATTGTGGAGCTTTTTTTAACTTTATTGTCAAACTCCCCTATATTAACAATAATAGATATTGTAACCACATAATACAGAATATTCTGTATATTCAATTAGGATTGATAAATTAATTGCTAATTCTATTGAAATTATTTTTATTTGAAAACTAGTTTCGAATGTTAAACATTAAACCTTAAGAAGACGTTTTACATCAATAATATAGTTTTAGATTTGAATAAATCTTTAAAAGGTAAACAGTTCCAATTTTACCTTTTATTTTTTCCTCAGCTTCCCTTCAGTTGAAGAGGAACGAAATAAGTGGGTTCAAACCCTGAGGCAAGAAAAATGGAAGCCAACAAATACAAGTTTATTTGCTCAAAACGATTTTAAATTATCTTTAAATTTTAAAGAGGACGATTTTGACAGATCTTCTCCATTTCGAGTAAATCTACAGAAAGGTGCAATTCAATCGGTTTTTTGATTTCCCAGATCATTTGAGACAGACGATTATAAAGGTATATATAACTTTCTACGTTTTCCCCCTGCTTTACCAACATACGTAGGTATTTAAACTTAAAAGTTTAATGTTGAATTTTTTTTTTTTAGGAAAGGGGACCAATAAAAAGGCTTGCGACCCCGTTGAAAAATATAGGTCTCCAAATAAAAAGAGATTTAAAAAATGTTAGAGATCACTAGTAAAAAAACATAAACGAGCTCAAAAAAACAACTTGATGAAAGATCTGTACAGCTTCGAAATACAGCTGATTCATTAAGCTTCACTGAAAATTTACTTTCTAACCACAAAAAAAAATACAGGTTGAAAAAACAAAACAAATTTATAACCTACGCCGAAACGTTTTGCCTTATAGGAAGAAAAACTGTGCCTACAAATACAGTCTACAAAAACTGTGCAAAGAAAAAGAAAATAACTAATTAAATAGAGAATAGAAAATTTGCTTTCGTTACTTCTAGAATAATACCTTGGGAGAAACTCTTTTCTAGATTTTCACATTTTTTAGAAGATGGCTCTCATTACTCATTATTAATAAGATCGATCGGAATGAGATTTTTTAAAGTCCGAATCCACCATTTTTTGAAAAATATCAATGATAATATTCATAAAAATAAAATAAGATCGAAAATTAGTAATTTTCTTTTGGTAATATTCTGTTTTATTTTCGTTCTTAAACTACCTACCTATGCATGAAAGTGATAAATTTCTGAACAATTTGATGGAATCCAATAAAATTCGTAAGAGTTGAAGCCTAAATATTAGATGATAAAGTTGTAAATAAGTCTGAGGTGGAGCAGCCCGGGGTGGAGGTGGTGGGGGGAGAGCCGGCTGAACTGGAGCCACGGGGACCGTACGGCTTTGCTGTCTCTGCCGCTTCTACTATATTCTGTATTCAGTGGACCTAGGCGTAGATTGGGAAAGGTTGAAAGTAGGGATTTTTGTATTTTATATGAAAGGATGGGTATATAGGGGAGGGATCTGTATAGGTATAGAGGTGGAGGTAACGGAGAGTTGGATAAGGAAGTAGTGGTAGACGGGTGGTTATTGTTTTTATTAAGGAGTTTATTGATAATATTTAGGGGAAAATTATTGGAGATGAGGATTTGTTTTTTTGGATCAGGAGTTTTTTTTTTTTTTCTATTTAAGGTGAAATAATACAGTTTAACTTTTTTTTTTTTTTTTTTTTTTTTTATGCATTTTTTGAAATTTACAACTGTACAGAATTTATACATCAAGTAAATGTATTGACAACGATTGTAATAACATGTTAAAACTTGGAAATAATTACTCATCAGTAGCACTTTATTAAAACTTCTACACTAAAAGGTCTCTAGGCCATCTTCGTTTCAGACGCCTCGGAGGATTATCAGGAATGGAGTGGGAACCAAGTTGAGAAACTAACGGATTTGGGTGGTTATGGAGCTTACTATGAAAGGATAGGTATCTGGTGTAGGCTAAATTAGCAACATATGGAACATTAAGATCTTTATGGATAAGTTTATTGGTGACAATGTGAGGAGCATTGAGGGTTTTACGAAGGATTTTGGATTGTAAGGATTGAATACGAGATGAGTTGGATGGTTTAGTGGAGCTCAACTCGTGCGCTAAACAGGTCTAATCACAATCATGTATATGAGTCTTTTGTAATTAATTGGGAGCTTTGGAGGTTTGTTAGTAAATGTTTAAGTAGTCTGAAACGACGGGCAGTTTCTTGTCGTTTTAGTCTTGTATGTGGATTCAAAATTAATCGTTTGTCCAAGTGGAATCCTAGGTAGCGTATCTGTTCAACAGGGATTAGTGGAATATCATTAAAAGATACTGTAGGACAGGAGGTCGTAGGTTTACGACGAAGGGTAAAGGTTATTTGGTAGGATTTGTTTGGATTTATTTTTATTCTCCATTTTTGACACCATTCTTGAAGGTTTAGGATATGGGATTGGAGTGTTTGAGAGGCAATGAAGGGATCATTGTTTTACTGATAACACACATGTGTCATCAGCGTAAGTAGTGAGGACAGTGGTATGATGAGTTGGGATGTCAGCTGTATACACTGTGTAGAGGATAGGACCTAGGATACAGTTTAATTACAGTTAGGTAGTTCAATTTATTGGTTTCTAATCGTTCATTGCCCACCGTTCCAAAGTGTCTATCCCGTAACCAACACTTCGCCTTTCTAGCTCAATCCTTCGGAGCAGTCCAGAGAAAAATAGGTATAAACCTTATATTATATCAAGGAGTCGTGCTATAAGCATAGAATTATAGAATTATATATTTCATGAGGTTCTGAATCGAATGAAACCTAAGTCGGGAAATCTGATGATCAGAGGTGCGGAGCTAAGTTTTTATTAGTTTAAACAAAAAAAAAAAAAAGTAAATAATTATCATGTTTTATATCGTTTTTTGGGTCGTTTACAGACCCAAGTTCCTTGAATTTGGTAAAATTTTTTTATTTTTTTTAATTTTTGGAAATAAAATGAAAATTTTTTAATTGTTTAAATATAATTCTAATAATATTAATATTAATGAAGTTGTACTCTTTTTTTTTTTTTTTTTTATGAAATGTACAGTTACTACAGGAATATCATATAACGTGACTCTTTCATTTTATCCTCTAATTCAACTTTCCTCACTTTAATTATTTCTGTTTATGGGGGCCTCTCAATGGGATTTTGGGTCACACTGCAGCGAGCCACAAACGGCTTGTTTTGATGCCAAAGGTGTACCAAAATTTCTCTTAGACAAGCGGTTGTTTTTAGGATGAGTTCGAATAGAACTCCTAGCCACCGCTACAAACATAAAATCGGTTATTCTAATAGAAAGGTGCAATGCCTGGAATGTCAAATAGTTTTTTTTTGTCTTAGCCTGCTAGAATTTAGTTTTGATTTTATGGAAGTGGATCCCTTGTTGTAAAGTTCAGGTGTGCTTTTTACTTGGCTTCCAAAATGTTAGAAGCTTTCTGTTTACTTTGCTGAAACTGTCACGACTCATGACCTGCTAGTCACGATTTATGGTATTCGTGGATGTAGTGACTATATAGTTGCCCAACCCACCTACTCTTTAAATAGATGAATATTTTATCTTTTTCAAATCGTATGATTTGGGACTGCATAATTATAAATCCTTGAATTTCTAAATTTTTCAACGTCAGCTCTAAAGAGTAGATATCAGAAAATAACAGGGAGAAGCAGAGAGGTAGAAGAACAGTGGAGGGAGGGGAAGGGTCGCAATAACAGGTGTACCAACGACCCCATCAATAACCCACATAAAGAGCACTTACTGCTCGTAATGATCAGTTGGCACCACTGTCTTAGGGCTGGGGTCTTTGAAGCGTATTGATGGCCACTGAATGCCTCTTTCCCTAACCTTTCCTGGATCATTGTGCTCAATACTTCAGGCCTCATAAACAATTTTTTTTTTTTTTTTTTTTTACTTTTGAAATGACTCAATTTTTGATTTGTTTAGTTCTGGTTTTCTTACAAAATATTTATGCAAACTACTTAGTTAATGGCGTATTGCCTAAGGTAGGTAGTGGTTATATTAAAATCGTTTTCTAAAATGGTTCCTCATCTATTTTGAAAGCTTAATAATTTCTTTCCTTTTTTTTTTTTTTTTTTTCTACTTTTTAACTAACAATAAGACTAAAACAACAAGAAACTGTTCGTCGTTGTTTAGTTTTAAGGACCAAAAATTGCTGATAGTTATTATTGTCTTTATTTTAGAATTTAATTACACTGTCTGCATTGTAACAATCAATGTTAACATTACCCTATTATATTTTTAAACTTTAGCCATAAGAAATTTAATATCATTGTTCTATCTAAATTATATCAATATCAAGAAAATAAAAATAGATAAACAAAAAGTAAATAAAATAATATATTTATCCATATCTCTCCTGTTCTGAGGACACTCCTCGAAGATGTGTCTCACTGTGAGAGAAACTTTCAACGATATAGATAACTGATCGTCGTTAAAAACAACTAATATTCTAAGCAACTGATCGTAGTTATAAACCACTTCGATATTTACTTGATAAACTTTCAAAGCTTCTAACAAATCACTTAAGACTCATTTAGATGTATGTTATTCGACTAATTTGGACATGCAGAGTTGAGCTTTGGTACTCCACTAAATCTTATAACTCTTCTCGTTACCGATTCTTAAAATCCAAAATCCTTCATAAAATCCTCAATACTTCTTATAATGTAACAAACAAACTTATCTACAAGATCTTAATCCTTATCTTAATCTTTCATATAATCTCGAAACCCACTCCAATCCTCTAGTTTCCCAACTTGCTTCATATTCGATTCCCGATAAGACACCAAAAAGAAGATGCCTAAGTGACCTTCTAATGTAGAATTTGTTTTAAGGTACTACTTCTGAATAGTTCATTACAAGTTATTGGCATGTCATTGTAATCATTGTCTTCAAGTTTATTTGTATATACAAATGTAAATACCAATAAATAGTTAAAATAAAAGCTTTTTAAGTAAAATCATAATTGGAGTATGTAATGAATTGGAAATGTACATGACGATTTAAATATAAATCTTGAAAAAAATATAATTTGGAAAGCATTATTTATTATTTACGATCTGTGTGTCCCTACTCAGCCTCCTCTAGCCAAACACTAGGAAAAAGAGAGCCTCGGGGTTTAAATATACTCTGTATGTGTGTATTTCTTTATTTTATTTTTAATTTTTTTTTTTTATTCTTGTCCTTTTTATCTGCTATAATTTAGCAGCCTTAGATTGCAATATTTTCTCTATCCAAAAATCAAACCAGGATTCAACAGTTGTTTTAATTCTAAGTCATTATATGAGCAGCATACGTCCAGTCTATGCTCTGCCCAAGTACCTATACTGGACAGGTTTCGTACATTTTACGAAAAGTTAATCGAATGCAACAAGTAGGTAGTAACATTTAAAAAGTGAAATTACTTTAATTCAAGCGGCAATGTCAAATTACCTTCAAATTGTTAAAGAACATGTGGGAATAGATTGCAATGTACTACTAGAGGGTCATTCAATGTCAAATCAACCAATTCTACATTTGATTTGGACTTTTCCAATTTCTATAATTTATGGTATATAAGTTAACCAAGACTAGTTAAAATGTAAAATATTCTAAAAAATTTTTTAGATATGGTTTTTGAGTATTAAGCTTTTAAAAATCAAAAAAACTACTGTTGTCGTTCCTCACTCAATATATTCAAAATTACTCCATTAAAAACACTATTGCACCTAGAGTGCTTAAATTCGCGGCATTATTTTTCATTTGAAATGCTTTTTAATTGATATATTACTCTAGATATTGTCTGTACATTTTAAATTTTTGATATTTGATGAAAAAATATTTGATTAGTTCTACACACGGACTACATACGGACAAAATTTTAGAATGGGATAGAAATGGACTCTTGATTTAAACAAATATTTTGCCTGTTTTTTTTTTTTTAAGGGACAGTGGATAATTTTCAAAAGACTTCGGGGCGGAGTGGCTCCCCCCTCCCACCACTGAACAGTTATTTTATTAGCGCCCCGAAAATGTTTTGCTGCTAGCATTTACATATTTTACTCAAAGAAGTATTTACAAAAAGTGACAATATCTACATGTTCTTTATAATCTTTTAATACAATTTTCTAAAGCAAGAGAAGATAACATCATTTCACCAGCACTTAAAGTGTACTTCCTTCCCCTTGTGGTGGTGGATCAGTTTTTGTAAAGGAGTGTTTCCGGGCAGATCTAATACATCTCTTGGTTGTAGGTAGAAGGAAGAACGAGCTAGACTTTTTGGATGTAAAAAGAGTACTCTATACATCTTGTTGCTTTTCCCTCTATGTATATCTCAGCTACTACGAGTTTTCATAAGCGATTTTCACAAAACCTGAAGAGATATATTCCAAATCAGATGGCCTATACATCCCTCTATTGTTTATTACAAAGAGGAGGGAAAATTGAAAAATATTTAATTTTTTTCATTATTGAATGTAAGGAGAACAATACAGTTGCCTTTCATGTCTGTCAGGAAAAAGTTCTCTCTAAATCTTAAAAAAAAAAGCCTTTTCCTCTTAAAAAGTGGAAGAGTGCTTATGAAATGAAGTTATAATCTCTTGTTTTGCAAAAACTATATTAAAAGATTGTAAAGAAAATATTGATATTGTCACTTCTTGTAAATACTTCCTATATGTAAATGCTAGTAACAAAATATTTTTCGAGGCGCTACTAACAATTACTGTTTGGGGGAGCCACTCACTTGAAAAAAAAAATTTACTCTAGAACCCATTCTATCCCATTCTAAAATTTTGTGCGTATATAGTCAGTTATAGAATTTTTTTTTTTTTTTTACGAAAAATTTAAGGGGACATATGTTGGGAATTTCAAAAACCGTTTTCGGCCGTTTCGAAAGAATGTATGAAAATATATCGAGTGATATATACCATCAAATTAAAGGGAATTTAAATGAAAAAGTATACCGCAAATTTGAGTACTCTAGGTGCAATCTTTTTTTTTAATGCCATAATTTTGAATATATTGAGTGAGGACTGAATACAGTTGTTTTTAGCATTTTTAAAAGCTTATACTTCAAAAATTAAAAGTCAGAGAAACGTAACGTTTTACGTTTGACTAGCCTTGGTAGGTACAACTTCTATACCAAAAAATCATAGAAATCGGTGTGGTTAAGGTTCAAATCTAATGTATAATTGGTTGATTTGGCATGGAATGACCATAAAAAGTAAAAAATCTCAGGGTTTTTTTACGATTGGAGAAAATAATTCTTACTTCAGAAATATTATAATTTATGTTGTAAGTTAAAATTAAATGAATTAAAAAGTCAGGTTGATAGATTACTCATCCGACATTTAAAAAAATTATATACAGAGTACCGACTTTTCTACCTGCCTTGCTTGTCTTCATCAGGGCTAAGAACAACAAACGACTGGATGTGTCCAAAATGATACAAAAGTAAATTAATTTACCAAAGAATATTGAACCAGTTAGTTGGTAAAATAATTAACTCTGTTCATTTTAAATCATTTTGATCAAATCCATTTTTTTGTTATTTTTAGCCCTGAAGAAGATCTGCAAGGCAGGACAAAACGTTGGCACTCTGTATTTAAAGTTTTCGTAATTTTCGGATGTGTAATATGTCAACCTGACATCACCCTTTACAACCGTCTCAACCTTTAACATACTGTATACTGTTTTCATAAAAAATTGAATTAATTTCATAAATTTTATTTCCGTCTTTACAATGCATATTCTAGTTAAAAGTGTTTTAAATAAATTAAATTCAAATTTACTAGATTATTTTTCAATTATAATCAACGTTACAGTTGATGTCCTCTACAGATCGAACTAACCACATTGCGACATTTGTCATGACACCACAGACATCTGTCGCACTATTGATGTATCTCCCCCTTTATTCAGTGTATCATGTGTATTATGTAATTATATGTAACTTAAAATTATCATAGTTTATATTCGGTATTATAAATGAAATAGAAAACTAATTAGAAAATGTATTTCTGAATTATAGATGACGGCATTGCCCTGCGATAATTATTCTAAAGCTTAAAATAGTTGGAATGTTTGCTTGAATTTAACTGCATTCCAGTCTTCTACAAACCAAGAATTTAGAGAATGCATGTGTTCATTCTTAGATTTATACTCAATTATAAAATATCATATACATATATTAAACATACTTCGTTTAAATGCAAGAAAACAAGAAATGTACTATCACCTACCTTTATAAAAAAAAAATAATAATTTTGTTAAAACTTTCTTGTAAAAAAAATATATTAAATCAATTAATAATTAATATAATTACATTAATACATATATTTAAAAAATGAATAATTTGTATTTTTATTTCTTTGATATAAAATACAATTAATACTCAAAGTATAGTCCATTGTTATCTACCGTCATTACCCAGCTGCTAGCCAATTGGTCTATGCCACGCTGATACCATTCTTGGGATGGCTGTCAAAGAACTCTTGGACAGCATTTTCAACTTCTGCAAAATTATCAAATTTTTTCCCTTGAAGAAGGCCATGGATCGAAACAAGTAGTAATCCGAAGGTGCGAGGTCTGGACTATATGATAGATGAGGCAGGAGTTCAAACACATGAAGTTCTGTTAACTTTTCTGCTGATTGTTGAGGAGTAAGCTCGTGAGAGACCAGTCTACAGGTCTTTTTCACCTTCCCCATAGAGAGAAGACGGCGACAAACAGTATCTTTCGACACACCACACTCCCTGGCAATTTCACGAATACTTGTGGACAGGTTTGACTCAACAGGTTCCTTCAGAGCCTCATCAATTCCATTAATGGCCGTTCGGAGTCCTTCTTACTTTCCAACGTCGTATCTTCACTTTTAAATTTTTCAAACCAACGCCGCGCAATGCGCTCTCAAGGACACCTTCCCCTTCATATTTAATAATTTTACGAGTTGCTTCAGCGGCTGTAGGACACTGTCATGTTTCTTCTTTGAAATAAATAACTGAACTAAGGCTTTTTTTGAAGTCTAGTGTTAGTAAACAAGCTCAGAGAATGCTCTAAAGGGATTATTAAGTATTGGTAAATAATTAATAGCATTAAGATATTTACAGACTTTTGAACTCTGGAATTTGATAAACGGACATTTTTTTTATACGCCCTATTGCGTGTGCGATATGTTCTATTGAGAGGAAGCGGTTGCATTTGAGTCATTTCATTGCTTGTTCCTTTGATACAAACAATCCACGTGTCATTTTTGTATTACCTAGTTAACCTTCAGGTTACCAATCTTTGATAGAATGAGTAGATCGATTTTTTTTATTAGACTTAATTGCTATATTTATTTTATTTTTTTAAAGGCTTTAACAATCAGAGATAAACATATACCATAGGGAAAATCATATCATTTTATCGGATAATGCTATATTGGCCTTTGAATTTTAATGAATAGTATCCAAATAAGAGTCTAGATCATATGAATGATATGTCATATGTCCTATCATGTGTCACTTTTCCAAATGTGAGTCCCACTCCAAGTTCCTTCCTATCATCCAAGCACTCTTCAAGTATTATACAAAAAGAATCTTTGAAACATATAAATAAACAGAGTACATTTCGCGGCAATTTTCCACCTCAGCTCAATCAATTAGTAATTGAAAAGCTTCTCCTCGTGGAAAATCTTCTCCCATTTAATGAAAGCTACCCCAATAAGGCCCAATCACTTCAACTCCACTTCTCAAACTAATTTACATATTAATCATACTTAGTTTTCAATTAATTATTTACCATCAATATAATCAATTTGATTTTTATAGAATGTAATCTAACACTGTTTAACTTTTTAGAAAATTATTAATTACTAACATTCCACCTCGTGGCTTCGCCTGCTCTCATAAGTTAATAACCTTACTTATGATTTTTTGTTTATTAGGGATTTTCCACAATGCATTGGCTTTCCTTAACCTAAATTTTCAATGACTCCCCTCCATAATCTCCCGCCTAAGATCCATTCCTCTCTTAGGCCACGCCCCATCTTGTACTCATCAATTTTTTTCTATCCTTCACCGATATACTTTCCTTGGAAGCCTTCCATCATATTATTATGGAATGGCCATTGAAGGGATAGTATTTTTTATTATTTTTTTTTTTTTTCTTTATATTAATTTATGTTTTCCTTGTTATCATTACTTTTCACTTTTTGTATTCTATTATTGTATTTATTTATCTATGACGTTAAAAATATAAAATTCTGATTATTCATATAATTGAAAAACTAACTTAAAAACTAACTAAAATAATAATCATAATAATAAAAAAATTCAATAAATAAATTGGTTATATTTTACATAGATTTTATTGCCATGCAGATAGTGAATAATATAATATACAACAGTTGATCGAGTTATTATTTCAGGATATTAAAATTAGAAAGAACATTAAGGAGTATTATAAAATCATTATTATTGGATTAATTCAAGGAATCACTTTAAGTCTTCAAAAATAATCTAATTAAAAAAAAAAAAAATCATATTTCCAACTTAGCTAGTTTTACTTCAACCACATTAATCCATCTCTGCAATTTCTTTTGAAAAAAAAAATAAAATATATTGTTTCTTATGAGATACATACTGTTTTATTTATGGTTATTTTATAAATCTGAAACATCTGAATAAATTTTAAAAATAAAATCCTTGACCATACTCACTAACTTACCTACTTCTTCATTTACAGTTATATTTTCTGTTTTGTTTCCAATTTTCAGTAAATGAATTGGAAGTTTATAGTCTCCTCCAGCGAGATGAACTATCATATTTTTTTTTTTTATAGTTATTCAATGTTATTCCAAATACATGAAGACTTTAAACATGTTTTTACTGTATCGTCTTTAGAACCTTTTGGAGTCGACTAAAATATCTTGCAAAAATTAAGGTCATACCGCCAACAAACTTATTGTTTGGGGATATTTTTTTTTAAACACTTACTGTTATTTAAGCATGGGAAGGACACATTAAATTATCCGCAGGGTCCATGAATCATATTTGTACTCAAAATATCAAAAATCAAAGGGTTCAAATTTTTATTTGGCAATATTCTACCGATTTCATCTGGTTAGATGAATCTTTTATCTTTGTAACCTCTCTCGAATGGTGCTCGCCACCTGTCGGTAGATTATGGAACTTTACTGCGCACCACATATTTATCGCTTTTTTAAGATAATTTAATAGAAAATCTGTACATTATACTATTGCTAAACCTTCCTTGGACTATGAAGATGACATGGTTGAATTTTGGTACTGATTTGTACAAATTTGGTAGTACGAAAAATGACTTGTCCTTTTATATAATAGTATAGATTCTGTTTTGGTTTATCATTCGTTTATTTTAGATAATATTACGATCTACCACGTTTTAAGGATATTAAATAACAGAAATTTCATATAAATATTTCCTCTCTACCTGTTGTAATTCCAGGGCTCCACTCCTACCTCATCACCGGAAAGAAAATTGCCTCGGGAATTTAATTCAAGTAATACCAGTAGGAGTTGCTCATATAGAATAGAATAGAATAGAAAGAAAACTTTGTTCTGGGACAAAGTCCCTTAAGAATAACTTTAAATAACACAAAGGAAGATCATAACTTGCCGTGAGGCTATTAAATATAAAATAACATAGGTAAACTGAATGCAAATATATATGAAAAAAAATACAGAGAAAAACTAGAAAAAGAAAAAACTTTAGATAAAAAGAGAGTGAAAAAAAAATAAGTATACATAATAGAGGTTAATATTGTAAACAAAATTGCAGAAGAGAAAAAACCAAACAGAAACTTAAAGAAAAATAAAAGATAGAAAATCAAAAATTATCATTACAAGAAATTAAAACATTATCATAATCAAACAATAATTTATGCTAATGTTTTATATCTGACGGTCTTAGTAATTAAATTAGACGATTACATACATAGTACATACATCCTTATAATTGAGATGGTGAAAGAATAGTGTTTTGAATGTTCCAAGGGAAGAATCATTGCGAATACAGGGGGAGGGGGATTCCAAAGAGTAGAGGATCGGACAATGGAATGCAGTACTTCTGTGGGATGGAGTATAGAGATCGGAAAGACGAGATCTTGTATGCAGTGATTTGATAGCAAACTTGAATTTCAGGTTACTGTGAATAAAGGGAGAGTGACGGGTGTTGACTTGGTATAGGTAGGTGCCTAGGAAGTATTTTCTGCGGAAAGAGGGGAAAAGCCAATTTAACTAAGTGTAGAGATGCGAAACATGTCTCGAGGTTCCGAAGACAAACCTAATGAAGCAATTCATGATGCGAGATAATCTTTATTAATTTGTTTCAATTAAGTCTGTTTAAATAAATTTTTACTTATTTACATTTTATTCTGTACATTTACATTAGTTGCTATAGAATATCGATTTATTCTATTTGTTTGCATGTATGTAAAAAAAAAAAAAAAAAGGTAGTAAAGGATTGGACAATTCAAATTAAAATAATAAGGAATATTTAATACATGAAAATGTATTGAAAATAACACGAATGTACTGTTCCTAAATTACTAATTGTAGAAAATGATTTTATAGGTTTTGTAAAGGCTGATGACAGAGTTATCCGAGCACGGCTGCCTTAAGATCAGATGAAGAAATTAAAGTGGGTTGTGAAAATTCACTGAGTCGAAAATTAAATTTAAGTTCCAAACTCAATTAGTGGGCAGCCTACAAGGAAGTTTTCCCATTGTTCCTTCCACTTGTCAAAAGTGACCCGAATCTTCCAGCTGATCGGATCGCGTAAACAATCCTCCTTATTATCTTGTTAAAACTTTTCCCCTAAACCTAAAACCTACAGGATCACACAGGGGAGGGGAGAACATGTTATTTTTTTTTTAAATAAACATAAATATTCGATTCAAATGCTTTGTTATTATTATTTCAAAGGTTCGTGGTTGGGTGAACACAATGTTGAGTCGATTCTATTATTATAATTCTTGAATAATAAAATTAATATATTTCATGCATTAATTAAGGTTAGTTATGAATTATTCCAATCATGCGACCTAATATGGTCTATTGCCGAAAAAAATGAAAATAAAGGCGCTATTTAAAATAAAAAAGTTAGCATGTGATTCTCTACCTAGACAGGATGTCAGAGCAAGAAAATGTAAGAATCGGAAGGCTGTAGTTTGTCTTTGGTCGCCCCATGAAGACGAGAACAACTGGCTGATCTTATTTTTGATCTAGGTTCAAAAGCTTCTCCTAAGTGTAATGCATGAGATATATTTAAAATGTTTGATGATTTTGAAAGCTAAGAAACTTTATTTTTACAAGATTGCAGAGATTTTATTCTAACTTTGTTCCATTATATTGTTTTTTTTGCGCGTTTATGAAAAAAACAGCAGATGCTCTGGAATGGCCTATAATTTGCTGGGTAGGCCTTGTAAGGACAATCTTGTTACTTCGATCATGTTCTTCCAAACCAATGTTTTCGAGATATAAATTATTGAAAATCGATAGTAATTTTTATTGAAAATCGATAAGCCTTCCACAATTGTTTTTCAGGAAACAATGTCACAATAAAAGTTGTAGAGCATAATATTTTCTTTTGTCTCACATATACGTTCTGGCACTTGAAGCAAATGTTTGACAAAAAGTAAGTTAAATATTATTTTTTTCCATGTTATCGATTGTCATAATTTATAGTTATATCTCGAAAACTGTTGGAAATTCGACAAATATGTATTTAAACGATTTTATAGGGAATTATACAGCTTTAATTTTTATTTGAAACATATTTTTCTAGAGTCCACCATTTTTGATATATAATCGAAAAACCCAAAAACGGGACCTTCTTCCCAACCGTTAGCTCGCCTCCCCCCCCCCCCCCCCTTTGGTATGAATATCTTTTAACTATTCCTTACGAAGCCCTGAGGTAAAAAATAATCACATATTTAATACACTCTACAATGTGTTTATTAACAGGATAATGTAGTGAGTTTTATTTTTGTTATTTTGTTTTCATTGGTTACAAACTGCAGCCCTATTCATAAAGCACCAGTGAAACATGATTATACAGAATAGGTCGAAAAAAAAAAAATATGCTAAATTTTAAACTTTATTTAAAATATAAATAATAGTTTGTTTAATTACTTACAGTTTTTTACTTCATGTATGAAGAGGTAACTTTCAAAACGTGTTTTGTCACAGTAATCCCACTACCCAGCTATAACAAAAAACGTATATCATGAGATGTAATTACCCTCCAGAAACAAAAAATTCCTAATTAAACTTAAAGCATCTAAAAAAAAAACACACTACAACTAGGATCAGAAATATTCGTTACTCCTAAAATTAGAATTTTTAATTTTAAAATATTGACAAAACACGTTTTGGAGGAACACAGTGTGAAGTGGCTATGTTTTATTTTACAGAAGTCACTATTTGCTCAAAAGTACACAAAATAAAAAATTATAATTACATAATAGATGATGAATGTTAGTGACACTCATAATTTTCGGGGAATATTTTCATTTTTTTAACAGTCACTATTTTTTTTAAATATGCATAATATGTAAATATGTTCACATCATGTTCACTAAACAGTCACAAGTTTCATCCTCTTCCACAACATTTTCCACACTTGGAGAGTCAAAAAGTACCACCTTGTACCAGTTTGAATGTTTTGAACTAAATATGTAAACTATAGACAAAACACTGTTTGCTTAAAACCCTGATTTTGTTTACTAATTTTCGATGGGACAAAGTTTTGTATTGATCGCTAATACTCATTACATATTATAGGGTTCTGAAAAAACAAATCTAGTGATACCAAAAACTCAAAAAAAAACATTTTTTATGACAAAACACGTTTTGAAAGTTACCTCCTCATATATCCTAATTATCCTCCAGCACTCGGATCATCCTCACCCACATTAATCTAGATATGGTAGAGGAACCGGTATTTTGATTTGAAAACTATCTAAAAAAAAATAATAGTAAAATTAATTTATACATCCATAAAGATCATTGAAGTCTTGCAACCGCGTAGGTTTCCTATAGCAACATATACCTTCTTTTTTTTTTAGTTTGCTATTTCGTGAATTTATTTATATATTGTTTTAAGTTAATGGGTTTATCTAAAACGACAACATATCTATCATCCTTTGACTGGAAATAAAAAAGAAAATAATTATTAAATAAATGTGGAAAATGAAGACGAAATAAACACATTAAAATATATTTATAAAAGTTGTTGTTGTCCTACTTTTCGTAATTAATTATTCCATAAGTTTAAAGGACAGATATATCAAAAGAGACAAAAGGAGACGTCAAAGAAAATGCCTGAATTCCACATGGCTATTAGTCAAAGTAGCAAAACGGATCCTTTGAGGCAATCCCAAAGGATGATTGATACCATGTCAAAGCTGACGCATGTGTTTGACGCATTGTCCAATCTTTCTGAATATATCCCATCCTAAATATTAATATATCTACAATTGTATCAGGCCTTTTGTGAATTTCCGAATTAATAGTTTCTAAAAATATTGAAGATATTTCATTTCATATAACGCTTTACTTCGCCTAACCCCCGTTTTGGAAACGTCAAAGTAATTGCTAGGGAGAGGGACTTACAATTATTGTTTACCAAATTCTATTCCAATGTTAGCCGGTTCACAAAGCGTAGTCCTTAAGATATTTAGAAAGAAAAAAAGACAGAAAAAAATAGTAGTAAAAGAAAACATTTCCAATATATGAAAAAAAAATTTAATTATCTAATTTAAAAAAAAAAAAAAAATTAGAATATATTTGTATTATGTTTAATTCAATGACATATCTACAACTGCAAAGTAGTGAATGTGAAAAAAAAAATTTGCATTGCTTTAGGACTGTTTTAGGGAATTCTCAAATCTGAATTCACTCAGTAAAGGGAAGGAATAGCCATGTCAAAGTATCGATTATACAAACTATTTGATTATGCCAAATCAATGTGCCGACTCGCTAAAGATCGAATGCAAAAACCGGGTGTTTTCACACTCGATACTTTGCAGTTGTATGGACGATATGGACATTCACAATGATAGGTAACCAGGAAAACTCGATTTGAATATATAAAATGGCTACACCGCGAATGAAGGAATTGTGGGAGCCGGGAATAATTGGTCCAGGTGCGTTTCTTTTTCGAGTTCATTTCGGTGTATGTTTCATCAACGTATCTCGTGAATTGAATTCCTGTTTCAAAATTTTCATCCTCTGTTTCTTCTTCATTTCGTATTCTTAATGCTTGTAATGATTTGTACAGGTTCTGTAATGCAGGTAGTCGGGTTCAAATTTCTTGAAATGTAGGTATGTAAAACTGTTTCTTATTGAAAACGGTTCTTTCTCGGATCCTATCCTCGTCAACAAATAATAATAATAATAAATTAGAATAGGATAGAAATTGATTACGTAATAATTAATTCAATTTTCAAAATGAGCAACAGTCAAAAATCGTTAGATCCTGGCAGACCACAAAATACTATCCAGGAGTGTCATATGAAAACGTTTAAATGGGAAAGGTGATTCTTTTTTAAAAAAAGAAAAAAAAAATTAATTTTCATAAGAACGAAAAATAATTGGTCAGGAAGGAGTTTCGAAGGATATTTTTTTATATGCATGTCAACATATGCGATGGCTCAGTTAGTGGGGCACTGATTTCCTAACTCTTAGTCTCAGATTCGAGTCCTTACGAGGTAGATAATTATTATTCCTTTATAGGCGCTGGGGTCGATTGAGTATGATTGCAGCCAAACCTTGTCCTTGCACATCCATTAGTCATGAAACAATACAGGCTTTCATAAAGTTTTAAACTAAAAACATTACAATATTACAATGGCTCCACTTTTAATAGAGGTTGGTTATGAGACTTTTTAGAAACCTCGAAAATATTTTTAAATATTATTAAAAACTTTTTATTTATTTTTTATATGTTTATAGTCCAGTCAATAAACACATTGTAGAGTGCATGGGATATGCGATAATTTTTGACTTCATAGCTTTGTTAGGGATAGTTAAAAGGTAAACATACTAAAAGTCCCCGCCCGTTGGGAGGAGGGCCAACGGTGTGGGGGAGGGGAGAAGTTCCATCTTTTTGGTTTTTCAATAATATCTTGAAAACGGTTGACTCTAGAAAAATATGTTTCAAATAAACATAAAAGCTAATTAAGTGTCCTATAAAACACATTATATGTAAAGTTGTAATTCTAACCGTTAACGAGATATACGTTATTGAAAATCATTGATTTTTGAGAAAAAAACAAATGTCACCTCACTTTTTTTCGAACTTTTGCTTCTAGTACTTTCCACAATCGTTTCTGAGAAAAAACGTAAAAACCAAAATTGTTAAGTAATCAATTTACTTTAATTTCATATATACGTTTCTGGTATTTTAAGCAAATGATTAACAAAAAGTGAGGTAAACTTTATTTTATTTCGATTTTTAAAAATTATCGATTTTTAATAACGTATATCTTGAAAACCGTTGGAATTTCGAAGAATATGTATATTATTAATTTTATATGAAATTTAGTCAGCTTTAATTTTTTGATCTGTAGCATATTTTTCTAGAGTCCTCCATTTTCGAGATATAATCGAAAAATACAAAATTGGGACCTTCTCCCCTCCCCCCACCATTGGCTCAACTCCCAGGGGCAGGGACTTTTAGCATGTTTACCTTCTAACTATTCCTAACGAAGCTATGAAGTCAAAAATTATCGGATATTCCATGCACTCTACACCCCTCATTTCAGCACTCACTGACTGGACTATTATTATTATTATTTTATAATTATTTATATTAATGTTTAAAATGTATCTTATTCACCATATAAGACCATTAAACCAGACCATCGTGGTCAAAATAATGAATGACCTTCATATTTATATCAAACATGAATTGATCAAAACTTCGAAGAAAATACTTTTCCAAAATTTGTTTGTAAAAAAGATTCAAAATTCTATCCGAAAGATAAAAAAAAAAAAGTTCGTATTTTCTCATTAAAGAGAAAATAGGGCATATTATTATTATTAAAAATGTTTTCAAATCATCTATTTTTTTTTAGTATCATTCTAAGCTTCATTAATTTTCTAGCAACCAAATCATGAATTGCAACATACATTATCTCATATGATAATAAGAACGATTCATTTAAAAAATTCACATCTTTTAGAAAATTGGTCAAAGTAATAGGGCGTATAAAAAAAAAAAAAAAATGACCGTTTTATCTAATTCCAGAGTTTAGAAGTCTGTAAATATCTTACTATGCTATTTATTATTTAGCAATACTTAATAATCCCTTTAGAGCATTCTCCATGCTTGTTTCTAACACTGGACTTCAAAAAAAAGCCTCAGTTCACTTATTTATTTCAAAGAAGAAACATGACAGTGTCCTACGAAGGTCTCGTGATTTTAAAACATTACTGAAAAAAAACATTTCAGAGGCACTGAAGCAACTAGTGAAATTATTAAATATGACAGGGAAGGTGTCCTTAAAGAGCGCACTGCGAGGCGTTGGTTTGAAAAATTTAGAAGTGGGGATACGACGTTGAAAAGGAAGAAGGACTCTGAGCGGCCATTAATGGATATTGATGAGGTTCTGAAGGAAGCTGTTAAGTCAAATCCGTCCACAAGTACTCGTGAACTTGCCAGGGAGTGTCGTGTGTGGAAAGATACTGTTAGTCCCTCACGAACTTACTCCTCAACAATCAGCAGAAAAGTTAACAGAACTTCATGGGTTTGAACTCCTGCCTCATCCACCATATAGTCCAGACCTCGCACCTTCGGATTACTACTTGTTTCGATCCATGGCCCATTTTCTTC
Organism: Euschistus heros; assembly: GCA_003667255.2. Classification (NCBI taxonomy): domain Eukaryota; kingdom Metazoa; phylum Arthropoda; class Insecta; order Hemiptera; family Pentatomidae; genus Euschistus; species Euschistus heros. The sequence goes on along the minus strand of RCWM02000686.1, from coordinate 173,642 downwards.
AAGGAAAAAAACTTGATGATTTTGCGGAAGTTGAAAATGCTGTCCAAGAGTTCTTTGACAGCCATCCCAAGAATGGTATCAGCGTGGCATAGACCAATTGGCTAGCAGCTGGGTAATGACGGTAGATAACAATGGATTATACTTTGAGTATTAATTGTATACAATATCAAAGAAATAATAATACAAATTATTCATTTTTTAAAAGGCATAACTCCCCATTATTTATTTTTTATTCATTCATTTCTACGTGTTCCAGAGCTCAATTGCTCCATCTTCAGGTTGTACAATAATTTATGTTATATTTACCATTCTATACTATTTTACTATTACATTTAACAATATTTGAATTTTTACCTTACACTGTGATATTCTCACATGGTCACATTAACTCACACTGACACCACTGGGCAATGTTCAATCATTGTTTTGTTTATTTATTACTAACATTATGGCCTTTTAATTTGGCCTTTTAAATGTGGCATTTTTAATGTGAGCATGTGTGAATATCACAGTGTATAAGGTAAAAATTCAAATATTGTTAAATGTAATAGTAAAATAGTATAGAATTGTAAATGTAACATAAATGATTGTACAACCTGAAGATGGAGCCATTGAGCTCTGAAACATGTAGAAATGAATGAATAATGGGGAGTTATGCCTTTTAAAAAATGAATAACTTATATTAATCTCCTTTAATGAAACAATTGATGATAATAAAAATATTTGTTTAAGAAACAGTCAATTTTTTTTTTTTTTACACCCTATTTTTTCAAAAGTTACACCACTTTTGAAACAGATGTTCTGTTATTCAGAATTCTGTAATTTTTATTTATCCTCATGTTTAAGTTCAATAGTCTTCTATGAAACCTCAAAATGTATCGAATTAACTTCAAATCGTACCTGATACATATCACTCGCGGCTGGGATTTAAAGATGATTCAGGTACACTTTAAGATGATACTGTTTGTCGCCATCTTCTCTCTATGGGAAAGGTGTAAAAGACCAGTAGGCTGGTCTCTCACGAACTTACTCCTCAACAATCAGCAGTCGAAACAAATTAATTAAAAGTTTACAGAACTTCATGGGTTTGAACTCCTGCCTCATCCACCATATAGTCCTACTTACTACTCGTTTATATATTACTACTTGTTTCGATCCATTTTCCATTTTCTTCAAGGGAAAAAATTTGATAACTTTGCGGAAGTTGAAAATGCTGTCCAAGAGTTCTTTGACAGCCATCCCAAGGAATGGTATCAGCGTGGCACGAGCTATTGGCTAGCAGATGGGTAATGACGATAGGTAACAATGGACTATACTTTGAGTATTAATTGTATTTTATATCAAAGAAATAATAATACAAATATTTGTTTCAAAAACGGTCTTTTTTTTTTTTTTTTTTTTTTTTTTTTTTTTTTTTACACCCCATTATACATAAATGATAGGATTGCCATTGTTTTTATTTTAATCAGGAATAAAAAAACATTCAAACCCATAAAAAATCAACTAATTGATGCGAATAATTTTTGCTGTTTACTAATGTATTTTTTGAACAGTTTGTAATTTTAATAGATTACAATACATTTTTGATCTCATAGGTTTTTTTTTTTTTTTTGGAATAATTTATTGTTTAACCGGGAATCCAGAATACATTTTTTGATATCATCTCTAATATATATATTTCAACATTATATACTTTGTTATATTCACCTATTAATTAATAGTCCACCGAGAATGCTGTTTAGATTTGATTGGTCTACCGTAACAGTTGGCATCCAGTTCATTCGAAGTGTACAGTGAGGTAATTGCGAGTAGGGCCGGTCATATTTGTAGTCTGCCCTCATGGAGAGCTTATTACATTTCACATGCAATTTTGGAATGTTTGCCGCGGCATGTGTGTGTGTATTATTCTAGATATTGTAACATATATGAATGGCAAACATATCTTATTAAGGATAATCTTTTCCATAATAGGTATATATTTTTTTAATATATTTTCGGTTCTCTACTTTTAACATTAAAACTCATCAGGTTCAAACACAACTTTCCTATATGGAGGGCGTCTATTTACAAAACCAGATTTCTAAATTTTTCACCAGAAGCCAAAAACCATACCAAATAATAGATGGTTTTAGTAGGGAAAGCGTAATAGAGGGCCCCCCTGTTGAACCAGTTTTTTTTGTTGTTTTTTTTTTTGAAATTGTTTTTTCTCTTTCTGTACCTACTGTCAGTTGTTCTACTCGATACTTCCTACTCCGTCCGTTTTGTAACAGTTTGAGACTGAGCTCCTTTTTTTGATAATGAACCATAACCTACATATGCTGATCATGATTTGATTTTATAGAATTGAAATGATGGAAAAAAACAAACCATTTTTACGGTTCCAAAAATGTTTCTTATTAGCTTGGTGAAAAACACATACACAACGGATAGTAAAAGTATCACTGACTCCTGTACATACCACCGACCTAGTCTATGTCATCACAATACACATTTTTCCCGGAAACAAATTAATTAGTCTTCCTCATCTTACTTTGTCTAGACAGACTTTTAGTAAAACCTCTTTTGAAAATGGTTAAAAACAACCTTTATCACTTCAGAAAATATTTGTATACGTGAATGAAATATTTTTTTAGAGCATTGAGTAACAAAATAAAAACTATAAAAGTATTGAACTACGTACCTAAGCAGTATCAAAAAATATTATTGACTGTTTTTTAGTAGGTAACTTCAAAAATTCAAACAAATAGCTATCTAAAAACTTTATTTATGATGTTTAAAAACATTTATTAGTTTAGTTTAATAAAAAAAAAAATAAAATATAAATTAAAAAATGGACTAGTCAATACTAATTACGATCACAATAACAGGTAACTTTTCTAAACAGCTAATTTCATTTCTTCCACCTCGTTTATGTCTTCTGAATCTGACAAATAAGATGCATAATATTGCAGCCATATTGTGAGATACTGCCCTTTTTGTTACTGTTGATAAGCATGGTTTTCCTCCAACAGTACGTGTATAACAGTAGTTGCAACAGTACGTGGATTATTAATTGTAAATTTTAAACAGCTTGTTTATCCTCGCTTTTTTAAACCTATAACCTAGCCAGTCTTTTGCGTGGCAAGGAGCTAGATCGAAACCGGTATTACAACTCAACTTCGATTTTCGGTGGATTTGCTACGTTTTGTGGTAATTAGGCGAGGGGAGGCGCCTCATATGAGATCTAATATTGGGGTTGTGTTTCCATGAAATGTCCGATTTCATAATATTTGAAATACATAAGAGGATTTTGCGAGTCTCTGTCGTGTTTACTTCCAAAGTTCACATATCATAATCAAGCAGTTACTAATCCTCTACCTTTTCTTTTATAAACATTAGCTTCCACAATCAATTACACACTGTTTAGTATACCTTCAAATATGAACATGGAAACCCGCGATTTTTCGTGTAATATTTTTTTATGAGTTTAAACTAGGTCGTTCGGGCAGCTGGATTGCTTATGACAATCAGGCGTCGGTCAGGGCAAGTGGTAATTTAGACATCGACGAAAGCCCCAGGCACAATGCAAAACCAAATTTGCATATCCGAAAAAAATTGATGGTTACAGTATGGTGGTCCTGGCTGGAATCACGTACATTATTCCTTTTTGCCTAGTGGTGAGACCATTTTACCCTCTACAACCTACTGCAATGAACTTGGCCAAATGCACGAAAAAATTATTGAAAAAACAACCTGGATTTGGTAAAATCGGAAGGGCCCTATACTCCTACACGACAACGTTTCAACACGACCACGTTTCAAAACTTAAACCATGCATAAATTGAAAGAGCTGGGGTACGAAGTTTCTCTTTCCTTCCGCACCCACCATATTCTCCCGACTTTGTCTCCCAACCAGATTATCACCTTTTTCAGGAATTTAGACAACTTCTGCCAGAGGAAAAAAATGTTTGCAAATGATGCTGAAATCAAAAGTGTGTTTTTCTCAGATTTTGTTTCACTTCAAAGCTCAGAGTTTTCAAATCCGGGATAAAAAAGTTGTTGTCACGTTGGGAAAAATGTGTAGAAAAAGAAGGTAAATACTTCGAATAAAATTATATTGTTTTCCATATTGTATTTTTACTAAAATCCCTTTACCTTGAAACAACCCATGCAACTTACCGTAAGGCATATATTTTCATGAGCATATTTTGAATCCATTTATGAATTTACACCCTATGTTTTTCCAATCACTGAACACCAATCTGAAGTTAGTGGACAAACATTTTGCCCGGAACCTTTTTATTTTGCACTTTTTTCATTTTATGTTTTTTTGAATATATGGTAACGGTCGGGTTAAGAGGAGGCAGCTCCTACGCCCGCCGAGAATACCTTTTATCAATTTCTACCTTCTTCCGATTTATTTCGATGTTTTAGTCGCTACTTTTCGAGGGGAAAGGTTATTCTCATTTATTTACGGAGAAACTTTAAATCCCTGTTCAAAGTAATATTAACTTCTGTTTACCTTATGATATTAAAATGAGAAATAAGAAAATGCCAAAATATAAGACATTAAATCAATTTTGAATTAATTTTATACTAAATGAAAATTAATATAATGCTAAACCACCAGTAATGTTAATTCCTGATAAACTTTATGATGTGAGGGAAGTGAAAATAACAAATTATAAATATTTAAAAGACAGAATCCTTAAGTATTTATTTCACATAACTCCTATTTATTTAACATTTGCAGCTACATGTTTCGGAGACAATACTCCATCATCAGGCTTCTAAAAATGTTTAAAAATACATTAATCTATAACATTACACCAATAGTTTTACAATTATATAATGTCATTTACCTCTTAATCTGTGATTATTTTCACATTGTCCATTCTCCATGTTATAAGGGATATAATATAAGACAGAATCCTTATTGAAAGTTATGATGTTAATTTCTGCTATATTTTCTCAAGGGAAGTGGAAATAAGAAAATATGAAACCTATGATATACTTTCTCACATTTATTTTTAGATTGATATGTTTTATTGAAATAATTATACAATCTGTCTCACTTTAGGACAATAAGTATTATGGATGACAAAGAATCCATTCACAAAATATGCATACCGAAATTTTATCACTCCAATTGATACAACAAATAAAAATATATAAAACACCAAATCCATGTACAAATTAATGTTCTTAAGTTTTGTAACGCTTTTACACATTAGATAAGAGGGAATAAGAAAACATGAATTGATAAACACTTAATCCTTTCTGAAATTCATTTTGTTAACTTCTGTTTCACTTATTTTCATTTAAGAAGACTAAATATCAATGTAACACACTAAACACAATCCAAGTTGAAACTGTAGAAGTGATTGTTTACATGTGAGGTTATAGGAAAGAGCTATCGATAAATGTAAACTCGAAGTGAAGCGTAAGGATCGAACTGGTCGGTGTAGCGCGGGTGAGGCCAGTTTGGTGCCTCCTCTTAACCCGACCGTTACCGAATATATCTCTAAAACTAACATGATGAATGTTTAACATTCGAAAATATTTCACAAATAAAAAGAATTCCGATAGAAGTGGCAAATTTATCTTTGCAATGTATGTTAAATTTAATCATGTTTAATATTAAAATTGACAACGTCATCTACTCATATCTTAGAATGGCGAATTTATTATTTGTAGAACGCGTTTAAGGATGGTAACAATAATTATACGAATGAACAATATTAATATGATTATATGAATGAACAATAATATACTGTCCTGGTAATATTTATATATTTATTTATATCTATAAACGCAGTTCACTGAAAAATTTATTTATACTGAGCGAAGACTGGCAGGAGTCAACTGCCTCAGATAAAGACAGCTAGCCGATTTACATTTCCTGAAAGCTTTTATTTTTGGCCGGAGATTTCTCTTGACACAAACGGAACCAGTTCTGAGAAGAAGGTACTTCCACAGAGGAAATGAACTTCACCTTCTTTAGTACCAAGATGAGGACCTCAAATTATGTGTTGTACCAATCATAGCGTCATGCGGGAATCAGGCCGAATATTCCTATTCTTGTCATCTTCCAAGAACAGCATCAGAGAAGTAGGATATAGTTGATTTTTTTTTGTCTACGATTGTTATTTTATGTAACGATATTTAAAAAATGGAAATCTTAGTAAATCAGTAGTAGGTGCCCAACTAAACTAAACAGCACGCAGTTTTTAACGTGCTGGTATGTGCATTTCATGGGCCTTGATCAAAATGCAATATATAAGATCTGATAGTAAATTTAACCAGCTTTTAGATGAAAAAAAGAAATCTCAGGAAATCGAACTAATATTTTCGGAGTTATAGCCAAAAGAGTACCAATAAAAGTGGTTTAGCAGTGAATTGCGACTTACCGTAAGGCATTTTCATGGGCATGTTTTGATCCAGTCATGATTTTATCCTCTATGTTTTTCAATCGTTGAACACGAATCTGAAGTTAGTGGGCAAAAATTTAGCCCGGAACCTATTTTTTTCGCACTTTTTTTATTTAATGTTTATATTTTTAAATATATCTCAAAAACTAAGCATTTTTTTTACGATATTCAATGAGTTCAACATCATTGATGGCCAACAGTGTCGAAAATCGTGGAATTTCCACTGCCCGGCAATATTGCCGGTTTTGATCCGCCCTACAACAAAACGGTTAGTTTTTTTTGTTTTTTTTTCCTTTTTTTTCATTTATTGATATTTACAACTGTACAGAATGATATACAACAAGTAAATGTGTTGACAGTGAATACAATGGCATGTAAATAACTTGTGAAGAACTACTCACTAGTAGCACTTCAATAAAATCTACACTAAAAGGTCTCTAGGACATCTTCTTTTCAGACGAAGAAGATCATCTGGTTTGGGCTAACTCAGCAACAAATGGAACATTTAGGTCTTTATGGATAAGCTTATTGGTGACAAAGTAAGGGGCATTTAGGATTTTTCGAAGGATTTTGGATTGTAAGGATTGGATACGAGATGAATTGGATGGTTTAGTAAAGCCCCAAAGCTTAACTCCGTACGTTCAAATAGGTCTAACAGTCATGTAAATAAGTCTTTTGTAATGAATTGGGAGGTTTGATCGTTTATCTAGTCAATGTTGTAATGAAGTAGTCTGTAACGACGAGCAGTTTCTTGTCGCTTTGGTCTTGTAAAACGGTTAGTCTTAAAAAAAAAAAAAACTTAAAATTTTTTGCCTGCAAAATTGGTGTTCAGCGACCCAAAAAATATTCAGGGTGATCTTATTTATTTTATTTTTAGCCTCTCTGTACGTAAAAACAATAATTTCAATTCTTTACATACAATAATTCTTATTTTTTTTTAAATTAAAGCTATAATATTTCCTTATATTTATCATCGTATAATTTATAACCCTACTATTTATAATTTTTTCGAATGGGCCAGCAGAGGACCACGTGCTAATTTCAATTCTTTCTCCCTTGTTCTTTTCTTTTCTGTGAATAAATGAAAGCGTGCTTCATCTGTTCTCCATGTTTCCTTCTTCTGTCCTCAGACCATTTTGTACCAGTCCTTTTCACTTTCCTGCCTTGGAATCCTTCCATTTTCAATACTTTTCACCGAAAGTCTTCTCTATTTTATTTGATTTATTTATATGATTCTAATTATTGATTATTGATTTTTATTTATTTATATGATTTTTATTCCCTTCCCTCTTTTCTATTATTGTAATCAATAATTCTTTGTTCTTTGTCCCGTGATGATGGCTATCAAATATATAGCCGAAACGTATTTATGTTAATTGTCAAGCATTGCCTTTTTTTTTAATGACTGATCCCAATCAACATCTTGCACAATATATTTATCCAGTCAATCAACATATCAACATTCAATTATATTGTTTTAATAGAACATAGAACTTTTTTTTTTTTGTTATTTATACAGATATCCCTTTAGATCTAAATTTAATATCTAAGAGTCCAATGCACTTAGCTGTGGGATATTTCAACTCCAGAGAATGAATTGGGATAGGGTAGGATAGGGACATAGGGACATAGGGCGCTATGGAAAGTTCCTTTCGGCAGTTAATTTATCTGAATATTAGATGAGGCAGTTATTACAGCCGATAAAACTTATTTCTTATTTCTTTGGAAGAGATGTCCGCTCGAGGGGGAAATTGTATTTTTATGGAGGGATTTCAAGAAAGGAATTTTTAATTTATCGGTTGAATTAATTTGTTTTGCTAGGGACATTAGTCACCATTTTTATAACAGCTGTTTCGAAAATCAATGAATATATTATCTACCTAATGCAAACGACTTGTTTATATATATTTTAATGGTGGCTTTGAAGTGCTAATAATTGCCTACTTTAAATATTGTATATTTCATAATACATATACAAATTTTATAATCTAATAGATAATCATATTTACAATTTATACACAAAACTAATTTTTTTTAAGGCTGACATTAGATATTGAAATTATATGTCTCAATCCACTTATGATTCATACAATTCTTACTCACGGTTCAACTTTGATAGAGAAAGCAAAGTTGACAAAGGCTCTCCGAAGAAGCCGCTGAGGAAGAAAACAAACATTTCAAGCTATACAGGCAGAATTATATTCGAAAATGTCTTGGGAGGAATGTTTAAGTTTTTTTTTTTTTTCTTGCGAATTCGGCAATCGGTGGGCCACGTTTAACAATTCATTTCTTGCTCATCCGTTATTTCCAATATCTCTTCATTACTTCTGCCTGATGTTTTCTCCTTTCATCTGACCACCGTCTATTAATTTGTGTTTTAACCATTTCCGGAAATTTGATCCTGTTGACTACTGTCCAAAATTTGTCTCTAGCCCACATTGAATTTCACTGTACATTTGCCTATATACCTATATATACATATATCCTTCTTTACCATTTCATCCATGTACTCTTTTATCCATTCTCATCAAATGCCCACAAAACGTCTAGGTTTTCTCATTGTATCATACAACCATTCAATGTTTCGATATATTTCCATATTAATTTTTAGTTTAAAACCTTCTTCAGTCTTTCTTGTCCCATTATTTTCCTAAATATTTTTCTCTCCTTCTTTCCATATTTTCAATTTCTCCCTTTTTGTTGAGAAACAAGCATTCAGAGGCATATAAGCTTTTAGGACGAACAACTGTTTTATAATGACGCAATTTGTCCTCAATAGAGAGATTTTTTTTGCTATATATATCCTTAGTTTTTTACTTACTTACTTAATCCGACCCTCTTTTTACCGCTGAGTGGTGTGAGGTTCCTTCTTATAGAGCCTGACCCAAGAAGCCCAGTCTTGCACCAGCTGCCTTCTCCTCCTCTAGTCCATTCCTCTTCTGTTAAAGGCCTCTTTGATTGCTTCGTCCCTGGTCTTCCTTGTAGTCGTCTTCCCTCTACTCTGGCCTCTTGAGTAACTCTGGAAATTTTGTATTCAGCCATTCGCGAAACGTGCCCAAACCACCTGAGTTGGTTTATCTTGGATTATTTCTTTTGCAGGCCTCAGGTCTAAGTTTGTTCTTATTGTAGTGTTCTTCACACGATCCCTTCTTGTTTTCCCCTCTATTTGTCTTAAATAGCGCATTTCCATGGCTTGGATTTGGCTTTTGTATCGGGAAGTGAGGGTCCAAGACTCGCTTGCATAAGTTAGAGTAGGGAAGAAAGTATTCTTGAATACCACCTTGTTAGTTGCCTTTGAGACATTTTTTTTATCTAGGAAGCCTGTCTTGAGGGAATAAAAGCATCTTCCAGCTGCCTGTATTCTTTCCTTAGTTTTTTGAAAGGCAAATTCCATTTTGTTGGCTCTTGCGAGATTTGCTGTTTTATCTAATAGTCCAGTAAAATAAGGGTTTGCCGAAGAAAAAACTGCGGAACTTTTATTCTCAACGGATCTTTATGTTTTTTGGAGTGCTGAATCCGAATCTGAAGTTTGCTACCACGGCAACCATCGGCTTCATATTCAAAATCGCAAAAAAAACACCAAAAAAAACCGTTATTTTTGTTTTTTCATCTATAACGTGATAACGAAGCTTTTTTTAAAGAAAGTCTTAGAAAATGTTAATTGTAGCTAGAAATAGTGGAAGAAATAGAAAAAAGAAATTTGGGGTCGAACAAATACTTGAGGGGTTAGAGCAACAAATGTGTCAAAAAACACTTGGATTTTACAACAGTACGTTTTTATTAGCGGGCTGGCATGTACATTTTACGGGGTTCGATTAAAACGTCATTTATAGATTCTTATAGTAAATTTAATCAGCTTTAAGATAAAAAAAAAGTAATGTTGTATCGGACACATAGTTTCAGAGTTATAGCCAAAAGAGTACGACAAACGTGTTTTCGCGGAGCTGTGGAACTGACGGCAAGTTGGCCAATTTCTCCATTTTTCCCAATAACGTTGGCCAATTTCTCCATTTTTTTTTTTTTGGCCCAATAACGTAACTTCGCAAAAAATGGTCCGATTTCGGATTTTTTTTTTCATTATGTAGGTACTAGTTCCAGCTACAATTAACATTTGAAGGCTTTCTTTAAAAAAAGCTTCTTTATCATGTTATAGATAAAAAAAACAAAAATAACGGTTTTTTTTGGCGTTTTTTTTGCGATTTTGAATATGAAGCCGATGGTTGCCGTGGTAGCAAACTTCAGATTCGGATTCAGCACCCCAAAAAACATAAAGATCCGTTGAGAATAAAAGTTCCGCAGTTTTTTCTTGAAAACGGCCTTTTGGAGCCTTATTTTACTGGACTATAAACCATTATATGTATTGAATTAGTTCACCGAAATATTTAAACCTATCTACCCTCCTAATGTTACCTACTACTTTGCTTATATTCACATGAGTCGACATATATACTGTCTTTTCGATAAAAATCTGTAAACCTGTTTTAGACGCAATTTCTTGTAATTTTTCAATATAAATTTTGGCGATCTCTTCATTTTCTGTGACTATTGCTAAATCATCCGCAAAGGTCAATATTTCTACATTGTTTAAGTACATTAAATAAATATAACTTTTTTTTTTTTTTTATTAATGAAAAGGCAGAAAATCACTTTTTCTAAGCTTAATATGATTTGTGAATATATTTTCAACAGTAAACTGGGATTAAATAATTTTGGCCTACTAGATTCGTAAAATACTCCTATTTATTATTCCTGGCTGCATCTCAGACCATTTTCTTTATAAAATATATTGCTTCGTGATTTTCAGATCGTGTGATCAAAGATGTAATTTATACTGTTTGATATTTTTCGTCGGTATTTATTTTAAAAACCTGTAGATATTAATAGGTTCCATTAAAAGCTTTCAGGTTCCCTTTATTCGGAGCTTCGGATTGGCAGTTCATTATTTTATAATTAAGCTTTGTGCTTTGAGCTGTAGCCGAGTTTAATCATCTCTAAACCTTTATAAAAATATAATCCTGATATCTGTAAGAATTTATATTCATAAATTCTATTCGAATTGAATATTGAACTAATGTACGCCTGTTGGTTATCATAATTTATATGCCTTTTGACCTTTTTTTTAGTAATGTCTTTATTACAATTTTTTTTTTACTTCGAAATTTAAATGAAACCTATAGAGCAACCTCGTGTCACAAGGAATTAAGAAGAAGAAGAAGAAAAATGAACTTTATTCTGGGACAACTTGTCCTCTAAGAATAACAATGAGTACAATACATAAAACAATTGTCTGGCTTTGATAATTAATTATAATAAATAATAATAATAAATAATAGTAAAAATTGATTAATAATTAAATTATGAGTTACAAAATAAATAAAGAAATCTTGTAAAAGGATACATCTTATGAGTACTATTATAATGTATATAATAATGGTACTTTTATTAATAATAATTATAATGTATATATCATGTTTTACATTTGCTCGGAAGATTGAAGATCTAGGAGGTAAAGAAATAGATGATTTAAAGGTTAAGTGGTGCTTTTTCGTATTGATATAATGAATTCCATAGGGAGGAAGCGCGGATAATAAAGGATTTTTCGAAGGATGCAGTTCGATGTGTAGGAGTGTACAGGTTGATGGGTTGGGTTTTAGTATGTAAGAGGTGGATGGAGGAGCGCACAGTGGGACGAGCCAACGTAATTTGTTGGACATTGGTTGAAAACAAAAATTTATATTTGTGGCTTGAATCACTTATAAAATGTTTGCTATGGTCATTGTCGATACACAACAGTACGTTAAACATAATTTTATTACGCACTAACAATAGAAAAGATCGATAAACTAGGTTTGTTTGAAAGGTTCTCGCAAATTCCCCGTTTTGTTAAATTGCATTAGAAATTGTTTACACATCCGATGTAAATTTTTTGTTGTTCACAGTTTTTAGCATGATAAAACAATTGGCAATAAAATGTTTTCCTGTAAAAATAATAATTACAAAAAATAAATGTATTTAAATTTGAAAAATTCATCAAAAAATTGATTTTTGAAAAATATTTATACTTGTTTAAGTCAAAACCTATTTAAATTTGAAATATCGATTATAAAAAGTAACTCAAGATCGAAATGGTCTGCGACCACTTGCGACCTTGGAGAATATTTGGATTTACTTCGATAATTCAACTTGTACAAAAAGTGTGGTCCAAATTGCTACAACAAATGGACTTCACAAATGTTATCCACAAGTATTCATCAATAAAAATGCTTAAAATTGATATCGGAATAGGTCTGAATGCAGACACTGACACGACGAATTTGAACGAATGGATCCAACGATAAAATTTCGATAACCACAGTGTAGCAGCCTGTGGGCTATAATTGATTACTGCTATTAAATAACTAAATAGCTTCGTTTTCGATTGGGGACAATATTTAAAATAATTATTACCAATCAGGTTTCCGATAAACCGCAAATTGTTTAATTTTTTGGAAAATCCGATCGACGAAAAAGGCATAAAACACGTATAACTCACGTAACGGTTAACGGATTGATTTGCAGATGTTTAAATTCGATAGAGCACATCAAAATTCATAGAAAATAATATCCCTTGAATCAAAACACGAAAAAACGAAAATCAGATTTTTTTAGACACACTATTGGTTAATAGAGCAAAGTCCTGAAATGTTGAGAAAAAACTGACTTCAGATTCGAATTCTACACCTTTGAAAACATACCCATATGAAATTTGAAGTCGATGCAATAATTTTTAGAGGCTCAAAATGCGATGTCCAGAAAAAACACAGTTTCGTCCCACTGTGGAGCGCACGGTAAGGAGGTCATGGATATAGGTGGGTTTTTTGGTTTTCTAGGATTGAAATATGAGTTCGCCTAGGAAGTATTGACGACGGAAACTGGGGTAAAGCCAACCAATTTCCAATAACCTGTGAGATATGTGAGAACGTCTAGAAATCCCAAAAATAAATCTAATAAAACAGTTCATTAATCTTTTACATAGCATTAAATCATTAGTGAGAGTAATAATTACATTGACGTAAATAGTAGGAACAAAATCTTACTCATAGGATTAATTATGATGGTCGAAATCTAGGGCTATGTTCACGAACATGGAAGTTAGTAACAACCAAGTATTTGAGTTCAAAATCTACGAAAAAAATGAATCCAAAAAAATCCAAAATAAAAATAAAAAATAAATATTTTCACATTGTCTAGGTATTCACTGTCAGTTAGTCACTAACTAGGATAGGCCGGAAGATGGAGCATGTCTCCGAAACATTTTATAAATAAAATAAAGACGATTTATGCCAAAGAAATATATAACATCTCCTTCTGCTTAAAAGGTTATATAAAAAAAAATGCTCGAAAGCGCCGTAGTACTAATACTACTGTGGTTAAATTAAACCATAAAAAGAGCCCCGGGAAAAAATATATCAATATATAAATATATCCGAGGGGTTCGAAACAAGTAGGTCAGTTTGTGAGTGACACGTGAAGAGCATAACAATTCCTGTTAGAGCCAGTTATAGCGACATAACAATTCAACTCATAAATTTCCCTCCTCCCCCCACTCCTTTGGTTAACTTGATATATCTTTAATAAAGGAATGGAAAACCAGTTCTGTATATGTTCTTATAATTCTTATTTTTGTTTGTGGATGACCTTATGACGCTGATGGTTTATATCTTTCTGTGTTTACTGTGAAAATAAGGGTTAAAAAATTATAATTATATCACGAAATAAATTTCTTACTATAGTTAGTTTTATTCTGCCACGCATTGACCTCTAATAGTCCAGTAAAATAAGGCTCCAAAAGTCCGTTTTCAAGAAAAAAACTGCCGAACTTTTATCCTCAACGGATCATTATGTTTATTGGGGTGCTGAATTGGTATCTGAATCTTGCCGCCACGGCAAACGTCGGCTTAATACCCAAAATCGCGAAAGAAAAAAAAAAAGCCTAAAACACCGGTTATTTTCGTTTTTTTTTTACCTATAACAAGAAAACGAAACATTTTCCAAAGAAAGTCTTAATTAATTGTTCCTGGAATTATTACCCACGAAACGAAAAAAAACTACTCCGAAATCGGACCACTACACCGAAAAAGTGTAGAAATTGGCCAACTGCCGGTCAGTCCCACTTCTCCGCTAAAACATGTTTGTCGCACTTTTTTGTCTATTAATCTATAACTATTTGTCCAATTCAAAATTATTTTTTTTTTATCTTAAAGCTGATTAGAGTTACTGTAGACTATTGTATATGAATGTTCCTTAAAAGCACGTTGAAAAATTCGTACTGTTGTGAAATCTATGTATTTTGCACATTTTTCACTATAACTATGAAACTATTCGCCCGACTCAAAATTTATTTATTTATTTTTATTTATGAAGTTTTGATCGGGTCTCTGTAACTTGCCAGAACGCTAAAGATCCTGTACTTATACGAAATCCACGTTTTTTTGGCACATTGTTCACTATAACTCCGAAACTATTTGTCCGGACCTTAAAGCTGATTAAATTTCCTATTCGATCATATATATATATAGAATAGAATAGTATAGAAAGAAACTTTATTCTGGGACAAAGTCCCTTAAGAATAACATTAAATAATACAAAGTAAGATCATAACTGGCCGAGAGGCTGTTAAAAATAAAATAACATAGGTAATTTAAATACAAATATGTATGAAACAAAAAAATACAGAGAAAAACTAGACTAGAAAAAAAGAAAAAAAAAAAAATTATTAAAAAGAGAGTGAAAAAATATATATACAAAATAGCCCACTGAAGATGTCATAATTTCCATATTTTGCCAAAATATACACATTTAGCATGCTAGCGTGGGTGTAACATATAATAATAAAATTTAAATATATAAGATTTAATAGGTAATTTAATCAGCTTTGAGATGAAAAAATTGCCCTCCAAAAAAAACGTGGATTTCATAAAAGTAAGGGATCTTTAGCGTACTGACATGTGTATTTCCACAGACCCGATTA
Organism: Euschistus heros; assembly: GCA_003667255.2. Taxonomy (NCBI): domain Eukaryota; kingdom Metazoa; phylum Arthropoda; class Insecta; order Hemiptera; family Pentatomidae; genus Euschistus; species Euschistus heros. Next base: position 158,222 of record RCWM02000686.1, on the reverse strand, counting down.
AAACTTCATACATAGAATCTAATAATAAATTTGACCAGCTTTTGGATTTAAAAAAAAATAAATTTTGAGTCGAACGAATAGTTTCGAAGTTAAAATGAAAAATGTGCAAAAAACCGTGGATTTCACAACCGTACGGATTTTTTAGCAAGCTTTTAAGGAACATTATTAAAAGTTCATATACAATAGTCTAATAGTAAATGTAATCAGATTTAAGATATAAAAAAGTAATTTTGAATCGGACAAATAGTTTCGGACTTCTAACAAAAAAATACGATAAACATGTTTTCGCGGAGAATTGGAACTGACCCCCAGTTGGCCAATTTTTACACTTTTTCCCGAGTCCATATCATCGCAGTCAGATTACGGAGTAGTTTTTTTCATTTCTTGGGTAATAATTCCAGCAACAATTAATATTTAAAGACTTTCTCCGAAAAGTGCTTCGTTTTCGTGTTATAGATAAAAAAACGAAATTAACGTTTTTTTTGGCGATTTTGGGTATGAAGCCAACGTTTGCCTTGGTAGCAAACTTAAGATACGGATTCAGCATCCCAATAAACATTAAGATCCGTTGAGAATAAAATTTCGGCAGGTTTTTTTTCAGAAAACTCTTATTTTACTGGACTATAAGGGTAACAACAAAAATCTGTCGGAGTACAGATTTATAAGACCCTGTAAATTCCTTCGTAATTTCTCATATTATTATTATTCTGAGATGTTATGTGTATTGTACTTTTTTGTTTTTATTAGATTGAATTATTACACATTTTTAAATTTATTTTTATGAATTTGTTCTAATATTATTAAATTTACGTAATGAATTAGAAGTGTCCCAGAACTAAACATAAAAAACATTCCTGTAAATGAGATTTGATATATGACTAAAAGGGTAAAGGGGTTTACTCACCTCACCCCTTTAGTAACTTAGTTAAGTACGAAAAGTTCCCCTAAGTAACATGAATTAGGTTTTAGGAAAACTCTTGTGCAGTTGAGCAGAATGAAGCATCGCTTCGAGGGGGTCATCAAGATTTATATTACTCCATTTATAGTACTCCAGTTATTTCTAATAGAGCTTTTTAACAAGTTTTCTTAAACGGTCATTCACTAACTATATATATATATATATATATATATATATATATATATATATATATATATATATATATATATATATATATATATGTATATACATATAGTATACGAGAGAGGATACGAGCTCGGTGGCCTAGTGGATAAGGCATTACGCTAGAGAGGTGGATACTTGGTTCGAATCCCAACCGGGGTCAAATCTTTTCTCTTCAAAAAATAAAAAATATATTTAAAAAATATTTAATAATCAAGAATTATTTCATAATTTAATATATATATATATATATATATATATATATATATATATATATAGAATTGTACATCGCAATTGCGAGTGCCCGGGGTATGGATCAGTGAAGAGAGAAGATTTCCCTGGTTCGGATACGAGCTCGGTGGCCTAGTGGATAAGGCACTACGCTAGAGAGGTGGAGACTTGGGTTCGAATCCCAACCGGGGTCAAATCTTTTCTCTTCAAAAAATAAAAAATATATTTAAAAAATATTTAATAATCAAGAATTATTTCATAATTATATATATATATATATATATATATATATATATATATATATACACATATATACATATACACTAGCATCCCTCGTTGGGGCTTTGCCTGCTCTTATTAGTAAATAATTTAACTAATAATAAGTTTTAGTTGTTTATCGGTAAAAATCTTGTATTGAAATATTGAGTATTGAGCATAATTACTTCTATGTTATTTTTACGCTTAGCAGTTATTTTTAACCTATTTAAAATTGCACTGATTAGATGTTTGAAGATTACGTTAAAACATAATTAGACAACCGATTTTTAATTTTATTCTATGATTTGGTAGTATGATATTGGTATACATTACCATTCTTAATGGACGAAGACTATTAAGAAACTCTTGCGGATAGTGGACCGCATTTTCATTACTTACAACAAAAGGCCCATATATTTACACCTAATATCAAAAAGGATCAAGATTATGAATTGGTAATAATATTTATTGGACAGAAATAATTTTATTGATATCATTTGGCTGTATTTTAGTTTTTAACCATAAAAGTATATTACAGTGTGGCAAACCTCCATCCTACCACTCAACATTATGCATTTCAATTTCTACCTCAGTAAATTTTATTATTGCTAAACCTTCCTAGAAATATGATAATGAATTAGTTAAAATTTGGTACAAATGGGTTCAGTAGTTCTCAGTAGATGGTCATTGTCCGTGAGTCCTCTTGATTTAGCAGTTGAAGTCCAATCCAGAAGATAAAATGGTTGTCCAACGTTAATGGAAATAAAAAGAAGTTCGGCCTCCCAGTTGCTGATAACCGAAAGTGTTCGATCTCTCAGAAAGTTAATCTCATTTAATCCGATTAATGGTTATTATACTAACATGTAACTAATCTTCTTAACATGAACAATAGAACGAACTAGCAAATCACAAACATCGTTATGTTAACAATGACGCTAAGTGGCCTACTGAGCTTCAACTACTAGGTTAAACTTAATAATTTTACCATATGATACAAAAAACATATGTATTATATGTTGGGATGTAGACGTGGAAATAATAAATAAAGGGTGAAGAAAACTATCAAATTTTTCTATAAAATATACTCAACGGTTATACGAACTGAAACATATGCATATGCAACTACATAAAGCTACTTCTATATAAAACCTTATATTTACCCGTGTTGCCCCATAGTGCAGTAAGCCGGACCCTTGATAAGCGTACCTTAGACATTTTATAAAAACAACGATTATATTTGTAAAACAATGTAAGAATGGCTATTTGTATCATAGGTAACTTAACATTTTTTTCACTTTTGAAAACATTAAAGATAGTAGTAAAAGGATGTTAGTTTGATGGGGGATAATTCCAAAAAATAAAAATAAATATATATACAGGGTGTTCGGAAGATCGTTGGCCAAAGAGGTATCTCGGGTAGAGAGGTTCATTTTGAACCTATTTAAGGTCACTTACCTATATACAAAGTCTTACGGGGTTTTTTTTTTTTTAATAATTTTTTTTTTGTAAAAATTGCCAAAATCAAACCTTTATGCCCTTATAACTTCGTTGTTTACTGATATAACAACGCCATTTTTTTTATTTTTTTTGCTGTAATTACTTATACATACATTGCCATGTAAAATAAAAAAGATTTGATGCAAAAAAAAATACAAAAAAAAGGGAGATCGTTATATCTAGTTAAAGGCAAAAAAAAAAAAAAAAAAAAAAAGAAAGAAAAAATTAAGATTATACCATCCAAATTATATTAAAAACATGTTGTTTTTTTTTGCCTTTTATCTTATTTTTTTTTTACAAGATTTAACGATCACCCGTTTTTTTTTGTTTTTTTTGTATTTGTTTTTTGCAACAAATCTTTTTTATTTTACATGGATAATGTATTAGTAATTACAACAAAACAAATGGCGCTGATATATCAGTAAACAACAAAGTTATGTGGCATAAAGGTTTTATTTTGGCAATGTTTACGAATAAAAATCATTAAAAAAAAACAAAAAAAAACCTTAAAACTTTGTATATAGTTAAGTGACCTTAAATAGGTTCAACATGAATTTCCTTACCCGAGATACTTCTTTGCCCAACAATCTTCCGAACATCCTGTATATATAATAAGTAATAAAATACATATGTTTTAAAAGGGAAATCATTTGATATTTAACAATATCAGTTGAATCTTACGAATAAAGTATGCTGAACTATTTTTGGAATCTTGTAAAATACCTATTGGACTGTATCTTGTAGTCAACCGACTTGAGTCCAACTATGATAGTCTCTCACCAGCCACGGAAATTAATTTTGAGCGTGGTTTGTACAATAAGCTGGAATCAAAGCTAATCTCATTACTGGAACAAAGAAATTGGGCAGTGGTAGTTTATTTCAATAAGGAAAATTTCTAGCATTAATGAGGAAAATCCAGACAATAGGAGTCCCTTTCTCAACAAAGCATTCAAAAGGTGGGCATATAAACTAAACCTGCTATGACGGGTCAAATAACCCTTATCGGAATTTTTGTCAGAACTTCTTGGAAACATTCATTAGTTTGTTTTTGACCTTTACTTTACTCTACTTTGGCTTTACAACTTTTATTAAAAAAAAATATCAAAAGTTTTTTTAAATATTCTCTCCTCCTTATTGTTGTTGTTTATCGGGAAATTGCGATAGAAAAAAGTATACATGACGGAAATTTCAATTTAGTTTTGGAGTAAACAAAACAAACAAGTATCTGGTTGAAAACAAAGAATAATAATACGAACCCTGTTATATGTTAATAGTTTATGAATTAGATCAGTGTACTATAATATTGATTTTATAATTAAAAATAAACAATATAAAAATACAGATTTAAGATATGAGGGTGATTCTCAAACTACAGGCAAATTTCTAGCTGCAAAAATTCCAAATTTAAATGTTGATATTGCTGCAAAAATTTGATACTTCCAGGAGGCTACCTGTGGAAATTGTTGGTGATGAAACAACACATGAATCACTTTACTTTTTTTAAAAATTTTAACCCAAGACAATGTGAATTTACCCCACATTTAAGATGGTATTCGAATTTGTAAGATCGACAGTTTTATCATAGATTACACTTTTCGATCTTGTATGGAAATCTTTCACCAGCTTTCATTAGGACTCGATATTTTTTTAATATGCCACCTTTCATAGCCTTGGCAAAAATTTGTTTTTGACTTAAAGTTATTTATTTTATATTGGCCGATAATTGTTTATTTTATATCTCTGAAAATAATTATCTTCTTTTCACTTCCTCTCTTTTCCTTTAGTCATTTTTTTTTTTTTTTTTTTTTTTTTTTTTTTTTTTTTTTTTTTTTTTTTTTTTTTTTTTTTTTTTTTTTTTTTTTTTTTTTTTTATTAATTCGTTCAGAAGGATTTTCGAATCTGTATTTTTGAGTTATGATCGTTAAGTTAAGTTCTCTAGTCTTCTATGAAATGTCAAAAATGTATCGAATTAACTTCAAATCACACCTGATACGTCTCAATTGCGGCTGGAATTAAAAGTTAATTCAGGTACACTTTTGATATTTCATAGGAGACTGAGCAATTTTACATTTTTTCAATGCAGATTTCTGAGTTGTCACTTTTGAAACATATCTGTGATATAATCTATCTGTAGCATAGTGCTGATTTTTTTAAATTTTTCGTATGTTTTTAAAAGTGATAATGAATGTTTAACATTCGGAACTAGTTTTCAAATAAACAAATTTCCAATAGAAGTTCCAAATTTCAAGTAATTCATCAAATGAAAAGTGGAAATTCACAATGGTCCAAGTGCCAAAATGAAACATCGTGGAAACCGAGAATTTTGTTAATTTCAACTTTTTTTTTTATAATTTACAAATGCTATCTTTCTCCATATATTTAGCCTTTTAAACACTTAGAGAGGGATATAGGTACTTAAACCGATATGAGGACACGGTGGCTTTTGTCTATGAAGTATATTTTGAAATAATATGTACTAATAATATCTATACTATTATATAAAAGTAAAAGCTATTTTTCGTTTGTGATCACTAACCGCCACAACTATTGAACCAATCTGTACCAGATTTTAACTACATCATCTTCATAGTTAAAGGAAGGTTTCGCGATAATAAAATTAACAGATTATCAATTAAACTTTTATTAAAAAATACGATAAATATGTGGTGCGCAGTGAAGTTTGAAAATGGACTGATAGGTTTCGAATGCCATTTAAGAGAGGTTATAAAGGTACGGTGTTATATAGAGCTAGGAATTTATAATAAAATTTGCTTAATTCAAATAAATTGGTGTAAAAAAAAAAATAATATAAATATTTAGTGTGACGTGTGGATACCAGGGATGTTTAATAATTGAAAGATATGTGGTTAGCGCCATTCTGCAACAGAGTTTGCAAAGGTAAAACTATTAAACCCATCTGTACCAAATTTAAACTACATTATTGTCATAGTTCTAGGAAGGTTTAAAATAGTATAGTTTACTATAATAATAATTTAAATGTACAGTGTTAAGTGGCAGAGGTTTGGCACATTCACTAACTTTAATAGTTAGAAGTTAAAATCCAACCAGATAAAATCGGTAAAATTATTTCTGCCACACTAAAAATTATTACCTTATCAAAATATCGATTTCTTATTTTTTGATATTGTATGTAAAAAATGGGTGGCCTTACATTAGTTTCTGCTAATTATTAATAATTTAATATCCAAGTATGCTTTTACGTTAATTTCAACATCCGAGTCATTGCAATAGTACCGGTTTAAAACTTACAACGTTGCGCGAAAATGTCTAGAAATATTGTGAGAAAATAATTCTCAACTGCATGATACAGTAGAAGATTTTTATAGTTAAAAAATAAAACTTTCGGCACTTTGGCTGTTATTAATGCCCCGCGACTCTATTGTAGTTTCTCAATTCGGCACTTTGGCTGTTATCATGTATGCGGTACATTGTTTATTAATTCCTAAGTATGATTCTAGTTGGTCCTTTATATAATTGTTCAACGTCTAACGTAAATGTGTACTTCCCCTGTAATAGGTTGCTAAAACTGAGAATGACGCTGCTCGCTAGATTCCTAAATCGTTGCGGAGCGTGCAGTTGCAGCTAGCAATAACGTTTCGGATGAAATGCCCTCACTTCTTCAGGCCCCCGCCTCAGAGGCAGTTCGTTCTAACGACCGGCCCCTAACAGTCCCCAGTGCAATCAGTACAAGAGTGGTCCAGCCTCTTGTTTACATCCCACCACTTCTTCCATTCCTTAACGAGCTCTTGCTCCATCTAATAACAGACTTATTTTGGATTGGCTGGGGATGGGTTCTTAATATTGTTTGCAGCGTATCATGTAATCCCCCAGAGGCTATTCCCAAGCCCATTGAGTGTATTAAACGCCACTGGTACACAAGTATCTAAATAAAAAGAAGAAGGAAATCGAGTTAAATTTCATTACTGTTATAAACCATAAATGTTGCATACAATTCTGTTTTATTTATTTTAAATTTGTTAAAATTCATTTTTTAACATAGAACATGTTTCAACCTTATGGAGACGGGTTTACGCGTAGCTTGACAGGCTCTAGCTCCGTTGGTATTGCTTGAATCGAAGAATTGCCGGCAGTTTCGTGATCAGAAATTTAATGGAGAATATTTTGTGTTGAATAAAATTTGTTACAAGGACCTACCGTTTAGGAGCTATATTGGTTTGAATAAAAAAAGTCACGTATGAAACCTTATTTTCTTTAAACATTGTTTTTTTGAATAAACATTGATTGTTAATTTATTTTAATTATTAATTAAAGTAATTTTATCCTTTTAAATCTTTTTTTTTTTTTTATTTATTGAAATTTACAACTGTATAAAATATATACAAGTAAATGTGTTGAAAGTAAATACAATGGCATGTAAATAACATGTGAAGAACTATTCACTAGTAGCACTTCAATAAATTCTACACTAAAAGGTCTCTAGGCCATCTTCTTTTCAGACGCCTCGGAGGATTATCAGGAATGGAATAGGAAGCAAGTTGGGACACTAGTGGATTGGAGTGGTTATGGAGCTTACTGTGGAAGGATAGGTATCTGGTTTGGGCTAAATCAGCAACATATGGGACATTAAGATCTTTATGAATAAGTTTATTTGTAACAAAGTAAGGAGCATTAAGGATTTTTCGAAGGATTTTGGATTGTAAGGATTGGATACGAGAAGAATTAGAAGGTTTAGTTGAGCCCCAGAGCTCAACTCCGTATGTCCAAATAGGTCTGATAACTGTCATGTAAATGAGTCTTTTGTAGAAAATCGGGAGTTTTGAACGTCTGTCTAGTAAATGTTGAAGAAGTCGAAAACGACGAGCAGTTTCCTGTCGTTTAGTCTTGTATGAGGATTCCAAGTTAAACGTTTGTCCAGTTGAAGTCCTAGATAGCGGATCTGTTTAACAGGGATCAGTGGAATATTGTTGAAGGATACTGGAGGACAGGAAGTCGTAGGTTTACGACGAAGGGTAAAGGTTATTTGGTGAGATTTGACTGGATTTATTTTAATTCTCCAATTTCGACACCATTCCTGAAGGTTTATGACATGAGATTGGAGTGTTTGGGAGGCAATGAAGGGATCATTGTTCACTGATAACACACATGTGTCATCAGCATACGTCGTGAGGATGGTGCTAGGATGGGTCGGGATATCAGCTGTATACACCGTGTAAAGGATGGGACCTAGGATACTACCTTGAGGAACGCCAGCCAGCATTTTGGACAAACAGGGAAGAATAGGAAAAGTTATGATTAATTTTGAAGTTTCTATCACTGAGATAGGAGCGGATGATAAGGAAGTAGGTTGGAGGGAGGAATTTACGGAGTTTGTAAAGCAGACCCTGGTGCCATGTAGGTTTTGGATTTTAAACTTTCTGATTTCTGTCTTTAGTTTGTTCGTTAAACTGTTGTAATTATGTTTGTCTGATGGGTATCTAGTACGGTGCCACTTCGCCCTCGCTCTGCGTTTTTTTCTGTCAATAAGGAGCGAATATGCTGTGGTAAGTTATTCTGTTGACTATCATGAATTTTTCGGGGAGCGGTATTTTCAGTAATACTAATTTTGATTGATGATGTTAGTTTGTCAATGGCTAAGTTTATGTCTTCTTTAGTTTTAAGGGGAATGTTCAGGTCCAGTTTATTTTCAAGATCAGTTCGAAATTTGTCCCAATCTACATGTCCTGAAATCAGTCTAGGAAGGGAGGGTTTAGGAACGGGATTTGAATGGAAGTGAAGCAGAACAGGGCTATGATCTGATGAAAGGTCGTCCATGGATTTTATAATGGTCTGAGAGGAGGAAATTTGGGAAGAAATGAATATATCAAGGATATCAGGACGTTTTTTAAGTGAGGTAGGCCAATAAGTAGGGTTCAAGGGTGAGAGGACAGAATAGCAGTTGGAGGTTGCAATACGGGATAGGATGCTGCCACGGGAGTTGGATGTTCTACAACCCCATCGCTGGTGTTTGGCGTTGTAGTCTCCTCCAGCGATAAAGCGCGGTCCGAAGGATCGGAATAAGGAATCGAGATGGTTGTATGAAAGGGAATTGCCAGGAGGGCAGTATACAGCTGAAAAATTTATGTTAAAAGGACGAGTAGAAATGTTTACAGAGACGGATTAAATGGTGTCAGTTGGAGTAGAAGGAATCAGAGAATGGGATACTGATTTGTGGATAAGGATGCAAGATCCGCCATGAGAGGTATTATCTGGGTGGTCTGATCTGTAAGTAGTGTAGTCGCGTATGTAAAAATACGAACGTTGAGTAAAGTGAGTCTCAGTCCGTAGGGCAATATCTATTTGATTGTCATGGAGAAAAATGTCGAGTTCGTCTCGGTGATTTTGTAGTCCGTTGGCATTCCATAAAATGATAGCTAGAGGCTTAGCGTTCATCTTGCAACATTAAACGGAATTTCTGTAAGTGCTCTGGTAAGTAGGGTTATGAGTGGTCTGATGGTGTCTTGTAGTTCTCGAAGGAATGAGGAGAGGATGGCGGAGATATCGGTAGGATTTTGGTTGGGAAAGCTGATATGATTCCATGGTATGGGTTGGATTGGTTGTTTCAACTGGAGTGTTAGTTGGGGGCTGCACTATTCGTGAGATACGAGGTTCAGTTTCTACTGTTGTTGCTACTTGAGATGAAGGATAGGAGTGAATATGATGTTGGATAGGAAGCGGTTGTATCTTCTCTGGTGGTAGATTGACTTTTAGAGGTAAATGATGAAGAGGAATTTTCTGTTGTGGGGGTTGAGATTGAAATTGAGCGGTCTGGGGCTGGGGTTGGGAGATTTGAGGCGCCTGAGGTCTAGGTTGATATCTAATCTTCTCAGCGTAAGATGCTTGTTGTCGTGGTGGATGATTTCGTGCTGTGCTGGATTGTTGATGTCCTGTTCTGTGCGATTGAGCTTCTTGCGTTCCTGGAGGTATTTCTTGATTACGGATGTCTGATGATTGGTTCCTATGATTTTGTTTGGGGGCTGAATTTAAATTTCTCTGATTTTGAGCAGTTTTGTATACTGTACATCCTCTGTAACTTGCGGGGTGATCATTTCCACATAGATCGCATATCGCTGGCGTATCTCTTGTTTTCTGGCATGTTTCCGTAGCGTGTGGGCAAGCACATTTTACGCACCTTTCCTCGTGGTGGCAGTAAGTCTTTGTATGCCCTAGACTTTGGCACCGAGTACATTGGACTATTGTTGCCCTTCTTCTTGGTTCTTCACACCGTATGCATGAGTAGACCAGTCTTGTTACATCAAATATTTCCTCATTGTTACGAGCTGGCTCTAAGTCTACGAGGAATAGTGGTAGAGGGTATTTTTCTTTTGGGTGAAGGACACACGAAACTTGCCTCACGTTGTGGCCAATAGCCGCTAAGTCGTGTTTAATGGCGCTGGTTGGGGTAGAAGAATGGAGACACCGCAATACCAGTCTATATGCTTTCTCTTCTTTTAGTTGATAACAATGAAAATCGTAATTGTGGCTGGCTAAGTGATTTGTCAGTTTTTTTATAATTTTCTTTAGTTGATGTTTTTATTTTTACGTCTTTGACGCGGGAAAAACAATTGAAATTGTTCTCTCCAATTAATGCTGAAATTTCTTGGCAGAATGACATGAAGTTTTCTATTTTAGTGACATAGATAGGTGGCGGGTCTGGGTCAGTAGTATGCTGTGGATTTGTGTTTATATTGTTATTATTAATATTACTGGTTGAAGGGGTGGACTCATTGACAGTTGAGTTGGTTGAAATGTTCTGGCTGCAGAGGTTTTACTGCGGGTTTGATGGTTAGAATTATTGAGTGGCTTTTTTGGTTCGGATGTTTTATTTTTTTTTTTATTAGACGAATTGCCCGCTAATCCTGGGGCGGAGTTTCTGAGACGTCTTTGAAGCGTTCTTCTTGATTGGGAATCGGTCTCGCTTATTTCTGAATAAGGGGCCTCTTCCTCCGATTCGTCACCAGATGTGGGAACGATTTCCATTATAATATTAAACAAAAATAAAGTAAAGTAATAAAACTGAATTTGATCAAAAATAAAAACTAAAAATTAATTCTTAAATATCTAAACTAGATACAATATTTAAATCAAGGGTAGACATTATTTAAAAATAAAAATAAAAATTATGAAGAAGAAAAAAATAATAAAAAATGTTCTAGGGAAAAAAAAAATAATAATAATAACTCTAGCTATGTACGTTACAGAGGCTTGAGAAACAAATAAAGCCAGCCTTGACCGTGGAGATAACGGCTGTATATAGTTAGCTAGCACTGGATTATAATACGGCGGGCCTGTATTATTTCACTGTTAATTTAATTTAATATTGTTTCCACTCACCTCACTTAAATTAAATGTCAAAGTATTTGAATATCAATAATGTCACTCACTATTAACTAACTATGAAGGAGATAATTCAGTTAATGTGCGATAGAGAAAGACAGAAAGACAGAGCGTAACTAGACGTGTAGTGTAGTTGCGGCCATCAATTCTAAAATGTCCTTTTAAATCTAAAATCTAAATTGGGGAAAGCAGTAAGATCATATATAAACATATCCATAATCTATTGTTTTTACAAATCAGCAGAAATTGAGTTGTCTTTTTTACACATTTATTTATACTGAATATCTAAACATATTTCCAGCAACTTAGTTCATCCGAACGGTTTTTTTTTTCTTCTCGTTTTTAAAAAAAAATATATATTAGATTATTATACTACGAATAAAAACAGAATCATCAACAATGTTAAGTTTCTTTTAAGATGTATCCATCCATCATCTACGACAAATAAAGGGGCCAATGAGGGTAAAATTGCGACAAACTATTTCAAAAAATATGTAATCATAGTAAAAAATTCTTAGCAGTAGCAATAATTTGGACAGAGCAGGTAAATATAAATAGTGAACACACCAAATTATCACGGATTGTAATCTGTAAGCCCCTATAATAGCAAACAAGTGTTGCGGGTTCGCCTTGTCACGTATGTTTGTTCATCGGGGTTTATCATCATTTAATACTCCAACTAGGGCAGAGAGGATGGGTTATCATACTGATTACCAGCTTATTCTAGCCGAAGTTGAAAGGCCAAGATTAATTTCAAAATAAAGAAAAGTCAATCACATCTAATGGAATTCAATCCGGCGTACGGTGGGAAATAAGATGATTAAACGACCGAGCTGTCCTGTATTAATCGAAATTTCACACTGGTCACATATATTTTCCCAAATTATCGAGTATAGGTTTTATAAATATAAAGTGAAAACAGCTACACAAGAAATTCCCTACGCACGTTGTGAAGAATAGGTGATAAGGTCCAATAGAATAATCAATAACAAGCCAAATGTAGAAATGAACGGTTTTTTCAATAAACTCAACGAGTCCTTAGTATCACATCTCTTAGGTCCAGGAATAACAGTTGACTAATTGTTACTGACCAATAAAGAAGATGATGACTGTATCTTCAATGATGCCTGCGAAGAAGATATAGTCTGGAGAAGACTCCTTAGCCATGTTAACTCCAACGCATCTAAAGAGGATGGAATCTCAAAGAAAATGATTTGGATGGTAAGAGCCTCAAATATCCTTGTTAACATCTTTGCATCCTTACTTCAATGTAAGTTTAGTAATGTTGGCCGGAAATGTTCCCAGTGGGAGGGAGGCTTTAAAATGGGAATATTGCCTGAAAATTAAAGTTTTAATAAACAAGAGGGGAATTAAAGCTTAATATAATATTTAATCAACTCTTTGATCTTTAAAACATTGAAAACCAAAAAATATCTTTATTTCTTACGAGGAAGTCCAGATCCAAAAACCTAAACCTATTGAGATTGGCAGTGACTAGGGGACCTAGAAAACATTTTACATTCCAGTTATTTTTCTGATGTTTTTGTTCAGTCAGTAGTAATTCTTTTGATACATAAAGGAGTGTTTGTGTTTTATTTTATCGCACTATTACAACATTGACTTATTAATTTGAGCGTTTAGCTTTTAAAATTATGAATTTGTGGGAATTTTATTTAATTATAATTTCATTTAAAATTATATTTCAGTTTTTAAGTTTCATTTAACTATATAATTACAGCTTATACCTATTGATTTAATTTTTTTTTTTAGCTAGCTTACTAATTAATCCTGAATTCCCGGGAATTTATGAATTTTGGAAATATTGCCGGCAATATTTCCCAGGAATATTTCCTCGATATTAAATTCCTGCGAATTTTACATCATTACTGAAGCGTGGAAAAGATAAATTATCATTCAACTCTATTCCCAAGAAAGCTAATCCCAAAAAAAATTAAGATTACCGATATTGTTAGAGACGTTGGAAAAAATAATGGCTGAGATTTTTCTTTCTTACGTAAGACATGTCTACATTAACTTCGTGCTATGTATGTTCTCCTTTACTTTATAATTTAATGTTACAAGTATCATACTAATTCAGAAACAACTTCTGTTCTCAAAACACAACAAGTGTTTCAGCAACCTAAAGTAATCCATTAAAAATGCGTCGAAACAAAATTAATTTTAGTAACAATCAAATAAATAAGCATTATGTTGAAAGTAATGATTACTATTTGAGTCAACAATCTATCCTGAATTCTGATGATTTCGCTCAGCATTTTGCCAGATTCATCAAAGTCCCCTCTACAGCGATAAAGACGCCATCTTGTCAAATGACTTAATTAATTAATGCTAAGTAAGACAATCAATCACTATAATAAGGCAAGTCTTTGCCCACTCCATCTTCTTGGCTGAGTTCATCTTGTATAATTGTTACTTCCTGGTTATAAAACCGAATACATTTTTAACGAATCAAACTGTGTAGGTGTAGGAGTTAAAAAAAGAACCGAATATAGGATGAGAATATTTTTGTCTCGTTTTTATGAAAGACATTTAATTCTGTTTTGAAACATAATACTCTTGAAAAAAAAATTAAATCTACATGAGCCATTTCAAGTTCAAACAGCTTTTGTTTTTTTATTTGAATGCGTGGGAAGGTACAATCTAATAAAAGATTTTTAACTCAAAGATGAATGATAAAATATCAATCTAAATGCATATGAAGAGAGTCACGATTATTCGTATTAAATGGAACCAAATCCATTCAAAGTTCCGAAGGTCCAAATTAAACGGAATTTCATATAAAAGGCGACATGATCAATAAATATTATAGCGATTTTTTTCTTGATATATTAACTTTACTATATAGACCTAAGAACTTAGAAAGAATTAATAATACAAAATGTTTTTATTAATATCTATTTTTCATCTATTTTTTTTTTTAGTATACGGTATCCTCTACTCGATAAACAACTTTATATTATTTTTGTAATGTAAAAAATGAGATAAATTTAAATCTAGTACAGATCAATAAAATTAAACAATAAATATTATGAAACGAAAAAAAAAAAAAATTTTCAGAATAACTGAGAAAATTCATACTGTTTTTCATTGAACAGAATCAACTTTGTCTTTTACTTTATTTACCAAGTACAGCCTAATATCTTAAAATTTAGATTCATTACAAATAATTATAATAACAAACATTAGAACCATAATACTTGTTATTTTAATCCTGTTCGAATAAACTGGGCTCGGAAAATATTGTAGTGTGGAATATGAAAATGTTTTGTTACTTTAGGTTTAAAACCGTAAAAAATCTAAATATTTTCAATAATGCTACATTACTTTAATCTTCGAGGAACAAACACAGCAAGTAATGAAAGTACGTCATAATAAAGTAGCAAAACGTCATAGCTAGAATGCTTTAAATAGTTGAGCAATACTAGGCAGATCATACAAACAACTTCCTGGTCATTCATGAATTTCCAAAAAAAAATTTTAAAGTATGAAAAACTTATCTTCAAATGGGTAATGCAAAATACTTAATTTTTGTAATTTTTTATGTCATGTCCAAAATTTTACTATTTTCTTTATGAAAGGTAAAAAGAAATCTGTTTCCATGCTATAATTTCTTTATGTTCTGCATAATTTCTTTCTATCTGCAAACAACAAATTTATAGGGTGTATAAAAAAAATGACCGTTTCTTAAACAAATATTTGTATTACTATTTCTTTGATATAAAATACAATTAATACTCAAAGTATAGTCCATTGTTATCTACCGTCATTACCCATCTGCTAGCAAATTGCTCGATGCTGATACCATTCCTTGGGATGGCTGTCAAAGAACTCTTGGACAGTATTTTCAACTTCCACAAAATTATCAATTTTTTTCTCTTGATCGAAACAAGTAGTAATCCGACGGTGCGAGGTCTGGACTATATGGTGGATGAGGCAGGAGTCCAAACACATGAAGTTCTGTAAACATTTCTGCTGATTGTTGAGGAGTAAGTTCATGAGGGACCAGTCTACAGGTCTTTTTCACCTTCCCAATGGAGAGAAGATGGCGACTAACAGTATCTTTCGACACACTACACTCCCTGGCAAGTTCACAAGTAATTGTGGACGGATTTGACTCAACAGCTTCCTTCAGAACCTCATCAATATCCATTAATTAATGGCCGCCCAGAGTTCTACTTCCTTTTCAACGTCATAGCTCCACTTCTAAATTTTTCAAACCAACGCCGGGCAGTGCGCTCTTCAAGGACAACTTCCCCTTCATATTTAATAATTTCACGAGTTGCTTCAGCGGCTGTGAAATTTTTTTTCCAGTAATGACTTAAAATTACGATAATTTCGAAGGTCACTGTCATGGTTCTTCTTTGAAATAAATAACTGAACTGAGGCTTTTTTTGAAGAAGTCCAGAGTTAGTAAACAAACTTAGGGAATGCTCTAAAGGGATTATTAAGTATTGGTAAATAATAAATAGCATTAAGATATTTCAGACTTTTGAACTCTAGAATTTGATAAAACGGTAATTTTTTTTATACACCCTATTACTATAACTAGGTACCCTTTAAGTAAATACTAGAATTTGCATTTTTCTATGTTTATTTCATTTATTGTATTTTTCAGCATATATTTCAATATTTTGGCTTCAAATCTTATCCATCTGCAAAAAACAAATTTATATTGTATACAACTGTTATAGGACCAATAATAAAATATTTCTCCCCTGTCTGGAGCTATACCTGCAACTCTAATAATAGGAAATTAGAAGTTATCCAAAACTCTGAAAATAACAAATAACTATCCGTTGTACTCCAGAATTTCAAACATGCTATCTGACTTAAACCTCCCATCATTTAAAGAGTACACTCTCAGACACAAAATTTCTTTTCCCTTACAACAATATCTGAAAATACTTCAAAGAATAAAGAAAAACAATGGGAAATTAATTGATTTGTGGAATTGTGTATAGGTCATGTATGATATTTTAATTAATATTTACTATTTCATGGTTTTAGTTTTTTGCGAGTGATTGTTTGTGCTATTACTCTGTCGTCTTTATGTTTTATTTTGATTTCTCCTTTTAGTATCTTCATCTCGCTCACTCCCCAATGTCACTACCCCAAACTATTATCCAGTGGAATTGTAACGGGCGTTTGAGTAAATATGAGGAACTAAAATTGGAGAATTAACAAATATCAAACCAGTCGAGCCAGATGTGATACAAGAAAGGAAACTTCTACCAAATAAGGAATATGTAAATTAAAAAAGATTATACAATTGACAGAAACGCAGACATGGACGGAAATAGAGCGTGTGGGGGCGTGTTGGTTGCAGTACACTAACAGGGTTGTGTCTGAGAGATTAGCTTATTAATACTCCCTTGCAAGCCCGATTGTGGTGCCAAACTCTACCTAAATGTTCCAGATATCTTTTAAATTGATATTTGCCACCCGAAAATTTTAGTTGAACTGACCGTCATCAATCTGCTGAATAACCTGCCATCTCCTTATATCGTTACTGAGCGACGTTAATGGCCATCACACTTCCTGGGGGGTGCTTCGACTAATACTACGAGAGGAACGTTATATAAGAAAACTGATTGACAATTCTAATGGCTATTCTTCTGACGTATACAGGACAGCCAACATACTTGAGCCCAGCCTATCACTCTTTCTCCTGCATAGATCTGACTTGGTGTACTTCCAGCATTTATACTCACCTCAACGTGGCAAGTCAGCGAAGATCACATACTCTGAGTGACCATTTCCCCGTGATCAGTGATTTCGCAAATTAATAAACAAGCTGGTTGAAAGATTATCCTAGGTGGATAACGCGAAAAGTCTGACCTGGGACGAAATTAAAAAAGCAGTATCCAGATAGCGGGAAAACCGCGAGAATATCTGAAGGAAAAGTAGCAGTGAATTGATAAATGATCAAATTGACATCATCGATCCTGGCAGCAGCAGAAAAGCTCAATCCCACGATCCTCAACAGTACAAAAAATAATAAAAACATCCCATGGTATGATAACGAGTGCAAAATAGCTATTAAAAAACGAAGAAAGAAAAGCCCTCCTAAAATTATTCCAAAAGAGAACCTACTCAAAAAAATATAATAGAATATAAAAAAAAACGATCAATAGCTCGCAGAATAATTAAAATAAAAAAAAAAGATTCTTGGAACCTATTTTAAACTCAATCTCAACAAATACTCCACCACGACTATTCTGGAAGAAAATACGAAGCATAACTGGGAAACAATTATATTATCAACCAGGTTTATTAATTAATGGAAATTTTACACAAGACCCAAACACTTTGGCCGAATATTTTGCAGACTACTATTCAAATATATATTCTCCCAAGACCATCAGATAGAAGAAAATGAAGCAAATTTGGATTATAGCGACAACAACATTGAAATTCATACAACACTCCTTTTACAATGGATGAACTAAAGGCGAATATAAAGGAATTGAAACCGACTGCACCAGGTATAGATGATATACATAAGAAATGCTTAAAAATCTTCCAAAACAGACACTGAACGCTCTCCTAACCCGTATAACCGTATTGGTACACTGCAGAATTTCCAGAGATCTGGAGAAGAGCAGTAATAATTCCGATTTTAAAAAACAATAAAAATAAAACTATTCCCATCAAACTATCGACCCATTTCGTTACAAGTTGTGTATGTAAACTGTTGGAAAAATTGGTTTTCAAGCGTCTTACATGGATATTGGAGACGAACAATTATTATCAAATGCACAGAGTGGATTCCGGCAAGGTCGCTCAACAAATGACCATCTTGTAACTATGGAATACGAGATACTGAGTAGCTTTGCAGAGAAGAAAGAATGCATCGGAATTTATTTCGACAGTCATTGAAAAAGCGTACGACAACTTGAATCCAGCACTCGTCATACAACAGCTGCGAGAATGGGGATTTACGGGTCGTCTTCTCTGTCTGATTAAAAACTTTCTTAAAAATCGAACTTTTCAAGTCAGAATAGGTTTTTCTTCAATCAAAAATATGAACAAGGGTATTCCACAGGGAAGTGTCCTAAGCTGTGCTCTTTTTGCAATAGCCATAAACAAAGTTACGACCAGTATACCCAAATCGATTTAAAACGTTTCTGTTTGTTGATGATTTGGCATTGCTTCTATCGTTTAGAGACCGGGAGAGGATGCAAAGAATATTGCAAAACTGCCTAAGAAACTTAGAAATTTGGTCTACACAATCAGGTTTAAAATTCTCTACTGAAAAGACGAAATGTATAATGTTTTCCAAAACGCAGAACACCAAACTCCTCCACCATTACTAACTTACAGAGGCATCAACTTAAACTTTGTACCAAGTACTAAATTTTTAGGCCTGGTTTTTTGATTCTAAACTGAGCTGGAAAGAACATATCAAGTGGTTAAAGGCAGAATCATCCAAGAGATTAAATGTTCTTAAAGTTCTTGCTGGCTGCTCTTGGGGTGCTGACAGGGCAAGCATGATTAAAGTTTACACGTGCCTGATAAGATCCAAACTGGACTATGGAAGTTTTATTTACTCCTCAGCGAACCTCACCCAGCTTTCAGCTATTGACTCGGTTCACCATGCTGGTCTACGACTCGCAACAGGTGCATTTAGAACTAGTCCTGTATGTAGCATTTGTGTTGAAGCTGGGCAACCACCACTAGCTGTTCGTAGACACCAGCTTGCCTGCGGTTATATTGGTAGGCTAAAATTCAATAACAAAAATCCAGCTTGGATACCCGTGTTCCAACCAAAGATCAGAAGATTTCTGGGAAACCAAAGACTGCCTTCCCCGTTGGGAATCAGAGCCGGAAAATATATAAAAGAAATACAACACCTCGAACCTACAACCGATGATTTGAAATATCCACCATGGACTCTAAAAATTCCAACAATAGATTTAACACTAAAAAAAATATTCGAAAATTAGCACCTCAGAAATAATATACTTTACAGAATTTAACAAAATTAAAGAAAAATACGAAAACTTTAAATTCATATTTACAGATGGCTCAAAATCAAACAACAATGTTGGGTGTTCCGTTGTTTTTGACACTACGATTTTGAAATACAAACTTCCGCCTATCACCTAGTAACTTTACAGCGGAATGCTAGGCGATTACTGCGGCGTTACACTACGCTATGCACCTGGAAGAAAAAAATCTTGCCATATTTACTGATTCCCTTTCTGCCATAATATCTTTTGTTAACCTGTATACCAAGGATCCAGTCATAAGAAAGGCACAGGCATATGCCTCAATGTTAAATGATTCAGAAAAGAACTTGGTACTTATCTGGATACCATCCCATGTGGGGATAAAAGGGAATGAAGCCGCAGACGAAGCAGCCAAGCAAGCAGCCATTTCCTCGCTAGACATCAAAAACAATTTATACCCCTTCGGACGTTTGCAATTTTTTAAAGTATTTAGCCAGGCATACTTGGATAGAATTATGGCATGAAACCCAGGCAGATAACAAATTAAAAATAATTAAAAGTGACATCAAACAATGGCATACATCATATCGGAGAAAGAGAAGAGAAGAAGTGGTGATCACAAGATTAAGGATTGGCCATACTCGCCTTACTCATGGATACCTTATAATGAGGGAAGCCTCACCGAAATGTTTATACTGCCAGTGTCAACTAACGATCAGACATATCCTCGAGGAATGCCCGCTGTACGAAACTTTTTTTGAGCAGGTACGACTGGAAAGAAGACTCTCGGTAATGCTTGGAGATAACAAAGATAATATTGACAAAATTATCACATTTTTGAAGCACCATAACGTTTTCGAAAAAATATAATTAAAAAAAAACAAAAAAAAAAAAAAACAGAAAACACTAAGGGACCAGGACACTTAAGACCATACAATCAATCTACATCTGAAAATCCCATCATACAAAAACTAGGAGAATGCGATAAGACATCTCTAAAAATGTATAAGATGGCATAATATTTTTCGCTTTTATATACAAAATGATTACAATCCTACAATTATAATATAGAATTATATTATAGAATTATACAATTCTAAATAAATATCCATAATATGTATTTTTAGTTTTACGTACTACATGTTTATTTCTTATTTACTATTTATTTTTTTATTGAGTAGGTTTTATTTTTTTAAATTTTTCCTACTGTAAATATCTTCAAATGGGGATTAAAAAAAAGAAAAAAAAAAAAAAAAAAAAAAAAAAAAAAAAAAAACAAACAAAGAAAAATGTAAAGCTCCTATAACATGAATAAGGAATAGTCAACTTTCATATGTAAATATATGTAAATAATGCCTTTTTGGCAACATTTGTAACAAAAATTTATAATAAAATATTTCAGATTTTATAAAAATAAAGTACCACAGGCCAGGAGGTTAAATTATAATGGTATTAAGTTCGTTTTGAATGAGAACAGTATTGCGAAACGATGGAGATAAAAAAACATTAGAAAATTAAGAAACATTTTTTTTTTTTTTTAGATAAATAGTGTATTTATCCCATTATGATAGTCAACGTCTTAATTAAAATATTTTATTATAGACATTTATTTCCTGAAATGAAGTAAACTATAAGATTTGTTTACTATTTAAAAAAACATAATTATGGGATGTTTTATGATTACACAAAAGAAGAAGGTTTTACTTCTTCTATTTTGTTTTTTATTTTTTAATAGCCTTACTTTTAAAAATAATTTCCTAATATTTGATTAAAATAATTCCAATAATCTCTCTTGTTTTTAGAGATTTGGGAACGTTATAATGCAATAGTATCATACCGAAACCTACCAGAGGTACAAGTTGCGACAGTAGTTTTACACTCATACGATAAAGTTAATATACTTATGGACAAGTAAAGTTCTAGATGCTAGGCGGTGGAAGGTTGGTTTCAATATTGGGAACGGTGTGGGAGTTTCTATTGTTCGAAGAAATATCTTAGCAAGAAGCCCTTGGCAGGAATTGTGTAAGTTCGTGAGACTTCCTCTTCTCCGCAAAGCGCAATAGTGTTTATAATGTTACGCTATTCTAGTTACAGAGAGTGTTATTTATCACTTGAGGTACGCACGATAGTATTGAAGGATCAATAAAATTGGTACTGATGAATTATTTTCCACTTCTATTGGGTTTTTTTTTTTTTTTTTTTTAAACTAGTTCCGAATGTTAAACATTCATAACTAAAATCATACAGTCCTAAAAGCATACAAACATTTAAAAAAATTAGCACTTTGCT
Organism: Euschistus heros; assembly: GCA_003667255.2. Taxonomy (NCBI): domain Eukaryota; kingdom Metazoa; phylum Arthropoda; class Insecta; order Hemiptera; family Pentatomidae; genus Euschistus; species Euschistus heros. The sequence goes on along the minus strand of RCWM02000686.1, from coordinate 136,499 downwards.
ACATATATTATATATATACAGGGTGTTCAGAAGATAGTTAGCCAAAGAGGTATCTCGGGTAGGAAGGTTCATTTTGAACCTATTTAAGGTCACTTACCTATATACAACGTCTTACGGTTTGCTTATAACTTTCTTAAAAATAAGGCCAAAACCAAACATTTATGCCTTATAACTTCGTTGTTTACTGATATACCAACGCCATTTCACGTTATGTGAATTAATGATATTAATTGAATTTATTTGGGAATTTAGTATTTTAGGGTAACATTTTTAGGTTATTCTACGTCGATTCACATTGTTCCTATGCTTGAATTTACAATTATGTAAATAATTATTATTTGATGGGGCGAAAGTTACTCAACTAATGGGTAGTAATATTAAAATATAATGGTGGAAGAATGTGAAAACGTGTTTTCATGATTATAATGCCCAAGTAGCCAATCTCCGAGTTATTTTATTTTTGTCCCTGTGATTTTTTTACATTGGCGTGCCATTACTAAAAAAAATGATAAAAAGTATTCGGAAGGAATTTTTGGATTTTTTTAGTTTTTATTTGCAGTGGCAGGCAGCAGTTTCACCAGGACGTATTAATTCGTAACATGCAACCATTATACGACGTAATATCGTAGTGCAAACACCACCTCTGACTGTAAGTACATTCATTGTTCTCATTGCCATGTCCACTATAAATTAGTTGAACCAAATATTTTTTTGTAACGGGCCTCATGCGTTCTAATATTAGGCTACAGCCCTCATAATATACCCCCCGAGAAAATGCGAAAAAAATGAATAGAAATTCCGGCTATAATATTTTTAACCTTATTTTCACATTGTTGTGGCCATCAATAATTTAACATTGTCATGGTATGTTTATAATACATGTAAATGGTCAGATACCACGACAATGTTAAAAATTCATTTTTAAATAATTTTAGCAATACTATGGCCAAAATTACTATAATAATTATTTGGCCACTTGGCGTACGTGTAATTAATTAAGTACGTGTATGTTAATTTTTTTTCTTTTTTAACTATTAACTTAGATTTTGGTTTTATGGACGTTGTCTATGAAGTACTTTGGTCAAACTTTTAGTCATTTTAATTTAGTGTCATTGCGTCATGCTGGTTTTATTTATTTTTTAAAGTCATAATTGTGCGTCAAAAAATGTCTGATGCAGAACGCAAAGCGGTTATGGGTTAAAATTATTAACTGAAGTTTTAGAAAAAGTAAAGTGATTCATGTGTTGCTGCACCAACTAAAATCCTCACAGGTAGCCTCCAGGAAATATCAAATGTTTGCAGCAAGATTTATCAAAATTTAAACTTAGAGTTTTGGAAGCTAGAAATTTGCCTGCAGTTTGAGAATCACCCATATAGATGATTATGAGAACCCGGAATAAAAATTATTAAATTTATTATTACGAACAAAGAAAATTTCATTACGTCCTCATAGTGGTTTTTGTGTTCTATTATACTATAAAAAAAACATACTGAGAAATATCAGTACGTGTTCCCATCTACAGTGTTTAGTGAAAGATTTTATTTGCAATTTCTTATTTTATTTATTTTTTTTTTTGATAAGCAGATATGTTCCTTTTAATAGATTGAGAGGCGAGAATAGGACAAAAGACGTTTCCAATTTGTTGTATAGGGAAAAAAAAAAAAAAAGTTGGTTGTACCATTCTCACCATCTTTCCGAAGTGGGAACGAGTATTATCGTGGGAAAGTTTCAGATTTCTCAGTAAAATAGCAAAACAAGTTAGTAACAAAAATGTAGGAATTTGAATCACTTACCTATATCAGTGACCTATAATAGGTTCAAAATGAACATTCCTACCCGAGATGCCTCTTTGGCCAACGATCTTCCGAACACCCTGTATGGACTTGTGTTCTTTTAATCTTTGATTTACAGATCATTCAGTTTTTCCCGTGTTCAAAATCTTCACAGTCGTTATATTTTAGTTAATTTACTCCGCTTTTTTAGAATTCAGAACATATACAATAATAAGACGTAGAATTCCAACATCGCTATCCATTTAAATGAAAATAACTATCAATTTAACAAATACTCTGGAATGAAGCAAATAGATCTAGTAGAAAATAGTTTACAGTCTAGGAGACTGAATTTGCCGTCAGGCTCGCGAAAACGCGTTTAAAATACTCTTTTGACTATAACTCCGAAACTGTTATATATGAAGTTTTAATCAAGTCCCTCAAAATACACATACCAGAAAGCTAAAAAAAACCCATACTGTTCTAAAATCCAAGTTTTTTATAAACATTTTTCGCAAATATTTGTACGATCCCAAATTTCTTATTTTTTTTTCTTATAAAAGCTGGTTAATGTTACTATTAGACTCAATATATGAAACTTAGATTAAATCTCGTAAAATACCCACACCAGCACGTAAAAACCCTGTATTGTTGTAATGCTATTATTTTATTTTCCAATATCGAATGCATATCTTCAACAATTTGTTGTTTACTTTGTAGTAGCAATGTTTGATTTCTTTAGAAAATTGTTTTCAAAAGTGTAACAAGCAATACACGAAAATTTCCTTGTTATTAAAAAAAAAAAAAAAAAATATTAGTTACATTTTTCTTTATCATTAGAGAGAAAACCTAATTGTAATAATTGTGAGATCTCACAAAACTATCTAACGTCAGCAGCATTAGTTAATTCCTAAGACTTGGCTTTTGTTCATCGATTCACGATACACTCGAAAATATAGAATTGATAAAGTCACCTAATTTAAATTTAGTTGGAGGATGAGCAGGTAATGGAAAAGAAGCGATTTGAAAGTATCAAAAAAGTTGGCATAGCAAATATTAGGAAGGAGATAATGCTCCTCATCTATACTATTATTTAAAAGGACAAGACATTTTTCGTTTGTGATCATGAACCACGAAAACTACTGAACCAATCTGTGCCATATTTTAACTACATCATTTTCATAGTGGTTTAGCAATAATAAAATTAAAAGAGTTTCAATTATAAGCGATAAATATGTGGTGCTTAGTGAAGTTTGATAATCCACCGATGGCGAGCACCATTCAAGAGAGGTTACAAAGGTACGGTGTTATATAGAGCTAGAAATTTATGATAAAATTTACTTATTTTTAATACAATTGTTATTAAAAACCCTAAAAATATATGGAGCAACAAGTAGATCCCAGTGCAGTTTAAAAATCGACCGATATGTGGCCATTCTGTAACAGAGGCCATTCTGTAACAGAGCAATGGTAAAACTATTATACTCAACTGTACCAAATTTTAACTAAAAGGTCTTCATAGTTCTAGGAAGGTTTACAATAATAAATTTTACTATAATAGTAATTAAAATGTATAATCTAAAGTGCCAGAAACGGGGTTTGCCGAACTTACTTTTATGGTTAGAAATTAAGATGGATCCATAATATTATTTCTACCAAAGTGGATGGCTAATTATGCTCTTACGTACTCTTCAAACACCTAATCAATGCAATTTTAACCAAGTTAAATATTACCTACTGCCATGCGTGAAAATATCGTTGAATAAATAATTCTAAATTCCATACTTGCATATAAGATTTTTATTGATAAACAAATGTAATTCAATTATTAGTTAAAATAATCTTTCTTTCTTTTTTATGAGAGCGGGCGAAGCCGCAACGGGGTATGCTAGTACAATATAAAACAGCACCATGCAAAGTGAAAACTACACTAGATTGCTTTCGATGACATAATTTATATTTTTAACTATATAAACCAAATATACGCCCTTATATAATAAAACCCGTAAATATTCAACAAAAACATCTCACTATTCATCAATAAGGAGCGAAGTAAACACTCAAGAGCGGTAGATAATTTTAAGACCACACAAAGAGACCTATAACGAATCAAAAGCCATTAAGTGATTCGAAATTGAGCTTTTCCTGAAAATGCTTCAACCTAGAGGGAAATTATTAACTCGAAAAGTGTCTGCGGTCAAAACTTTGCTTCAAGCAGAATGAGAAATCGCTGCCGTTTCCAACTCGATTAACGATAGGATACAAAGATAAATTAAATTTTAGATAAAAAACGTTTAAAAGATTATTGTTAAAGCCCCACTTAGGCGTATAACGAATATAAGAATAGTGATAGCAATATTTTCTCCTGAAAAATTATTTATTTATCCAAAAAATATTTTTATTATTCAATTGGGTAACGTTTCATGGCCAATGCCACATTCTCAAGCCCTGCAGCACAGACAACATACAACTAAAAACTGCATTATGACAATTACAAACACTAAAATCATATTTTAAATAAATATATATTAACTAGCATCCCAGTCACCACCGCTTCGCCCACTCTCTTAAGTACACAACTTAAATAAATTATATAGATAAATTATCTAAACATTTTAATAATTAGTTAAATAAATAAAAAAAATAATGCCCTAAAAAAAGTTTTTTTAGTTTTCAATAAGTTAAACATAAGGGATTTGTGTGAGTGTGCTAAATGAAAACTCGTCACAATGTTATTTAACAAAAATCTGTAAGCTTCACTCAACAGTTTTAACAGTTTATAAGGAAATTTTGAAGAAAAAATAATTTTTTTTTAGATTAAGTGAACAATGTTAACATTAGACGTTGTTCACTAAATCAGCAGTCAAATGTATATATTTTTGTGAAAAACAAAATAGTGGTTATTATTCATTAAACCCTAGAAATAAGATTAATTGTAAAATAGGAGTTTCACCATTTTTTTTTTTTTTTTCTTCCTCTGAACTCCTAGGCTCCATTGGACAATACAAATATATAATCGATTTTTTTTTTTAAATATTGGATCAATAAAAGATTTATCAAAATCGACGACGGTTCCCTGGTCAACCTACATATCGAATTACACGGTTATAAAACCTAAACAGATTCTCCCGTATCCTGGATATAGAAATCGATTTTATTACATATTTGTTTAGCAAAAATTGGTCCTCCATCTTCGGAATTGAGGAGACACACCATTATCGCCTATTTGGAAAAAAATCTGCAGGAAGCCAATCTATATAAAAATTCTTTCTGTCAAGATTAAATTGATTAAATAAATTTCGATTCACCAACAAAACTTCTCTAATCCTCTAATTCTTCATCCAAAATAATCTACTCAAATGATTTATTCAATAAGAGTTGTAATTATAGATTATTTTGGACATCTTGTGACATCTTATTTTACTAATCAAGTCGACATCAATTTCGTTCTTGGTTTAAAAATTTATGTTTCATTTTGACTTTTTCAGATTTCCTAATTTAATATTAAGTTAGCAAGTTCGATTAGCTGTTTTATGTTTAATAGCATTTTCAAAATATTGTAACACAGCTGAAATGGCTGTTTTCTCTTAATTCATCAATTATATGATTTTAAGTAAATTTTAAATAAATTTAAAGTCGATAAGATTTCTTCATTTCGCGTATTAAATTACTTGTTTGTATTATTCTATTATTTATAGAATGTTATCAGTCTTTATCTCGCTCATTTATATGTTTACATTATTCTTTTTTTAATAAAAATTTATTTATGTATTGTTTGTTTAAACATTCATGTTTACAGCCCTCCCCCTAAACAATTATGTTTCATGAATACATTGAGCTATGTATTAATATTATATTAACGTATAATTGACAGCATAGTTACACATTGATAATTACATACAGTATCAACATGACTAAAATTATTAGATGATAATGGTATCAACTTGAATATTTATAGGTATTTATAAATATTTATGAATCTCTTGGTATTCCCCCTCCCCCCCCCTCAGGTAGTGCTTTCGATGGTCTGATTTTGATGTTGATATTTGGCATTCGAAAACCTTTTAGTGATTCAGCCTCCTCCCTCACACTCCTACGATCTTACAATGTCTGTTAATATTTACAGGGTAGGAGCTTCCGCATCCCCTAGTCGTTTCCATTCCAGGATCAACTCATATTTTTTTCTGATCTTCAAGGAATTCGTTGTAGAAACCTTTCATTATAATGAGACCAGATATATTCTTCTTAATGGTCTCCAAACCATGTATTCTCTTCTTCTGAAATAAGAAAGGTTAGATGAACAAACTCCTGTTCAGAGTTAGGTAAGTCACTAGTTATGGACACCTCACCAGTTATGGGCAGGCTGATACAATTATCGCAATAATAAGGTTCTAATTTATTTGTGATATCACCTGGATAAATAGTTCTGAAAAGGGTTTAAGATTCATTTAGTAATGAAACCCAATTTTCTTTGGTGTTACAAACGTTCTTTCTGCTAATAAAGAAAAAATAGAATTTTCTTCATTTTATTATGTCATTTTAAAACTTATATACTACACCCTAGTAGTGGTCATGTTTGACTTTACGTCTCTTAAGTGACCATTACTAGTTAATATAGTTAATTATATTCTGTACTTCGCGGATGACTACTGCTATTTAAGAAAACTGGAAATATTAAAAGTAGATAATTTACAAAAAGTACATTCCGATTTCTTACCTTACTACTAATGTATAAAAACAATAAATTATATTCTGAAAAATAGTTGTTTTAATTCATTTTCTACTATCATTTCATGATGGTTTTCTAAACTAATAAGTAACTACAAAGTTTGTGAATGAGTGCATCAAGTGATTGTGTTTTTAATTTTATATATATATATATATATATATATATATATATATATATATATATATATATATATATATATATATATATATATATATTTTTTTTTTTGAAGAGAAAAGATTTGACCCCGGTTGGGATTCGAACCCAAGTCTCCACCTCTCTAGCGTGGCGCCTTATCCACTAGGCCACCGAACTCGTATCCGAACCAGGGAAGAGAAAGGATTTCCCTGGTTCGGATACGAGCTCGGTGGCCTAGTGGATAAGGCGCCACGCTAGAGAGGTGGAGACTTGGGTTCGAATCCCAACCGGGGTCAAATCTTTTCTCTTCAAAAATAAAAAATATATTTAAAAAATATTTATTAATCAAGAATTATTTCATAGTTTAATATATATATATATATATATATATATATATATATATATATATATATATATATATGAAATATATATATATATATATGCATTTATTGAATTTTACAACTGTACAATATATATATATCCAGTAAACGTATTGACAAAGATAATAATAACATGTTAAAAATTGAAAAGAACTACTCATCAGTAACACTTTATTAAAAATTCTACACTAGAAGGTCTCTGGTGTGGGCTAAATGAGCAACATATGGAACATTAAGATTTTTATGGATAAGTTTATTGGTGACAAAGTAAGGAGCATTTAGGATTTTTCGAAGGATAGGAAGGTAAATTGGAAGATAAATTGGATGGTTTAGTGTAGCGCCAAAGCTCAACACCGTACGTCTAAATAGGTCTAATCACAGTCATGTATATGAGTCTTTTGTAATTAATTGGTAGCTTTGAACGTTTGTCTAGTAAATGTTGAAGTAGTCTATAACGTTTTAAAATATAAATTTTACTTTTTTAATAGGCCGCGTTGTATTAGTATTTAGATTATCTTTATAGTTCTATCTTTATAGTTGTTAATTAATTAATACTCATTTTTAAATTATTAAAAACATTTGTTTAAAGATTATTGTGCCACATGACGATAACTGGTACAACATGCCCCTAACTGGTATTTTTAGCTTTTTGTAAAAAAATATAAAAATTAATTTGAAACGAAGCTGTGGTGTATTTGTCAATTTTACATTTAATAGAATAAACTTTTGAGAATCAATCTATATAACCAAAAATGTCATATTACAAACTGCAACAACAACGAATTCCCTTTTAAATCGACAGGTTCTCTTAACTATGACGATAACTAGTGATTTATCCTACTTTTCGGGGTAACTCCTCCAATCAAACTCCTGCTAGCACTCAGAATTCATTTTTATCGATTTTTTATTTCGCTGTTTTAGTCCTTATTTTTCCTGAGTGAAGGTTACCCTCCTTTATTTACTCACAAACACTACATCCATCATCAAAATAATGTTAACTTCTTACTCCTTCTCATATTAAATGAGAAAAAAGAAAATACTTACGTAAATTATGTGAAAATAAGAAATATCAAAACAGGAAACTGTATATATAATGTTGAAAATAATTTTAACTTCTGTAAACTTTTTCACGTTAGGAAAGTGGAAATTACATTATATAAATACATAAAGCACAAAATCCATGTTAAAAGTTGGAAACTTTTAACATAAGGATGTTGTTATTCCCACATCAGGGGATGAGGATAAGAACATATAAAACTTCTGATTAACTTTCTCACATTTTTTTTTTGGTCGAAATGTTTTACAGAATTATTATTACAATATATCTCACCTTAGGGCAGTAATATGTACAACGAATCCAGTAATGCAATATGTGCACAGAAAATTCTAAATAAGAAAACATAAATCTATTTAAAGCACTAATTCTATATTGTAACTGGTGTTAAACTTGTGTTACACCTTCTTACATTTGAGGATAAGAAATAAGAAAATATAAAGATATAAAACAATAAACAAAACAATGCTGGTAGAAATAATAGAAATGCAAAGTTTGCTGGTGATATAATGCTATCGATTAATCTGAAACGCGAAGAGAAACATCGGAGTCAATCTAGAAGAGCAATGCGGATTTCACCAATTTTGTGAAGCTGTAGTTCGATTTTATTACCCTCTTAGGGATTAGGAAAGGAAAAAGCATAAACTTTGTTTATGGCAAAAAAAGTAATTTCAAGTTAGAATGTCAAATTTAAAAAATCATATTCCTATTCTTTGGGGAAATTTTTTGATCTAAAGGTCTAATAGATCTAAGGGAGAACGGTTTCATCAAGAGATAGCCCGAATTGAAAAAAAGTAAACGCAATGAGAAGATGCTTGCCGACTGCTGTTGGGCACTATAACAGGAGACACGTGATGTAGAGTACAAGGGAAAAAATATACATGCACATTAATTACGTTCAGTATTGACAATTATTATGTTATACATTACTTTGTTTCTTAGTGCGATTTCAGTTGTTTTTTTTTAAACAACCACCAATCTCTAAAAAATGGTGCATAGTAGATTTTTTTTCACTATTTATTCGAATTCAGCACACTTGGAAATATAAAAGTCACAAAAAATTATCACCGGAGTGAAAAAAAAAAAAATAGAATAATAAATAAAATATACACTACTTCAGGTTTTCAAAAATAATGTCTAATTTCTCAAAAATGGTGCCAGGTAGAATTTTTCGCCTTCAGATTCAAATTCAGCAGACATATAAATATAATAACCAGGGAAAATCTCTTAAAGGAGCGATTTTTTTTTTTTTTTTTTTTTTTTTTTTTTTTTTTTTTTTTTTTTTTTTTTTTTCCCTAACTGTTATATCATTCAGCTAAATTTAGAATTTTCAATGGAGCTGTTTTTCTTTTAGTAACTGCAGTTTTAGTTTTAGTTTAGCTTTAGTTTTCAACAATGATCTTACATCTTTAGTTGTTGGTAAAACAAAAATTTAATATTCAGTAGTTAACAATTATTATTAAGTATTGGATATTTTGTAATAGGTGATACAAAACAGTTGTTCAGTTGTACTGAATTGAGAAATCGTATTTTAGTTTATGGCGTTCATCAAAAATCGTAATAAAATAATAATTATTAATTATTAGCATACTAATAATGATTATATTTGTGCTTTATTGACTTCAGATTCCAAATACGTACATTATAAATACGAGGTGTGATCAAAAAGTTCCAGGACTGAATTTTTATACATTTATTCATACAACATACAGGTTATTCAAATTTGTCTCCTTCGAAGTACTCCCCTTGGGAAGCTACACACTTTTCCCACCGGTGTTTCCACTGATCAAAGGCCCCAGAAAACTCTTCTTTTGTAAAGGTGTTTAGCAGCTCCGTTGTTTTTTCTTTAATTTCGTCAACTGTTTGAAATCTTCGTCCTTTCAGGTGTCTCTTGAGCTTCGGGAAAAGAAAAAAAAGTCGGCTGGAGCCAGGTCAGGTGAGTAGGGGGGCTGAGGAATGACAGTTATTGCGTTTTTTACACAAAAGTTACGGATAACTAATGCAGAGTGAACAGGAGCATTGTCATGGTGAAGGACCCAATCACCACTTTGCCACAGCTAAGGTCTCTTCCTTCTCACAGCATTACGCAATTTTCTGAGGGTTTCAAGATAAACAAAACTATTAATTGGTTGACCTTGTGGAAGGAATTAATAGTAGACAACACCTTTACAGTCAAAGAAAACCGTAAGCATGACCTTCACATTTGATTTGACTTGGCGTGCTTTCTTGGATCTGGGAGAACCTTTTGATGTCCATTGTGATGATTGGGCTTTTGTTTCCACATCGTAACCAAAAACCCATGTCTCGTCTACCGTAATGACATGTTTCAAGAAGCTTTCGTCGTCATTTGCCTTTTGAAGAAGTTCCTTAGAAACATGAGTTCGGTGTTGTTTTTGGTCTTCAGTCAACAGTTTTGGCACAAACTTTGCGCAACACGACGCATTTGAAGTTTTTCAGTTAAAATTTCCTGACATGACCCAAATGAAATGTTACACTCTTCTGCCATTTCACGGATTGTTAGTCGACGGTCTGATCGTACGAGAGCGTTCACTTTAGCAAAATTGTCATCATTGATTGACGTTGAAGGGCGTCCGGAACGAGCATCGTCGTCTGTGGATGTTCGGCCATCTTTAAACCTACTGAACCACTGATGGCAGCATGATCGGCTTAGACATTCTTCACCAAAAGCCTCTTGTAACATCAAAAATGTTTCAGAAAACGTTTTGTTCAGTTTCACACAAAACTTCACACAAACACGTTGCTCTTCTTTCACATTCATTTTCATAAAATAGCCAAACTCTATAAAACTAACCTCAAACAAACTGTGCTAATGTTACTTTCAGTGATGTTATGATTGATGTGCAAACACAGCTGTGTTCCTGTTGAGTCAGGCAATACAATGCTGCCAACCGCATCGCTGTGAGACATTGCATTCCCATAGTATATAAAAAGTTCTGGAACTGTTTGATCACACCTCGTATCTCGGAGTTAAAGGTACTCTAAATTATATCCAATTCGACGTTTTCCAGGTCGTAAAACATTTAAGGCCATTGAAATCAGATTTACTGTTTATTACTACTAAAGTGTTAAATACCTCAGTTAATGGTTCTAGTTTAAGGATTCTAGGTCGGCTTGATCATTTAGAAAGTTAATGAATCAATGTTACGAAACTTTATGTTTTGAGGAGTAAAGGAAGGAACAGAAACTTCATAGAAAATTGATATTAAATCCTAGGCAGAAAGAGAGGGTATAAGATGTCAGGAGTGGTACTTCAGATTTGTGGGAGAGTCATTTATGTGTAGATCGAGCAAATTATCCGATTAGGAAAGGTGATGGGTAGCAGAGTAAGGGACAATGAAGAGACCAAGGAATTGAAAGAGGTTACTTAGGAAGTGTTTATCGCCGTTATCAGTTAATACATTTGAATTGACATCTCTGGCGATAATAATGATTCAAAACTCGGATCAAGGGGTACATGTGGGGAGGGTGGCGGTATATTACTGCGTAAAGCATAGTTGGTGTGGTTTCAATAAATAGGTATCTATGTGAGGAGAATTCGAATTGGTTCAGGATTGGAGGACACGAGATCTTGAGTTTCGGAAGCTGTTAAGTATTGGAAGGCTAAGGTAACAGAGTTATTAATTACAAAGAAAGTATAATTATTGTACTGTTGTAATTAATGATTAACTTAAGAAGTATTATAAACGTTCTAATTTCTTTGAAGTTTTTATAAAACAAACTAAAATTAGTGATTCGATTAGATTAGTGACTAGAGAGAATTGATATCAGTGAACTGTGTCACTATTGGAATAAAGGTCATTACTGGTCAATTCGATTCTGGTAACACGAGATGTTTTATTCAATAGTATACATATATTCCCTTTTAAGGTAACACTATAAAGGATTGTATATTTCCAAAGAGCTACACGTTCCATGCCTTAACAATAAAAGAAAATCATGATTTTTTTTTTTCCTCTTTGATTTATTTTATTCACACCTGTTCTTAAAGTGAATTTGCTGAGTGTAAAAATTCAGGCCTCATAAGCGTGGAAGAGGGTAGCACTCAACAGTACCTCCTGGCATGGATTGGAATGTTCATATTAACAGTGTTTTTGTAAAAATCCAACATGTCCCTTCCTTTCAATTCAGGAAGTGACGATGTTTTTTCAAAACGAAACATATCCAGTCGGGTAATTAAGAAAAAAAAAAAAGCTTTTATTTGTGCAAATCTCTCATCCAGCTTATGTTTAGCCTTCTGGTAGTATTTTCCGGGTGGGTAAGTCGTGGCCATGTCATTAATGAGTGTGTTGTTTAGTCCATGAAGTCTGTCGTGAAATCGTCTGTTAAGTGTTTGGTTTGAAATGTGCCAAGACGATTTCGTGATTAGTTTAAGTATTTTTGATTGAAATATTTGTATTTTTTTATGGTGAGTTTTTCTCAGTACCGTATATTTGTGTGGCGTGAGTCCGTTTATGAAGGATTGGATAAAAGAGTAAAATCGCAATTAATACAAAAACAAATACGGGATAGTGCTTGAATATAATAAGCAAATGAAGTAGGACTTTATAAATTTGTATGTGGCTGTAAGTATACAGGGTGAGTATCTCTTAGCGTAAAAAAAAAAATTGGGTGAAACTAGATCAAAAGTGTAGCCAAATGCCGCAGACCTCACCTTTCTATTCCAATCCGTTGCAGATATATGGTAAATAAACGATTTTTTGGAGGAAAGCATGTTTTTTTACGATAAAAGCTGTAATATCTCCATTTTGTTTAAATATTTTTCAAATATTGATCACATTTTCGGATTTAGCAATAAATTTCCTATAAGATCGGAGTAATTTAACCTTGAATTTTACAAACTTGGGACCTAAAAAATATCTTTATCTTCACCTAATTTAGGGAAGTTACAATTTCTTATAATACTTCAGCGCTCACTGCTTTTCATAAAAACAATCCACAAAACTGCAAAGCTCTCAAAAACTTGCAAATTTAATAAGCTTTCAAATGATATGTTAAAAGTAATGATTTTGTTTTAATTTCATGGAGAAATTTACTTTTGAAACCGAAAAAAAAACATGGTGTTCTCATTTAGCATACAAATCAGGTACTTTGGTAAATAAGACATTATGATAATCGCTTGATGAAAATCTGTATTTTAAATAAAAGAAACACTTCATTAGAATAAAAAGCAAAGAAAAAATTTGTTAATTTGAAAATAAAAGAATCACTGTCAATAAAGCGCCGCCAGAGTCCGTTATTTTATTAAATTTTCAAAATGTCCTCCATTATTTCGAATGCAGCTTCTTGCTCTCTTTCTCACAGCCCCTACGGTCACTGCTAAAGTCAGACGCTGTTGCAATTTGGCTCCGGCCTCCAGAATTCTCGTCTTTAGGACCTCAATGCTGGTCACTTCTCTGGCATATACCTCGCTTTTTATGTAGCCCCACACATAAAAGTCCATTGGAGCTAAGTCAGGTGACCTAGCTGGCCAATGTATCACACCATTTCTACCTATCCAGGTCGAATATCGTTGGTTCAGCCATTCCCGTACTGCTGCCGAATGATGTGGAGGAGCACCATCGTGTTGGAATATTATGTTTTGCTGAACATCAAGTGGAATGTCGTGAATAAGTTGTGGTAGAATATTTTGTAAAAAATCCAAATAACTTTCTCCATTCAATCTGCTGGGCAAAAAATGTGGCCCAATGAGTCGGTCCCCTATTATCCCAGCCCACACATTCACTGTAAAACGATGCTGGAAAGATGCTTCTTGAACCATATGTGGGTTTTCAGCTGCCCAGTAGTGCCGGTTGTGGACGTTAAAAATTCCTTCCCTTGTAAAAAGAGACTCATCTGTCCATAAAATTTTCCTCAGAAACTGGTGTTCTTGAATGTCTCTATTTAAAAGCCAGCGGCAAAATTGTATTCTATGTACATGATCATTAGGTTCTAGCCCTTGTACTTGTGTGAAATGATATGGGTGAAAATGTTCTCGGTGCAAAATGTTGATAACTGACCTTTGGGAGATACCAATTTCACGGGCCAAGTCTCTTGATGAAACACTGGGATTTTCATTTACTATATCAATAATTTCCTCTTCGAGTTCAACATCATGAGGAACTTGTCCCAATTCTTGACGTAACTTATGAACGGAACCTGTTTCAGATAAACGTTGATGAGTTCGTGAAAACACTATCGTAGAGGGGAGGCGCCTATCTGGAAACCTAAGTTGGTACTCCCGCCGCGCTGCACTCGCGTTTCCATTACAAAAACCATACAAAAAATGTATGTCAGCGTACTCACCATTTGTGAACGTTGCCATCTTCGCAGGTGTATTGCCAAACAGAAAAAAATAATCCCAATAAATAAAATGGGCCCTCAAGCTAAGGATAAGCAATATTAGCAAGGGTCTTTCTAATGATAGTGACACTTTTATCTCTGTAGCTTCTTAATTTCCAAATCAAACTTTCAATCATTATATCAAAATAAAAATAAAATAATAAACAATAATCCCCTCCCATTTCAAAATAAACAGGAAAATAACTATGAAATAGCGATAATGTGCTTAGTACTGAGAGAGGTCAAAGTCGCTGTTGTTATTATGAATACCTGAACTGGCCTAAAATTTATGTCAATAAATATTATATTTTTTTTTTGCTTTTTATTCTAATGAAGTGTTTCTTTTATTTAAAATACAGATTTTCATCAAGCGATTATCATAATGTCTTATTTACCAAAGTACCTGATTTGTATGCTAAATGAGAACACCATGTTTTTTCGGTTTCAAAAGTAAATTTCTCCATGAAATTAAAACAAAATCATTACGTTTAACATATCATTTGAAAGCTTATTAAATTTGCAAGTTTTTGAGAGCTTTGCAGTTTTGTGGATTGTTTTTATGAAAAGCAGTGAGCGCTGAAGTATTATAAGAAATTGTAACTTCCCTAAATTAGGTGAAGATAAAGATATTTTTTAGGTCCCAAGTTTGTAAAATTCAAGGTTAAATTACTCCGATCTTATAGGAAATTTATTGCTAAATCCGAAAATGTGATCAATATTTGAAAAATATTTAAACAAAATGGAGATATTACAGCTTTTATCGTAAAAAACATGCTTTCCTCCAAAAAAATCGTTTATTTACCATATATCTGCAACGGATTGGAATAGAAAGGTGAGGTCTGCGGCATTTGGCTACACTTTTGATCTAGTTTCACCCAATTTTTTTTTTTACGCTAAGAGATACTCACCCTGTATATACGTTCCTGAAGTTTTGCCATTTATATATATGTGAACATTCCAATCCATGCCAGGAGGTACTGTTGAGTGCTACCCTCTCCCACGCCTATGAGGCCTGAATTTTTACACTCAGCAAATTTACTTTAAGAACAGGTGTTGTTAACGAAAAGAATGATAATTTCCGATGCGAAAAAACATGCATCGACCTCGAGAAAATGGACTGTATTGGAAAATATCAAAACGAGGTTTCGCACCTGTGGGGAGATCTTATTAAGAAGGTAACCTAAACAAATGTTACATAAAAACCCACTCACCTGGTTACAGCTGCCGACGGTCTGTTCGGAGGCCTCCGAAGTCGTTACGGGCTTCTCCCAGGCTGCAAAATTTGTTCAGGATCTCCTCCTCTTATATCACCACTCATTAAGGGTATAACTAAATCTTTACTGACTGGCACAGAAAATAAAAACACTTTTAAAACAAGAATAGGGTCCTGGAAGACTATTTTGTCTTGGTCAAAAAAACGATGGAAGACCATGAGGTCTTGGACAACTTGTATAGGTGCGCACCGGAGTGCAGATGCTAGAAGAAAGAGGAATATTCTAGTAGGGATTAACGCAGATAAGGGCTAGTTACCAAGAGATCGATAGAGTGCGTCTATATACGATATACTAGATCTTTTCTCCTTCCCCCCCCTCACATAAGCGCCGATTGGCGCGAACAGGTGTGAATAAAATAAATCATGATTTTCTTTTATTGTTAAGGCATGGAACGTGTAGCTCTTTGGAAATATACAATCCTTTATAGTGTTACCTTAAAAGGGAATATATGTATACTATTGAATAAAACATCTCATGTTACCAGAATCGTAATGACCAGTAATGACCTTTATTCCAATAGTGACTCAGTTCACTGATATCAATTCTCTCTAGTCACTAATCTAATCGAATCACTAATTTTAGTTTGTTTTATAAAAACTTCAAAGAAATTAGAACGTTTATAATACTTCTTAAGTTAATCATTAATTACAACAGTACAATAATTATACTTTCTTTGTAATTAATAACTCTGTTACCTTAGCCTTCCACAACTTAACACCTCCGTTCTTAAATTTAAGTTTTATTTAACAAATTATATTTTATTTATTTATTTTTCATGGTTTCAATCTATCTTTGTTTTTATTATAACCATTATAGAAATTATAACGTCTTTGTTCCTGATATCACTTCCTTACATGAAATTTTTCATTATCTTTGATGTTTGTTTATTTATTTGGGCTTAACATCCTTATGTATTCCAACTAGGGTACGAAGAACGGACGGGTTATCCTACAGGATTCCAACCTATCCTAGCCATGGTGGGAAGGTAAAGATTCATTTCATGGGTCCACCACGAAATAAATTTTGTAGTAATTCTCTAAATTACCATCAAGTCCAATATTTAACTCTTATAGCTTCATCTAAACCCAATCTCACAATTATCTTCACCGCTAATCCTGTTTCAATTCTATCTCTCCTTAACCAATTCCATGAATAACATACTCACTGCTTGCCATGTTAGTGAACAGACTATCCCAGTTCACAATGATAAATTCCTATACCAGCAGAACTTTTACCATGTAATATCAGCTTCCGAAACTTGGCTCAAACCTTTTATTCCTCCCTCTTCTGTTTCAATACCTCACTAAAACCTCCTCTACATCCATGAAACACACAGATCTCGTGTCCTCCAATTCGAATTCTCCTCACATAGAATACCTATTTATTGAAACCACAATCAACACACCTACTATGCTTTACGCAGTAATATACCGCCACCCCCCCCCCCACATGTACCCCTTGATCCGAGTTTTGAATCATCCCTCTCCAACTTATAATCACATTATTATCGCCAGAGATGTCAATTCAAATGTATTAACTGATAACGCAGATAAACGCTTCCAAAGTAACCTCTTTCAATCCCTTGGTCTCTTCATTGTCCCTTACTCTGCTACCCATCACCTTTCCCAATCGGATACTTTGCTCGATTTACACATAAATGACTCTCCCACAAATCTGAAGTCCCACACCTGACATCCTATACCCTATCTTTCTGCCTAGGATTTAATATCAATTTTCTATGAAGTTTCTGTTCCTTCCTTTACTCCTCAAAACATAAAGTTTCGTAATATTGATTCATTACATACATATATATCCTTCGGATAAGATATATTTTTCATTTTTTTTTCTTACCTCATTTTAAATTTCACGTAATATTTATTACACGTAATATTACTTTTTAATGAGTAATTTTATTTTAATATTTCTCTTGCATGTATTTTCTCCTTAATTTTATATACGGCAGCTAGATTGCCACTGTATTGTTCATTAAAATTATTATTAAGAGGAAATGGCCCCAAAATAAAAATTATTTTCATTTCATTTCTAATAAATGCTAGGCGTAGTTGTGTTATTGTAATAATTACTGTAATAACTCTCTCCTGTAAGTATAATTTTGACCAAATAACCTGAAAATTAATAAGTACCCTCAAGCTATTTCATCATTTGCGTCATTCTCTTGCACAACCTACGTACTCCTAGTTCCCTTATTTCTCACTTTAATGGCTGTTAAAGCCCTCATTAGAATTTATATTTAGCCCCAAGACATTATTATATTTCATGTCTTTAAACTGATATGTCTTTAGGGTTGCTCTTCTCACTTAATCATCGACCATATTTCCTAGGAACAGTCGTTTGCAATATCGCTAATACAATATATACTTTAACTACTACCTCATAATATTTCAGAAAATTAATTTTATTTGTTATTTGTCAATGTTTATTTACTTAAAGTTGAATTTATAAAGGTGTAGTGTAAATCAATGAGAAGGAGACAAGTACATCCCAGATAGATAATGAAGTTAAACAGTCCTTATTAATCCAATAGGGAGCCAATATGATGGGTACAAATGCCAAATCATCTATGAAGGGGTTCTTTCCAACGAAGATTATAACCGGGGTGAAGCAGGGGTTGCTACCACCAACTTTATTTATTATTGCACTAAAGAGCATTATGCGAGCATCGCTTTTAGAATGAAGACGCGGAATTTGGTGGGGATTGAGGGAAAGATTGGTGGATCTCGACTTTGCGGACGATCTCTGTCTCGTAGCGACTTGCAAGGTAGGATGGACTCCTTTTGCCGAATTGAAGGCCGAATAGGTATGCAGATCAACTTCAAGAAGACAAAAGAAGTAAAGGCCAACGAGAGATATCGAGAATATCAAACAATATTTCGGCTTTTCAATAGAACGTGAAATCAGTCCTGCTGTATGGTGGCAGTAAAGCGAGAAAAGTAACGGAAAAAATCATGTAGACCTTCATTAGTAGGTGCCTGCGTAAAATACTGTTAATATGGCGGCCAGAACGCACATCGAATGAAGAACTATGGAGAATCACTAATCAGCTTCCGGTCCGTTTAGAAATGCAGAACTAGAAATGGAAATGGGTGTACGTCTAAGAAAGTCTGTGCTTGAATACAGCCGAATTATAGTGGCAGAGATGAAATGTCTGCGCAGAATTATCAGTAAAACAAGGGGAGGCCGTGTGTGCTATCAGATGACAAGGGAGCAATTACATGTTCTAGAACTTGAAAGTTCCCTGGATGAAGAATAGCAATACAGAAAGATACCTGTTGGATAGAGGACCCCGAGGACGGCCAACGAAGAAGACCGTATCCGGAAAATTGGAGAAAGTTAAAGAAAATCTCCGTTAGATAGAGGCTCCTCTACATAAAAATGGCATAAAGAGAAGAAAACAATTATAGAAGAGAAAAGAAGAAGTTTATTTTATTTATTTTTCTTTGGGTTTCTTCTATTTCGTATTGAAATATTGTAGACACAAAAACCATTTATTATAACCAAATACAGCCCTGTATAACAATACCAACTGTAGAATCTTGTTATTTTTAGGGGTCATATATGATAGATTTCTAACAGCTTCATAAGTCAAAAAATTCTTTTTTAAGAAATAAAAACAAAACATGGCGTTATTTTACTTTGAATAAGAAAATAAATAACAGAAAGGTCTTTTGACATAGATTTATTCACTACACCTTTCACACATTTTTAGACAAAACTGAATTTCTTCTTATTAATTATTTTTCTTCATTTACTTTAAGTGTTTTAGATTACTTTCAGGTTTTTTCTTTCTTTTTATTATTTAAAAAGAAATAATAATTGTGTTTATTATTTTTTTTTTTTCATAAATTATATTCCATAAAAAATTATGAATAAATTTTATTTTATAAATATAATTTTATTATACAAAAATTATTCATTTTTTATTATAAATCGTGTGCATAATTTAATTCGTCTTTAACGGCTCAACCATGGACAAGCCTTTACTTACTACGTAGCACTACAGCCCAGTGTGGGCCTAGGCTTCCTGAACAATGTTCCACCATGTGCCTCTAGCCTTAGCCTTCTGTTTCCATGCTGTAACACCGAAGATCCCTTGATCTTCTTCAAGGTCCTGTAGTCATCGTCTTCTTGGTCGGCCAACTCTTCTCTCTTTGCCAATTATAGAGCCATGCAAAAGGTTGCTCGGCATTCTATTGGTGGACATTCATATGATATGACCCAGCCATTCTAAAAGCCTAATTTTAATAATATGTACCTCATTTAAATCTTTGTACAAGGAATACAACTCGGCATTGGATCGAAGCTTCCACGTATTTGATTGTACATCGTGGACTGGACAATAGATTTTCCTCAAAAGCTTACGCTCAAACAAAGTTAAATGATTTTTTATTACGGTGGGGAAAGTCCACGTCTCCGCTCCATTCGCTAGGACTGGACGAACTAAGGTTATATTCAGCCCGCACCTTCGTGGTTTGAGACAATAGGCTACTTTTAAAAAGTTTTATATTTGCGAAGTACGCCCTGTTAGCTGTCATTATTTTTTTCTTACTCTATTTATCACTTATAAATTTTATTTTAAAAATATAATTGTATTATACAAAATTATTCATTTTTATAAATCGTGTGTATAATTTAATTTTTCTTTAACGTCTGCTCCAACAATTACTGGACAAGCCTTCAAAGCTCCCAATTAATTACAAAAGACTTATTTACATGACAATACCTATTTAAGGATACGAATTGGAGCATTGTCGCTCCACTAAACTTTCCAATTCTTCTCCATCCAATCCAATCCTTACAATGGAAAATCCTTCGTAATATTCTCAATGCTCCGTATTATGACACAAACTAGGTTATCCGCAACGATCCAAGTGTTTCGTATGTTGCAAATTTGACCCAAACAAGACTTGATTCTAACTCGATTCTCTTGAAAAGAATCAAAGCGTCTGAAAAGAAGAAGGCCTAGGGACTTTCTAGTATAGAACACTTATTAAAGTGCTGTTAATGGCTAGTTCTTCAATTGTTATGGACATTTCATTGTTATCTATTTTACGGTACATTTATTTCTTGTATACATTGTATACAGTTGTAAATATTTTTCTTCATAATTATTTCAGATGCAATATGCGGCCAGATATTTAAAAAAATCGCCTGTAATAAGACTATTTTATTTTATGTCTATAATGAAGCTTTTTTTCTTCTATTATATTATTTAATTGTCATAGAGCACATTTTTGTTTCATAGGCGGTTGTCACGTACTCCTCAACCTACGTCCTGGTGGCGCTGAGCATCGACAGGTACTACGCTATCAAGTACCCAATGAACTTTTCAGGAAGCTGTAAGTGAATTTAAAAAATGATTTCTATGTTCCTTTTTAATATAAAATTGGTTTTTTCATATTTTTATGGCCTCGGAATATTTCATTAATTCTAATTAGAAATTTATTTTTCTTTGTTCTCAATGTTCATTAGGGCTAAATTAATCATCATGAAAATGAAAGGAAACAATCAATTAGAAGGAGCCTTAGTAAAGAAAACATAAAACAAAATAAGGATGAAAACAATCCTTCCTTAAAAGAAATTCTTTTCTTTAATTATGATATTTTTAATTATTCTGATTTCTTTTGAAATATACTCCCTTTCTAATTATATCAATAATTTATTTTAATTATATTTAATAGTACCCCTGTCATGGCTTCATAAGTAAAGGACTAACATAATTTTAACTAATGATGAAAGATTTATTTATTTATCGATATAAAATTAGTATTGAAGGATGCAATCGAGCAATACTTTCTCAATGATATTTTCACGAAAAAATAAAACCATAATATAACTTAAAAGCCTAATTTGACGTATATTTTTAATGTAATGTAAGAGTTGTTAATTGACCTCATTATCCAATGCTTACAACTAAAGGCTCTTGAATCAAATTTTTACACTCAATATCAAAAAGCAAAGGATCGACATCTTGTATAGGTAATAATTGTTTTTAGCTGAAATAATTTTATTAATTTCATTTAGTTAGGTTTTAATTTCTAACTAAGTCCAGTAAAATAAGGGTTTGCCGAAGAAAAAAATTCCGAACTTTTATTCTCAACGTAACTTTATGTTTTTTGGGGTGCTGAATACGAATATGAAGTTTGCTACCACGGCAGACGTCGTCTTCATAACCAAAATCGCAAAAACAAACGCCCAAAGTACCGGTTAGTTTCGGTGTTTACCTATAACACGAAGACAAAGCTTTTTTCTAAGAAATTCTTCAAATATTTCTTAGCTGGAATTATTACCTACGAAATGAAAAAAATTACTCCGAAATCGTACCATTTACCGCGAAGATATGGTCTTGGGAAAAAGTGTAGAAATTGTCCAACTGGCTGTCAGTCCCACTTCTCAGCGAAAACACATAACTACTGTACTTTTCTGTCTAAAACTCCGAAACTATATGTCCGATTCTAAATTAATTTTTTCATATTAAAGCTGATTAAATTTAATATTAGACTATTAAATATGAAGTTTTAATGAAGTTCATTAAAAAAGCACGCTAAAGATCCCGTACTTTTATGAAATCCACGTTTTTGTTTGGCACATTTTTCGCTTTAACTCCGAGACTATTTGTCCGATCCCAAATTTCATTTTTTCATCTCAAAGCTGTCGAAATTTTCTACTGGATCGTATATATGTGTCGTCTAATTGCAAAACCGGCCAACTCCTCAATTTTGAGAAATACGTTTTTTCTGTTTTCTGAGTCCTAAGATACATTTTCCATCTATTGGAAACAAGAAACCTCGCAAAAACCCGTAAAATCCTTTTTAAACCTGCGTTTGAAAAACTCAGTGTGCTGCAAAACTGGCCAAATCCTTCCGTGAGTGAGTTTCAAAACCGGCCATCTCCACATCCGCTAGATCGCGCTGTTGTTCCAGATCAGGAAGCCCTCTTATCAGGCAAATATCAGCCTGCTCCTTTTCCTGTAGTTAATGTTTATGCCTTTATCGTTTCGTGCACTTTTTATTCGATTTTAATAGAGAAGTTTGTAGAAGAAGTTCTAGCTAATTTAGCAAGAAAAAGACAAAGAGACCATGCAACATGGAGAAGAAACAAAACCCTCCAGATCGGGTTTTTTACCTAAATTGAGATGAAGTTAAAGAAAATCGAGACTCTCGTTCAGTCTTCAGAGTTTTATGGCATTCTCTCGGAAAGTGGAACTGTGTTCAAGCCAGGAGGAGACTACACATATCTTGATTGGAAGAGTCCCAGTAATGCCCTCCTCAAACCCCCTCCACTATGGCACTTCAAAGTCTTTGAGATTTTTCATAACAAAACAAAATAATAAGGTGCTAGTTCAAGGGGAGGTTTTCTACAGATCGTTTGATTTTTAAATGCAACGTCGCACAGTGGGGCAAGTAGCCCTAATTGTTGACATAAACTAAATATTCTTACTTACATCTTAAATAATCATCAACATTGGTTCCTAAAGCTATGTATCATACATTGAAACATTGAAAAACCTAAATTACTAACATTATTTGTGTACAATACGGAAAAACTTAAATTATACTTAACAGTAAATAAAGAAATTCACACTTTTCATTAAAATATGTAACACACTTTCTATCAACAACATTTCCTCATCATCTTCACTGTCTTCTTCTTCTATTTCAAAAGAAAAAGAAAGAAAGTTTAAAGCCTCTGTCGGTTGTGACTTTTTAGGTAATTTTTTTTTAGGTAGTTTTCGTTTACTTGTTAGAATTGGGTCTGAACACAACAAAAAGTTAATGAATATATCATGGTTGGATTTTTCTTGACTACACTTCCGTTATGTTCACGATATTTTTTGAAATCCTTGTTACGAGCTTCCTGTGCTTCCTGTACAATGAAAAGAAACTTGTCGAGAGTCGGTGACATCGGGTACCATGGTTACTTTTCTACATAATACTTTGCAGTATCGTGAGCAAACGCTTGATAGGCATTAGTATTAATTTCGTACCCACTTGATATTGCTATCAGTATTGTATGAAGCCTTTTAATTAGTTCAGCGTCAACTCCGGTAATTTCTGACGAAATATCAGCATGCGAGAAAAATCGCCTAGCTGTATTTACATCGTTACTATTTCCAAAGCCAGGTTTAGGCATGTCAACAATCAAACCACACTTTTTTTAAAAAAAACTTTCTTGGATTTGACTCTTGGTTTCTTTAACAACTTGTTTGTCTTCATTGCTGCGGTCTTGCCATTTTTTTAGTGGAAGCTTGTAGGATAGGTGTATGATAGGTGTATAGGATAGGAAATACAATGATTTTTTCGTTTATGCAATAACAAAGAAGAAATATTTTTTCTGACGGTGGGGCAGATTGGGGAAACATTTTTCAACGAAATCATAATATTTAGATAATGTACTAGAAGATGGTGGAAAACAATATGCTTGGACGGGTTTGGAAGGTTACTAAACCCTTCGTTACATGTAAACTAAAATCAATAATCTTATTTTATTATATTTCTACTATATATGAAGGCAAATATAATACTATATTTCAAAATTATATACCTGAAGATGATGATCCCATGTCATAAAAATATACAAGTATTAATAATGTATGCAAAAAAAAACAAACGATCTGTTAATAACAAATTGATGCAGACACTGACATTGATGCCACTGAACTTTGTCCACTTTCACCGATCATCAGTGCAAGACATGACTGTTATCAGCTTATTACATTATTTTGTTCTGCAGAGCCTTAACTAACAGATAATTAAGTCATTACGTTGAAAGGAAAATTTTAGTTTTAGGACTTTCTGCCACGTTTTTTTGCTTTAGTTTGCCTCACTGTGCGTCGTAGCATCAGCTGCTCAAGAAGGAGGAAGCAGAGAAGTAGATAAGAGGGATGAAGAAGAATATCAGAAAGAAATGTGTAAGCCTGTTCAAGACGGTAATACCGCAAGAGTATATGTTTCTTAATGTTTATGTTTTTCAAAATTACGTTTTTCGGGAATTCTTCTTCTTCTTCTTCTTCTTTTAGCACAACAGACAACATATAGCGGCCCCTGGCTTTTTCAACTTCTGCCTTCCATTCCTCTCCGTCCGTTTTCGGAACTTATTACTTTAAAAATAATTCTTGCCAGTTTTTTTTTCCGTCTAGATGTTTGAGTTACACCACAATATTTCAGAGTTTAATTTTTTCAAATAATATTCACTTATTGAAGAAAGTATTGTTCATTTGCATACCAAAAAAACCAATATTTTCATTAAATTTAGTGATTTTTAAGTTCTAATTCATTGCAAAACCGGCCAACTCCAAAGTGAGTTGCAAAAGCGGCCAAATCCAAAATAAAAAATTGAGTAACTCACCCCCTCCACTTGCCCCTTCCATTTCAAAAAGTGCTTTCAAAACACACTACCCTTGTGCCATCAAAAACCGAAGAGATTTTCTTCCTACTTCGTTTTGGCGTGATTTAACAGAAAATCAGCTCTCCTGAAAAATTTTGGTTTTTGGAGATGGCCGGTTTTGCAACTAGACGACACATATGTTAATTTATATTAAATACCGCAAAACAACCACATTAGCTCACTGAAGATATAATTTTCATATTTTCCCAAAATATATACATTTAGCATGCTAGTGTCGGTGTTTCACGGGATGTACTCGTAGTATAACTTACATATATACGATCTAGTACTAAATTTAAACAGCTTTGTGATGAAAAAAATGAAATTTGGGAACGGACAAATAGTTTCGGATTGTTTTTTCATCTCAAAGCTGTTTATGTTTACTAGTAGATCGTATATATGTAAGTTATATTACATCCCGTAAAGTATTTTGGACGGTTTTTTTACGCTTTGGGTATGAAGCCGACGTCTGTCGTGGTAGCAAACTTCATATTCGGATTCAGCACCCCAAAAAATATAAAGATCCGTTGAGAATAAAAGTTCGGCAGTTTTTTCTTTAAAACGGACCTTTGGAGCCTTATTTTACTGAATGGGTTAACCAATTTTACCATTGTGGACTATATTGCGGAATATTAACCGCATATCTATTTTTAAACTTTTAATCCATTTCCCACCCACAAATTTAAATCTTTTTTAATAATTTAATTAAATATAAGTAAATTTTATAATAATTTTCTAGCTGTATACAACACCTTATCTTTGTAACCTCTCTTGAATGACGCTCGCCACTAATCAGTCAATTTTCAAACTTCACTGCGCACTACATGTTTATCGCTTTTTTAACAACAGTTTAATAAAAAATGTATAAATTTAGTTATTGCTAAACCTTCCTTAAACTGTTAAGATGATATAGTTAGAATTTTGAACAGATTTATCAGTAGTTTTCGTAGTTAATGATAACAAACGAAAAGTGGTTTGTCCTTTTATATAATAGTGTAGATTAATACATTAATGAATTTTTTCATCGATAACTTTTGGAAGGGATTTTAGTTTATTTTTGTAGCTTTTTTTTTTACAAAGGACCTACCATTTAGGCGTTATTTTGGTTTGAATGAAGAAATTCAGGTTTTGTATACACTTTTTAATCGCAGATGCTTTTTTGTCAAGTTCTGTTGGTGTATTCAGTTAGAAAATTTTCTTAGATTGTCCTAATCTGAAATTTAATGTAAAGAATTTTTTGTCATATAACATTTGTATCCAGGACCTATTGCTTAGTTTAAATAAAAAAAGTCACGTTTTAAACCCCTTTTTTTTTCTCAACTTTATTTATTTCGAATAATCATTAATTGATAATTCAATTTAATTATTGATCAAAGCAATTTGATCATTTTTAATTTAAAAATGTAAATTGGGAAAAGCAATAGATTATAGGCACACATATCCATGATCTATTGTGTGTCCTAGTCAGGGAGAAATATAGTTTTTTTTTTTTTTTTTTTTTTTTTTTTTTTTTTTTTTTTTTTTTTTTTTTTTTTTTTTTTTTTTTTTTTTTTTTTTTTTTTTTTTTTTTTTTTTTTTTTGTCAGGAATATTTTAAATAACGTCCGAATTAACCTACTCCGTTACAGCCACATTTAGTTGCCTAAATGATATAGACTCTTTGTTGTTCACCTCATTCCATCTGCTTTTGCATTAATGATCTTGCGGACGCGTAAATAAGATCTAGTTCCCCCCTCCCCTAACCCGTCCTAACCTCTTTAATATCTTGAGACTCTGACTGATGAATTCCCTAAAGTAATTTTTCATTCTTCTTCCCCTCCTTTACTTTGTTTCTTTCCTCCCAGTCTCTCGATTTATCATGCCGACTTTTCTTTTCGATACTGCTTTCTTACGATTTCACACAACCGAACACCAGAACAGGTGTTCTTATTTTAAACACACTGATTACGGTTTCTTGTGATGTTTCTATGCGTTATCTACCATGATTGTCGTTTTCCACCCTACGAATGTGTATAATACAGATGTAATAAAGTTTGTTGGGTCAAGTATTGGTATTGAAAATTGATTACTTAAATTCGATCCCGAGGTATTGATCGATGCTGTTTATTATTATTTCAGGGTTGGCAGATCGTTCGATAAATTCTGGGGAGTACGATACTTTAGTTGTCTCTCTGATATACGATAGGCAAGTGATACATATCGATGCTTAAACAACCATTTGCTAAGAGTCAATTTTTGGCTAAAATTATTTAGACCTTATCCTGACGTAAAATTTCGAAGGCGTTTTGACCACATGCCACAAATAGAATTTGTCTATGCAATAACTAAGCTGTTTTCCATGTGATACGCCGGGCGAAATAGAAGCACTCTTAAATTTCTCATTTTTTTTTTTTTTTTAACTTTATTTATTCATCCAAACCTGTCAAATATATATCGACGGAATGTCTAGATGAACAGAAAGTATAAAAGGGTGACATTCAGGCATGAGGAAGAACGACACCCAGCGGTAAATTCTATGTTAGAACACGAGAATTTCGTACTTGGAACTTTACATATTCCTCTCCTGCTGTACTTTCCACCTCCTTGTTTTACTCCACCACAAATCACAGATTAAATGAAGCACTATAACAAAAAGAAAGCCCCTGGTCATAACCTGATAAATACTATAGTGCTCCTGAAAAATGCTAAGAAAAGCTATAGTTTTTCTCCCGACTATTTATAATTCTATACTTAGGACAACCAAATTTCCAGTATAATGAAATATTCCTACATATCAACAATGATGTAATTCGAAAAAGATAACTCAAACTCTTTATCTTACCGTCCGATTTGCTTACTTCCCATTTGTTCTAAAATATTTGAAAAATTATTATACAAAAGACTACTTGACACACTGACAGATAAACAAATAATTCCCAACCATTAATTCGGTTTTCGAAAATCCAATTCAACCTCGCAACAAGAAAACAGAGTTAGTAGATCAGAAGCTGTATGCAACTGGAAGATTTTGGATGTCACTCAGGCACCAAGGTCTCCTCTTTAAACATAAAGGACCCCATACGCGCACAGATAAATCTCAAGAAGAAATCTTGTGAATTTTTCTTGAGATTTACCAGAACTGAACAGTCCTCCACACATAAAACTGTTTTCCTCAAGGATTCTTGTTGTTGCGACCAGCTGCCGATCCTGATTTTATGGAATCCTTTAACTTCTTTGTTTCTTTTCTGTAAACACTTCTTATATTATTAACTTTTTTAATAACAGAGTCTTAAGTGGCATTAGGCTCAATCTCTTTTATTTTTCCGGTTAATTTTTCGTGGGTGGATTTTTTTTTTCTTTCTAATAATCTTTACTCTTTACCATCCAAACGCTTACTTTCATCGTATTTATAATTTTTTCCAAAAATTACCGGTGCATATTTTATAACAGAAAAGATAAACCAAAAAACCAAACAATGGAGATTGGAATCTGAAGGTTCGCGCACACACGGGATTGGACTGTACAGTTCACATCTGCGCAGTTTTAAAAATTGTTTTTCAATAGGATATTCTAGGTCCGCACAGACCGTGACGACCTCAAGATTTTCACCACACAAGTACGGATAGATCTGAAGGTTTGAACTGCGCCGTCCAAACCTTAGTTTGAACTCTCTAACCTCCAGCCTATATCGATCCAGACAGATGGGGATTGTTGGCGAGATAATTAATTTCATTAAAATCAATTAGCGATGGTGTGCCTGATTGGTAAACATAGAGTCATCTTGGTAGCTTTCTCACAAGTGGTGACCTTGTCGTAGCAGGACTGTGTGTCATCTTTTGTTGGCAAACAAAAATATTTTGGGTTCAAGCCAACCGCAAGATAAATCGGGCTGTTTCAAGCTGTTCTGATTGAACCATGATGATTTGGAATTTGAAAAGAAAAAAAACTAATATAATCTGTTAAAAGAAAGAAATTAGGAATGTTCTAAATGTCCTACAGAAATAATGAATGAAATGAATTATTGATATAATTAGAAAGGAGGTATATTTCAAAAGTAAAATAAATCAGGATAATTAAAAATGAAAACTGACAATCGATTTTCGATCCGAAAAACACTAACAGAGCCAGAACGCGTCAAAAAAGTCCCAACACTTAAAAAATGTAGGAAAAACGTGTTTTTTTTTTATTCAAACCAATATAGCTCCTAAACGATAGGTTCTAGCGACAAAACAAAAACTAAATCAACTAGGAAAACTATTGGCAAATATTCGATCCGAGCAACACCTAGAGCTAGATCATGTCAAAATTTTTTTGACACTCCAGTTTTGTGAGTGAAAAAAAAGTCACACTAAAAAAGTATAGACTCACAGCCTAAAGACATATCCATGTAAAAAGAAAAAATCTTTACATTATTACAATATGGAAACATTGAAAAATTGGAAAAATTTAATTTATTTAATTTTTTTAAAAGTATTATACGTTATATAATAATGGTGAATTGTTAAGTAGAATTATTTTATGTTTTCAAAGATGGGAATAAGTTTTCCCGAAACATGTTGTAATCTTCAATAAATTACGAAAAAAAGAGTAGAATGCTGAATTTTGATAATTGAAGGTTTACGTAACAAAACACAATTCTGAGTAATTTATGTTTAAAGTTTGTTTCTGTAATTATTTTTTACATTTTCCTTTAGCAGGGAAATTTTATAAATCCCCACCATCTCCTTCATATCTCTTTTTCTATTTGTTTTCAAATATTCATATTTCGCTGCCTAACTTTTCTGCATATAAAATCTTCATCCAACGAACTTGATAGTATTTTTTTAAACCCTAAAACCTTCAATTTTGTCAGATGCCCATGTATTATATTACTCTTTCATGTGAGTTAGTGTTTCGTTATCGTACCAATCAACTAATTCCACCTTATCATTAGGAGGGTATAATTGGCAGACGCCCTGAGAGCTTTGAGGAAACGCCTCAAGGTGGAAGAGCCATAGCAACACAGCCGCAAGTGAGAACCGCATCCTTGCCAACGCTAACCTCAACAGCCAAACGATCACAAATTAAACTTATGACGAAACACACTTTTTAATTTTAATTTGAAAACATTTAATCTAAGCAATACATTAATTATTGCTGACTTTTGAAAATTGATCAAACAAGTTGCACAGTGGTCCAAATTACGAATCTAGCTGATCAAAAATCGTAGAATTTATTATGTCCATGTCTCAACTAACTATATATTTTCTTGTAGGTTAGTAAATGAGAAAAAAATTCTGAAACCAGATTTGTGCTGATTAATTTTTTTTCTGAATGGTGATTAGGTAATTTCATCAAAAGAAAATTTCACAATACTGTGTCACTAAAAAAGCTATTTTTTCTAATAAAATATTATAGTTGGCTGTATGATATAATGGTTAAAAAAGAGGTTCAGGAAAGCAGTCAAATTTGCTAAATTACCGATCCAAGTTTAAAATCTATACTATTATATATAAAGGGACAAGCCATTTTTCGTTTGTGATCGTAGAACTTCAGGACCAATCTGTACCAAATTTGACCACATCATCTTTATTGCTCAAGGATGGCTTAGCAATAATAAAATATACTGATTTTCCATTAATTCGTTATTAAAAAAGCGATAATATGTGGATAATAGTGGTTTAAAAATTGGCCAATAGGTGGCGAGCGCCAGTACTAGAGAGGTTACAATGGTATGGGGTTGTATAGAGCTTGAAATTAAATTAAAACGATTTTTATATGTGGTGCGACATGTGGATCCCAGTAATGTTTAAAAATCGACCACTATGTGGTTTGCACCGTTCCCCAACACAACGCAGGATGGTAAAACCACTAAACCCATTTGTACCAAATTTTAACCAATTCATCTTCATATTTCTAGGAAGTTTTAGCAGTAATAAAGTTTATTATTACAATAATTTAAATGTATAATAAATAAGTGGTAGAATAGAGGTTTGCCAAACCGTCATATACTTTTATGCTTATAAATTAAAATCCAACCAAATGAAATCAATAAAATTATTTCTGCCGAATAAAAATTATTACAAAATCAAAATTTTGATCCTTTGTTTTTTTTATATTTTGTGTAAATATCCAGGGTGAGTATCTCTTAGTGTAAAAAAAAAAAATTGGGTGAAACTAGATCAAAAATGTAGCAAAATGCCGCAGACCTTACCTTTCTATTCCAATCCGTTGCAGATGTACGATAAATCAAAGACTTTTTTGAGGAAACCACGTTTTTTTTTTCATAAAAGCTGCAATATCTCCACTTTGTTTAAATATTTTTCCAAATTTGACCACATTTTCGAATTTAGCATTAAATTTTCTATAAGAGCTGAGTGCCTGTAACCTTGAATTTTACAAACTTGGTATCTAAAGAACAGCTTGATCTTCACCTTATTTGTGGAAGTCACAATGTCGTATTTTCTTCAACGCTCACCGTTTTTTGAAAACCTATTCACAAAACGTCAAATTTCACAAAAACTTGCAAATTTAATTAGCTTTCGAATGATATGTTAAACGTATTGATTTTGTTTCAATTTCATTGAGAAATTTACTTTTGAAACCGAAAAAAGATGGTGTTCTCATTTGGCATACAAATCAGCTACTTATGTAAATAAAACATTATGACAATCCCTTAATGGAAATGTACATTTTAAACATGATAAACTGTTCATTGGAATAAAAAGCAAAGAAAAAAAATTATTGTTTAATAGAAAATAAAGAAAAACTGTCAATAAAGTGACACCAGATCAGAGGACCTTATGTTATTACATTTATTTATTTATTACTATAATTTAGGATTTATTTTATTAGATTTTCAAGGTAAGCTTTAAAGCTCAATGATAATGAACATAGACCTCAATTTGGTATTGGCTTCTGAATGCAGATGATATTAAAGAATACCACTTTTTGCAGTGAATTTATGGCTAGATGGGTCTGTTTTTACAGGGGAAGGCATTTCTACCTATCCATGTATATCATTGGTTTATATTTGTATTGCTTTCGAATAATGTGGAGGAGCACCATGGTGTTGGAAAATCATATTTTCCCCGAACAACAGTTGGAATATCGTGATGAAGTTGTGTTAGGATGTTTTGTAACAAATCTTAGTAATTTCATCATTCAATCTGTTGGGCAAACTATGATTTTTCTACACTATTCGACAGCATTATAAATATGAATAAACCAACAATACTCCACATGTAACGGTAGAAATGCCTTCCCCTGTAAAAACAGACCCATCTAGCCATAAATTAACTGCAAAAACTGGTATTCTTTAATATCATCTGCAGCTAATTAAATTTGCAAGTTTTTGTGAAATTTGACGTTTTGTGGATAGGTTTTGCGAAAAACGGTGAGCGTTGAAGTAAATACGACATTGTGACTTCCCCAAATAAGGTGAAGATCAAGCTGTTCTTTAGATACCAAGTTTGTAAAATTCAAGGTTACAGGCACTCAGCTCTTATAGAAAATTTAATGCTAAATTCGAAAATGTGGTCAAAATTGGAAAAATATTTAAACAAAGTGGAGATATTGCAGCTTTTATGAAAAAAAACGTGGTTTCCTCAAAAAAGTCTTTGATTTATCGTACATCTGCAACGGATTGGAATAGAAAGGTAAGGTCTGCGGCATTTTGCTACATTTTTGCTCTAGTTTCACCCAATTTTTTTTTTTTTACACACTAAGAGATACTCACCCTGTATATAATTCATGGGCCGTTTGTTGTAAGCACTGATAATGCAGTCCACTCTCTGCAAGAGTTTTTTAATAGTTTCCGTCCATTTGGATTATCAACTCATAGAATACAATTAAAAATTGGATGATTAATTATGTTTTTATTAATCTAATCAGTGCAATTTTAACCAGGTTAAAAAGTACTGCTATGCGTAAAAATGTCATGGAAAAAATAATACTCAATACTCGATACTTCAATACAAGATTTTTATCGATAAACAATTAAAACTTCAATTATTAGTTGAGATCTTTACTAA
This sequence comes from Euschistus heros, assembly GCA_003667255.2. Taxonomy (NCBI): domain Eukaryota; kingdom Metazoa; phylum Arthropoda; class Insecta; order Hemiptera; family Pentatomidae; genus Euschistus; species Euschistus heros. The sequence continues at coordinate 103,420 of RCWM02000686.1, read as the reverse complement.
TGAGAGCAGGCGAAGCCGCGACGGAGGATGCTAGTAAATTTATATATGGAGTGCCGACGATTCGACTCACCTCACCGGACTTCTTCTGGGCTATAATTACATAATTGAATATGAAAAAGTATGAAGATATACTTGAATAATGATAATACTGTCAACAGAGGTGATTGCCATGTCTCATTTTTATTTACTCATTTTTTACTGAAACCATTACAACTAGCGACGCTATGTGGTGAAATTGTCAAGCTTCAGAAATGGTACAAACTAACATTTATAAAGTGGGCAAATTCACCCCGAATGTATGTAATTGAATTACTTTTCATTGAATGATATAATTTTTAATTGAGTGAATTGATGAATAATACAATTTTTAAGAACTGATTTCTATTTTCAAACTTAATAATGCATAAACATCATTCAACCAAAAATAATTCAATTAAATATTGTATCATTCAACCAGATCTGATATTATTTCCTATTCAATTATGTAATTAATGCTTTTGACATTTTTTAAAATTATATTATTAACTTTTTGATATTCTTTTGTAAATTAATTCATTTTTGTACCATTTTGGTCACACCAAATTTCTTGTTATTCTTAGCCCTGAAGAAGACCTTCAAGTCAGAACAAAACTTCAGCACTCCATTTATAGTTGTTTTTTTTTTTTTTTTGGATGTATAATTTATCAAACCTGACTGCATCCCTAACCATCTTCTTTAAACAATTATTTATTAATATGAAAGTGACCTTGTGCACTATTGTTCTTAATGCTTATATGTATTTCAAGCAATTTGATTTTAAAATATCTAGTAAGTGCAATATTGAAAGCTACCCCGATGGAAAAAGAAGTAGACTCTATACCAAGCGGGTAATGACAACTTCTGAGCCTAAGAACAAAATATTCAATAATTACCTGTGATCAATCATTTTAACTTGTAGATTTATGTATTTTAATTAATGACTAATAAGGATCTGTTTCTATGTTCATTTATTTATTTATATATTGAAATATTACCAGATATCTATTGAGATTGATGTAGTATGCTGTGTGAAATGTAGCAACCCATTTGAAATGGACAGCATTACTTCATAAAATGTTTTTCTGTATTTAGTAAAGATGATTTTTTTTATGCAGAATCCTTATTCATTGAACAAAATTTATTAATAACTTTACAGGGCGTAGAGCGAGAATGCTGGTTATCATGGCTTGGTGTGTAGCTGCAGTGCTGTCAATCCCGATTGGCTTACTCTACCACGAGAAGAGGATACAAGGGCAGCTCCAATGCTGGATTGAGTTTGCAGAAGCTTGGCAATGGCAGCTCTATATGACACTTGTAGCAACCGCAGTTTTTGTGCTGCCAGCGCTCATTATTTCAGTCTGCTATGCTTTTATTGTATTCACAATATGGGCAAAGGGCAAGCAATATACCCACAGTAAGTGAAAAAACATTTTATGGTTTATTCTAATAATTTTATGGTTTAAGCTATTTTTATGTTTCCTTAATTTATACTTGTACTCTCACTTACTACAGTTTATTAAATTATTGATACCATATTAATAAACACTGTTAATAACTATCATATAAAGCTTAAAGGTTAGTAGCCCCTTGGGGATTGGGGCAACCGATATAGCATTACTTTTTTACTCTATATGTAACTTTAAAAAACTAAAAACTTATTGATGTTTTTAGTTATTAATATTGATTTACAGTTATTTATAAAAATGTACCAATTTTATAAATTAGCTTTTATGTAATTTATATAAAATTTACTTCAGCTATCTATAATCTTCATTATAGCTAGATACCATAGAACTAGATTAATTACCTACTGTGCATTAATTTATCAATAATTTATTGAATATATTTTCTATTGGTTGCATGTTTCCCATTTTATTATATACCAGGTCATTCAAAACATAGATACACAGGTGATGTAGTACCTTTATCTAATTCTAAAGAAGAATTGAAGACAATGCTAAAACAGTTAACAAATTTGATAAAAAAGGAATACTATATATTAATTTCGAGAAGAAAGCTCTAACAATAAATGAGGAAGAAAGTGACATACTTTAAACAAACAAAACTGAGTTTAATAACTGAATCTGTTTATCGAGGCCAAATAATTCATTTTGGTGGCAAAATTAAGAAAAAATATTTTATAGCATGCCTTGATTAGTTAAGGTTCTTTCGAGACCCATCATCAGACCTGGTACGATGCTTGCATTTGGTAGAACTCTGTCACAGATATTAAAGTACCAGGCATACATTCTGCTTCATAATACCTGTTTACAATATTTGTTTATTCCTTATAATAATTTATACTATTAAATAAATATCAATAGAAATACAGACTTGGTTTGTATGGTATGAGTATGGTATAAATTCTGTTTTCTATTCATCTTGACATTTTTAGTTAGTTATTAATTATTTTTACCTTACCACAGTAAATAATACAGTTTATATCTAAATTTACACAACTAGTTAATATTAAATTTAAGTAATATCAAGATTTTTCAAATTTTATAACAATAATTATTATTTATTCATTACAGAACCAACAAGTGAGGACACAAGGAGAGCTAGTTCAAGAGGCATAATACCTCAGGCTAAAGTGAAAACAGTTAAGATGACTTTTATCATTGTTTTAGGTAATTGTTCCTCAGAACATTTTTTTTAGTATCATGATTGTCGATAGAATTATGCTTTATTATAATATTGTTTTTCTAATTTTATAAAATTTCAATCTCAAAACTGAGATAATTTTTCATAAAATGTTTGATATAAAAAGTGTCATTTTTGGCCTACCTTCAAAATTTTTGAGAATTAGCGGCTTTCTAGTCTTTAAAAAATAAATAAATAAATAAATCACTGTTTTAAATACATTTCTTATGACCAAGATGATATCAAGATCCAAAATAAAACTGTGATACAAAAACACCATGACTAATTATTTTTACGGAAAATCGAAATATTATTTGAATAAATTGTTCATTAAAAAAATATTGTTAATACTGCCATACATTTTACAGGAATGTTAAAAACAGCAAATATATTTGAATTTGCTTGTTCTTTTTCCTAATTTAATTTTAATTCAATATGTTTGGTACAATAACATGCAAAAGGTAATACTTTTTTTTTTTTTTCCTGCTCCTCCAACATTGTTAATACAGAAATTAAACAAAACAAAATAACATTTTTGAAGGAAGGAATCTTGTTTTGCCTTCTCAGCATTTGAAGATTGTTGCCTTTCCTGATCCTGTTGCCTCAGTTGAATGTCCTTCCTTAACTAATTTAAAATTCTATTTCCTCAAATCTCACCATTGCAATGAGTAACATGAAGAATTTTATTTAAAAAAACGATTATGATATGATTAATTTTCAAAAGGACAACAATGACAGAATATCCTTTAATCATAAAAAATCATCAGATCCTGAGTGATCTCAAAATAGTATCCTTAAGTGTCTTGTGAAAAGGATTAAACAGGAAGAGACAGTGTCCATTTTATTTTCAAACAATTTTCAAACAAGTTTCAAAAGGACGAAAATTAATTTTTTGAGAAGTGGCCAAGGACATCATTCGGCCTTCAAAAATCGTTAGATCCTGGCAGATCTGTAGCTAGTATCTTTCAGTGCACTATTTCTGTTATTACTATTTTTGTTCAGTTTATTTTTTATAACATTTAAACATTCATAATTACTGTTAAGTAAAGTATTGGGTCAAAAATATTTCTAATGAAGTACACGAGAGATGAAATACTCTCCTGATTAATGAACTAAGAATTTAATGCTTTTTATTTTGAATTCTTCACTAAATTTTATTTATTAACTTTTTTAATATTCACTTGGGACTCGATTAACCGACCTGGTTGGGAATGAGATAGGCTCGGATAATGAATCCTCTGATAATTGAGACACCAAATAGGTAAGGGAAATACATAAGTAAAAATAGCATATGACGATTGAAGTAATACATACATCTATTTAATTACAAAATAATACTTGTTATGAACGAGCTGTATCCGGTGTGTGTTGCTACGCACTTAACAAAATAAAAAATAAAAAAAACAGTACAATTATTGTAGTATGAATTATTTTGTGTAATTTTTAATTTTTTTTTTTTATTTGATTTGAAAAAAAAATTTCTAAGAATTAAATATTTTACTTTTATTCATTTTATTGAAGTTCTGATGAATATACATTATTTTTCATTTTTCCATTTGTTGCTTATACAAATAAATCAGATGGTTTTCCGATGTGTGAGCAGGCCACATATAACTGTGCATGAGAGAAGCATGGATTTTCGAAATTAAGTCACCTATGTATCTAATCAATATACCAATAAGCCTATAATCTTCCCCTGAATATTATCTCTTACCATTTCAAAGCCTATAAAGGACACACATACATACATTGGTTTTTATATATATAGATAAAGAAGGAATGGCCTGGCTGTTAGAAATACACTGATTTGTTGCGGTTTTTATTAATTCACGACTTTTACATTTTGGTCCATCACTTGTCACCTATGCATCTAACCAATATACCAATAGGCCTATAATCTTGCCCTGAATATGTGGAAAAAAATGCTGCCTCATATAGAGCATTATCTCTTACCGTTTCAAAGCCTATAAAGGACACACACATACATTTATTTTAAATATATAAATGCAACAATCATAATAATATACATAAGCAACAAAATTTCATATGTAAATCAAGACTTTATAGATTAAAAAAAAAATCACATATTTTCTTTTTTTTAAATACTATTTGCCACTGCACAATTACTCTATTGTGTAAAAAACGATCAAATTGAATGATGTTACATCAGTTCTGCCTTAGAGATATTGAAGTGTTCAATCCTATTCAGCAAATTATCCTTCATGAGAAATTGTTAATGACAAACCATTTCCTAGTTGACAGTCCTCCCCATCCTCCAGCCATTCCTTAGTAATGCTTGTACAAAGAATGCCTAATGTATTTTTCGGCAATTGAATGTTTTTTAAAAGAAAAAAAAAAATTATAAAATTATATTAAAAAATAAAAGGCTCAGTCGATTGCATCCCGAGTGTAATCACATTATTTCAAATTCCTGATTTAGGTTAATAAAATCTCTGAACTACCCTTTTTATTAGTTTAAAAGTTTTGTTAATTTATTTTTCATCTTATTATTTAAATTATTTATAACAATTATGTTCTGAATAGTATTTGTTCTCTGCTGGAGCCCATATATTGTCTTCGACCTTCTTCAAGTATACGGCTACATCCCGAGAACTCAGACGAACATAGCAGTCGCTACACTGATCCAGAGCTTGGCCCCACTCAACTCGGCTGCCAATCCTCTCATCTACTGCCTCTTCAGTGCCTCTAGGACTAATAGGTGAGCCTCAACTAGAGCCTACCTCTAAGAGGGCTAAAAATGGTTGTGCACTGTTAATTTAAATCTTTTGATTGATCATTATATATTTTAATAAATCTGTGTAAATACATTTCCAAACTGTAAAATGAATCCATTTTGGCTCTTAGTGTTACTATACTATGGTAGAATAGTATCTATTTATGATCAGATCTTATGAGCTTACTGTTAAAAAAAAAAAAAATTAAATCATTTTTATTTAGATTGTGAATGACTTACAATGATTCTTGAAAAATTGAGGTCAGTTCCAAAAGGTACTAAATATAAAATGTTGGAGCTATTTTCCAAATCAATGTTGTTTCACATTTTCCCAAAACATTTCTCCTTTACGCATAGGTCTATGTGGCCTGACTTGAAATAAAAAAAATTAAAAATTAAAACCTGAAAATAATTTTGAATTTTAAAAACATTTTATATAGTAAACTACCTTTTGGAAATATTCACTTATGAAGATAAATATTTTAACTATATTACCTTGTGATATAAACTCAGTATTGAATTATATTATTGTCGTACATTTTGAATAAAATCTGATTGTATTTCATGTGATAATGTTACTAATTTTTACTTATATCTCGATGTACTACTTCATTTTTCATTCTAGAACCTATTTCTATATACTAAATGTAGACATGTTTAAGCTTTTTTAATTCTATGAACTAATTCAATAAGTGTTCATTTTTATTCTTGATGTAAAATGATTACTAGTTAATGTCAATATTTATAGTTGTAGTCGTAATTACATTAGCTTTAATCGTCTATATGTTTCTATCAATTACATATTTTATGACAGTGTGTATCTGAATGTATTGTTAATCTTTGTGCTATAATATGTTTACTTTTCCTTACTATGTAATATTTATTTCCCATAATATTATCTGTATAATGTGACAGTAAATGTTAAATGTTTCCATCAAATTGCTGTGAAAATTGTAATATAGTTCTTTTTTTTTTTTTTCAAGTTCATTTTTCAATTTCCCCTAATTTAGATAGATTTCTCCATACTTAATTAAGTTTTCTAAATCCAAGCTTGGTAGCAAAAAAAAAAACAAATCAACAAGTTTTATTATCATTATTATATATTCGATATTCGATATTTCGATGTTTTAAATATTTGCCTGCCATTAAAACTGTAGATGAATATATAAATTTATAAACTACCTACCAAATAAGCTCAATATTACAAAAGTAGCTTACATTTATCAATTTCTAAAATTGATCCTTTTGTAATACCATAGCTATGTCAATTGATTAGTTTTCATATTTTTTTTCTTTACTGAAATTGGGACAATCTTCATAATCAATAGAAAAGGTGAATAAATAAAGCAGTTTAATAAAATAGATAAGCTTTTTTGTCTCTCAGAAAAATAAATCTTTTGACTTTTTAGGTAGACATAATCAAAAATATATTTACTTAATATTCTCAATGCTGATTTTTTGCATTGCTGAAGTAAATGAACAAAACTAAAGTGATTGCTTCAGTAATATCTGACAAAAGAAAAAGGAAAAAAAAATTGATTTCTCCCTGACTGGAACAATAAATCATGGATATATTTATTTATAATTTATATCTACTGCTTCTGATGAGGAAATTGTCAGCAAATTTTCGAACCCAACAACATCAAAAGAGCTAGATCATGTCAAAAAAGTCCCAACACAAAATAATATAGGCAAAAGGGGACTTTTTCATTCAACAATAAGCAACAAATGTTAGATAACAATAAATATTCTCTAATCAATTACTGATAAGGGATCTGTCATAAAATATTTGATCTGAGCAACACCAACAGAGCTAGAACCTGCCTGAGTGAAAAAAAAATTTAAGGGTGAACACAATAAAACTATAGACTCCCAGCAAACAAAAACATATTCCTGTCAAAAAAATAGGATTCTGTATTTAACTAAGTAGTTTTGTAACTTTAGGATTCCTTCTATGTTCAAGCATTCAACTTTTAAAGAGCTAATAGAAACATTAAACTACCTCTAAATATTTTTAAGTATGGACATCATTGAATTTTTCTCTAGTAATCTATGAAATTGGTAGTTTATTCTTTCCAATCTCTTAATACCTCAAATTTTAAATTTACGATTAAAAAAATAAATAAAAATAAGAAAATGTTGAATACTGGTTTATTCCTAAGATAAGAATTAAAACAGAATACAATTGTGAAAAACTCATACCACCAAAAGAACCAAAACATTTGTAAAATTTATAAAACAACAATTATGTAAGGTGTTGAATGATGTGTGAAATTTAAAAGTGTATTAAAGAACAGGGAAAAATTTAAGCAACTGAATAATTAATTTTAAAATAAAACATTAATTTTATATTTTTCAATTCTTTCTAATAAACTATTTTTATAATTGGTAGGTTCTAATATTAAGAAGAATAGAGGAAGGGTTGTAATAAAAAAAACAAAAAAAACATGGCAACAAAAAAAAGCAAGTAGGTAATGGATCAAAATCACTTAGCGATAACACAAATATTTATAATCAAACATTTAACATTGTTTCAAACAAATTTTTATTAATGCATTTATCTGAAGAAATAACTGCTTTATTTGCAAATAGTGAAACCTAAAGTCATTTTTATGTATCATAAATTATAAGCAGCATAATCAGTTCATTGAACATCTAATAACAAGTTACAAAAGGAAGATGTAAGAATTAATAATACCGAAGGGTAAATAAAAATGCAAACCGATAATATACTATACATAATATTATTAGTAATACAACTCACAGATTATCAATCTTTCTCTCAACAACAATGGGTTTGCCGGGAAGGAGAGGTCGAATATCCTTCAGCTTTCAAAATCCATCAGGTCCTAGCAGATCGGAAAATATTATTCTTCAGGCTCCTGTAAAAAAGATAAAATGGGAAGAGAGTATCCTTAAAAAACGAAAAGATTTAATCAATAAGACAACCATTAGTTTAGGATTGATGAATTAATTGCCACTTCTATTGGAATTATTTTATTTGAAAACTAGTTTCGAATATTCTAAGTAGATAAAATGTACTTCTTGCAGGAAAATGGAGAAGTCCCTTGTGCCTCCTCAAAACTGATGATGAATGATTAACATTCAAAACTAGTTTTTAGATAAAATAATTCTAATAAAAGTGGCAATTATTTCATCAATTTTAATTGTATTGATCCTTCTGCAACATCATGCGTACCTCAAGTAAACAATTAATTTGTCAGGAAGGCTGAATATCCTTAGACAGTCAAAATAGTAAGATACTGGCAGATCTCTAACTATTATCTTTCAGTGTCTTGTAAAAAGGATTACATACCTTTGGCCTCTCCTTCCTGACAAACTAAATGTTGATTAAATCATTTAATTTTTTAAAAGGACAATCCCCCTCTTTTTTTTCCCCTTCTCCCATTTTTCTTCAATGAAGTATGTCTTCTATGAAGAATCTTGTCATGTTTGGTATTGTTTCACAAAACATCAACCAGATGCCTGTCTTCTTCTCTTCTTTTGCTACCTCCTCAGTGCCGTCAGCGTGGAGGAACAGCCTCGGCCCACCTGGTCCACCGATCCCTGTCACTGGCCATCCTTTTCATGTCGACCATGGTGTTACCTCTAGCTCGCCCGAGTCTCTCCATGCAGTCCAGGTACATCAGCCTGGGCCTGCCTCTAGGTCGCCTTCCCTCTGGTCTCGCTTCCATGCACCATTTCGCCTTTCGGTCATCACCCATCCGGCAAACATGGCCAAACCACTTCAGTTGGCGCTCCTCAAGAACTTGTTTTACAGGCCTAACCTTCAGCTCTTCTCTTACCCTCTCATTCCTCCAGCGGTCCCTTCTTGTTTTCCCCAGAACTCTCCTGAGGTATCGCATTTCTACCGCCGTTATCTTACTGACATGTTTGTCTAGGACCGTCCAGCTCTCTGCACCATACATGAGGACAGGTAAAAATATTGTTTTAAACAGGACTATCTTGGTTTCCTTCTTTATCTCCTGCTTCCCTATTATCGTTGTGCAGATGGAGTAGAACACACCATTGGCTTTCTTTCAGATGCCTGTCATGGTTCTCTATTTCCAAATGGCTCATGGAATTTCTTCATGGAAAAAATGAAGAATTCACTTTTGTGACTCTTATTCCCTTTTGATCCAATCTGACACTCCAGTAATTGGTATTAGTGACTTAGTGAAGCCTGTCCAAATATTTAGCCTTTTTCTTTGAGGAGCCTCATTAATCCATTCTTGATCTTGCCGTGGTGATGTGTTTTATCATAAAAGAACTTTTGGTGCATTTTATGAGTATCTAGGCTGTTTTTTTCAAATTCTCTGTCCCATTTATTACAGTGAAATTCATGAGGTAACAAAGTAACATTTTGAAAAAGAATATGTTTGTGTATTATTCAATATATTCATAACTCTGTCAATAAATTAGCATAATAGAGTAGGCCTACAAAGCACTTGAATCAAAAGTTGTTTAATTTCAATCTGTTAAAATTTATTTTATGGCCTTTACATAATATCAAAAATCTGACTTAATTTTATATATAGAGCCTTTTTAGAAACTTTTTCCACAGGGGTTTTAAGTTATCCAAACAACAAAATAAAAAATACTCTTTATTATTTACAATATTTAACACATTAATTTATAATTTAATCAGGATTGCTTCCATAATCACAGTTTAAATAATTTAGTATAAAACATTTACAGTAGTAGATAAAAATTATGATTAAAAACAAGAACACAAAATACAATAGAAAGGAACGTTAGTATAAAATTCAATTTGGAACATGAACCATAACATGATGTAAGGTTTGTTTACACATTTTTTCAATTTGAGCCTCCGAAGGACTTGAAGTGAGGGGAGTTGTTCCAGTTTTTTCTCCACCACTCACCAGAATCAGTTCTTCTTGTCCATAGTGATTTATCAGATCTGTTACTGTTTCAAATACCTATAAAAAAATTTAAAATGTTTTCTAATAATGAGAACGCAATTAGTAATAGATCGATCATTAGTAATAGTCATACTCTTTCATGTTGCTTTTGGATCCCAATGCAATTTTTTTATCTTCTCTTTTCCTGATAGGAATATTGTAAGGCCTGTTTCGATAGAACAATGTTAATGTGAGTGGATGTTTAGTCGATTTCCTTACAACAAAACAGCCATCACCACCTTAAACATAATTAATAACAATTTAAAATATTGTTAAGAACTCATCTTTTAAAAAAAAAAAAAAACACAACAGTTACAAGCATGAAATATACATAATAAAACCGAAGAAGACTTCTGTCTTGTGGCTTGCCCGGTCCATTTTAAAGGTACTAGTGACAAATGAATTCCATGTGTCTTTAGAGCTTTTCATATCAATGTGCATTTGACTGGCCTTTTGGTGGATTAACAAAACTGAATAACTACTTCATTCTCAACATGGTTACATTTACAATCCAGAAACTTGGAGGAGTTAAATGTTATTTGATTCAATGGAGTATTGGGTTGAGTTGTTTCAGATCCTATCTAGACCATTTCAACTTATATGATGAATCATTGTGTTCTACTTTAATCCATATTGTTGAAACAGTTGAATATGGATATTTATAAAAGAATTGAAAATCTAAACAGGACTATGGAACAGCAGCAGATTATTTTAAAAAACGAGGTTAGCCTAATGAGAGTGTGGAAAAGAGAGAATTGGGGGAAGATTTATTAAAATAAACTCCATGTTTTGCTATTTTGTCCTACTTCTCTTTAACAAAAAAAACAACAAAAAGGAAACAAAAAAAAAATAAGTAAAAAACACATTCTTTTATTAGAGGTGAATGCCATCAAATTGCAAAGTTTATTACGTGGTTTGTAAAATTTAAGAAGTGTGAGTTTTACTGTTTCATATACTTTCAGAAGTTATTTTCAGAATGGAGTTAACTGCCACTGATTGCCTAATCAAAGACACTTGAAGTAGCAGATGGATAAAAAAGCATTTAAACTAAGGTGCCATCTTTTTGCAAAGCTTTTAAAAAGTCTAAAAACACTTTTCTACAATCCTATTTAATAAAGTATTATCTGCTTATTATGTGTATATTTGTAATGTTTTTTTTTTTGTTTTTTTGTTTTTTTTAATAATCAGTGAATAATAATGGTTATATAGTTCTTATTCTATAAATTTATTACTACAAAATAGTTCATTTACATGTTTTTGGATCTATATTACACGTTGAGATTTATGTATTTATGTATATGTATACATGTACACATATAAAATTGAATATTTGTACTGAATAAAAATTGATTATTCATCTCTCCATCTTACAATTAAAACATTATTTGAAAAACGGTATAAAACTATCAAAGATTTCTACTAACCTGTTGATACCATTTCCTCTGCTGTTCTTCTGTCCACATCCAAATACCATATTTTACCATTAAGTCCATCATCTGAAATAAATTTGAAAATATACCGGTTCAAATAAAAAAAAAAAATGATAATAAACAGCAAAATAAAAGATTGAGACTTTCCGATATAAGAATTATTATAGCACAATGGAATTGAGTAATTAAGTTTATTATATGAAAGTACTGTAAACCATTGAAGCCCTACACATAAGATGCCCCAACCAGAATGAGAATGCAGCACACTCTGTTTTCTGACTTGCATGTATCCTATTCGTTACTACAGTGAACTTACGGACAGAAAACAGTTATAATACTAAAATCTTCTGGCATATACTCCTCTTTCCTATTTTATTCAAATTAAATTTCTCTTACTATAAAATTACTATTAGAAGTACTTTTAATATGTAGAAAAAGTGAAATACCACTGAAAAAAATTAATAACCTGAAGATGGGATATGAATCTAGAAAAATGTTGTTAATGTGAATTAAATTTAAAAATGAGTATATACCTTAATATTTTAATATTATATATCAACCTCCTTAAACATAATTAATTGAGTAAAAAATTTGAGCAAAGAAGTATGAGATTTAGATGTTGGAGTGATGTTGATTCTCGATGTTGTGCCAACTATTTATGAAATCTTGAGGTGGTTGAGAAAGTGTACAAAGATTTATTTAGAATGTTTGCCAACACTAACTTTTTACAAGGCATTTTAATGTTTTTAAACAAATAATATTACTAATTAAATATCCAAAAGGACTTCATAAATAATCTGCTTATGAGATGATAGGAAGCAATTTGTAAAATAAGTTGTTTGATCAGGTGAGATTGTACCACCCATTTCTCATTATTTTGTAAATTAATTAAATAGATAAGATGTACCCTGATTAATATCAATATAACAAAGAAGCATGTGTTTCAGCCTTAAACAGGCAAAGTAAATAACACAGTACTGCAAAAAAAAAAGTTCTATCTAGCACAATTTTTGTGATATTAGAAGTTTTTGAAAAACCTGAAATAGTGTATATTTTAATTTTTTTATGGTTTCATTTTTTTTTTTTTTTTTTCACTCCCATGATCATTTTTTGTGGCTTTTATATTTAAAAGTGTGCTGAATTTGAAGCAAAAGTAAAAAAAAAAATTCTACAAAGCACCATTTTCTAGAGATTGGAGGTTGTTTAAAAAAACAACAACTGAAATAGCACTTCTTTCATATATTTTTTAAATACTTTTGTTGGTGTTTTTTTAATTTTTTGTTAAAATTTCTAATGATAAACAAATACTCAAAATGTCGAAAAACACCTCATTTTTCGACCTAAAACACTAATTTGACAAAAAATGGGGCCTGATTTTCTAACTATGGATTCGTGTTTAGCAAACTTCAAAACATAATAAAATAGCATTTTTGTTAAAGTGAGTATTTTGATGCAGAACAGTATAATTGAACATGGACACATCCACATGATGTAGAGGAGATATGACACAGTAGAGTATTTTCTGTTGATTTAAAAATCAGCCTTCATCTGATTACCACTCTCTCTGAAACCCTGATGAAGGCTTGCAATGCAAGGCGAAATGTCAGCATTATAAATTAAAATATTATTTTTAATTGCCGTGTATCTATGACTGCATACCCCAACAATATACATCTAAATACTTCTTATGTATATAATGTATATTATTTATAATGTATATTATATATATATATGTATCCCATATATAATGTAATAAATATATGACAAGAAGGAATTTTAATAAAAATTGTTTAGCAATGATCCTTTTGATTCTTTTTGTTTCTATCAAAACTTAACATATCCATCTGTTTCTGTCAAAACTCAACATGTACAAACAACTTTTGCTTATAGCACCATTGGTCATGGATACAGAAACTTGAAATTAAGGGTTGTTGGTAGTCATATATCAAAGATCTAAATAATATCATTTTTTCTTTACCAATATTCGACTGGTCACAGAAGGTTTCTTCCAAAGGAGTGTTATCAGGTCCTACATCATCATATCTGGAAATACATCTTCTGACTCTATATAAACAACGTCTTTTAACCATCACAACCCAGTCAGCAATGTCAGTCCATAGCCTTCGAGCGAGGTTTGAAACCAGCGCTCTACTCACCCGAAGGTAAAAGCACATTCACTGTAGTAAATTCAGTATGCTCACCATCCACTCAGTCATGTCTTATTTGGATATATAAGTCTCTTTGCATGTTAGTTTTTTCAGGATTCACATTAATTTCTCAACAGTTCACATGATTGTTGGATAATAGGTAAATGCCTAAAAAAAAAAAAAATAAAGAAAAAAAAATTAATGTTATTTATCTTAAATAAATCAATGAACAATATCCAGAAATGTATAACTTATAATTAATAGTAAGTTAAATAATATAAATTGAGCATTGAAGATATTGTAATTCAACTTATAAAATACCGTTAATACTAGGTGACAGAAATAAAGATAATACCCAGTTGTAAAAAACATTTTAGTATGCTCTATAGAAGGAATTTCAATAACCTCAATACAACTATAAGAATAAAGAAGTTTAAATACCCTATTGTTGCAATTTAAAGTTATCACTCCCACTAATTATGGAGAAAAACCTGGCATTTGAATGTGATGCTGACCACATTCCATATATATATATATATATATATATATATATATATATATATATATATATATATCCAGGGTGATATAGTGTAAAAAAAAAAAATTGGGTTAAACCATACCTTTCTATTCCAATCCGTGCATATATATACGTAAATCGAAGACCACGTTTTTTCCCATTGGTTATCTCCATTTTGAATCAGCATTTCCTTATTAAGAACAGTACTCAAGAACCTTCATATGCAATTATTCAATAGATTAAGCATTTAATAGATAATTCAGATTTATACATCCACAACATTTACATGTATTGGTAGAATGAACAATAACAATTGTACTATTTGGTACATAAAAACATTATATTATAGTCATAGCTAAAGTTATTTAAAATTAGTAAATTTAGAAAGAAAAGTATTATAACAGGCAAAATTTAAAACCATTAATCCTTTGGTAGTGACACTCATATTTTGATACCAGTAGTAGTGTACTCTGGGGTGAGCAAAGTGACACCAGTAGTAGCGGGGTGAGCAAAGTGACACCAGTAATTTCTATCATCCAATTTGTAATAGAGATACTTAAAATATGTCCTTTAAGTTAGGACTAGTTAAAAAGAAAGAAAATTATAACTCACATTTTTGATACTATACTATTTTTATATTTTATTCCAAATTTATATATTTAAAATAAACAAAATTTTATACTAAATATATTTTTAAAAGAAGCAATGTTCTTCTAAAATTTTGAAGTTAAAACACATATTATTATATTAATTTTTCTCTTATTCACTGTTTCTTTCAGATCTAGCATTTTCTAAATCTTTGTAAGAGCAGGTGTTAAACATGGGCAATTCATAATACAATCGGGGAATAACTGACAACAAAGGTATGTTATTTTTCTGAAAAGGCATCAAGTGTTAGGAGAGGGTTTTCTAGAAAAATGCTTAGTGGTTATTTTAAAGCTCTTACCAAAACTTGTCAAATGATAAGCTCAGAAATTTAGTTTTTTAAAATTCATTTATTTGATCATGGAAAAGCTTCATAATTGTTAAAGAGAAAAATGGATTTTAAAAATACCTAACAAAATGGATTAGAAGCAAATCTCAGTTTTATTTAAAATAAGGCTACAAAATATTTTCTTGTTTTCATTTAGCCATTTTTAAATTATATAGCCTTTTTAGAAAATCCTTTTAACAGAAAGAAATCATGTTTTTTATTTGGTTATTAAGAATATGTTAAAATTCCGTTATTATTGAATCGTGGAATGTTCTGCACAGGAGTTTTCCTTGACATTAAACAGGCTTTTGACTGAGTCTGGCACCTGGGACAGCTTAAGAAGGTCCAAAAATTCCTACCTTCTATATAGTTCCTTATTATCCTATCCTATCTCAATGATAAAACCTCCCAAGTTAATAAATTTCCCTATTAACCAATATTCCTTAAGGTTGGTCCCCTCCTTTACACGGTGTATATACCAGACATCCCAAATCAACCTAGCACTGTCATCACCACTACACTATGATACATATGTGTTATCAGTAAATAACAATCTCATGGAATCCACATATGAGACAAATAACAAGAAACAACTCTTCTTTTTTGACTGCTCCAACATTTACTGGACAAGCATGTAAAGCTTCTAATAATTAAAAAATATTAATTTACATGACTGTAATTAGACCCATTTGGACATTTTGAATTGAGCTTTTGGGGCTCCTCAAAACCATCCAACTCTTAATTTACAATCCTTACCATCCAAAGTCCTTCGTAAAATCCTCTATGTCCCTTCATATGTCAACAATAAACTGATCCATAATGATATAAGCGCCCCATATATAGCTGAATTGATCCAAACCAATGGAACTTTTTTAACAATCAACAATTGGATTAAAAATGCCCTTGGCCATTTCCATAAGTATGATCATTCACCTTATGTTTGCCAGATATCTCCGACACTTTCTAATTTTTATTTATTGATATTTACAACAATACATTGGTGATAAACATTGTTATTTTTGTTTTATTTCCTTATAGTTGATTGAATATTGCCACATACTGTATGTATGTGACAAAATTTTTAATCTTATACGTTCTTCTTTTTGATAGGATGTTTAGGCATAATATCTTTCCTTTTTTTTAACCTTATTTATCCTATATCATTTATTTTTAAGATTATGAGATAACGTTGAAAAAAAAAAATTAAAAACTCAACGGTCAATTTGTTTTGGCAAAAACTGGTAAATAACTTTTAATTTTTTCCCATTAATTGTTTTTATAATTATTTTGAATGAGAGATATTGTGATTTGCAACCGAACTTGTTTTATCTTTGATAGATCCGAATCTGATAGTTTTGATCGCTACCGATATCTGACAATAAATAAAATATGCAAGCGAAAACAAACAAACAAAAATGCTAATTTGTCCTACGCAATTTCCTTTCAAATATATTGCACATCCTGTGGCACAAAACAAAAAGGATACTTTAGATAGATTCGATATCTATGTATATCCTATTGTTATCGTGTAAACATAACTAGACACGATATATGTAGCATTGCAGTGACAATAAAGTTAGTTATTCAGTCTACTTGCATGCTGTTTGTCACCCTAATATTATATTTTTGTTATGTTTTATACCTACCTGATTCAATGGAAGGTGTTGAAGAAAATGATATAGCTCTTCTAAGCTTTCGACTAGCAAATCAAAGACACAAAAACAGGAAGTTTACGTCCAATCAAAGAAGGTATGCCGTTAGCAAAAGTGCTACTAATTCAAATGAGATTCTCATTTACAACTGAGATACAAACAAAGGATTACCACTTACAATGGTTTCTGAAGTCTCCACCAGCATCGTTGAGGCTGTAGATAAACTGAAAGCCGGAGGAGTTTTAACAGTTCGAAGTTCAAAAGACGTGGGGTAGAATCATTCCTAAAAGCCATGAAGGAAATAGTCGTATATCAGTATACTTTCGCGCTAGCCAAATCCCATTCCAAAGCTACTCGTTAACAAGGAACAAAAAAATTATCTACGATTTGGATATACATCACTATATAAAATAAGACCAAGATGAGTTGGGAGGGCGACTGCAAAGAATTTTGAACTTTCACGGTCTCCGAAAACGTGATGAATTTGGGGAGAACCGAGGCGTAGCAATGGGGGCGGCCCACAGTGATAAACACGGCCAATCTAGGTGAACATTAAGAAAAATTTTCATGTCAACAGAGCTTTGAACGGACTGCGAACTATTATCAAGAGATGATTGACGAGATATAAACAGCAACGAGAATACAATTTGATGGATTAACACTTCTGTAAACAAACATTCTTTCCAAAAAAAAAAAAAAAAAAAACAGGTTGTTCTCAGATCAGTATCAAGTGCAGGGCACTTCTGTTATGCTCAACCATTCATAGTGTGTGCTACATATAATAATGTCTTATATAATAAATCAAAGGTCCATGTATTAACGTTTTATGGCGAGTGATAGATATCTAAAATTGTATTCTTATGGCTGTATTTAGTTGAGTTAAGTAAACATATTTAACAAGTTAACAGATTTTCGTACTTAAAATTATGTAACTTTTTTTCTCCAAGTTCCTCCGCCTTCTGGGTGGCATGGTTTTGAAGTATAACATCTAAAGAATATTTAACAATTGAAATCTGATCCATCCAGACCCATAGAGCTAAGCTATTTATTGTTTTCAGAACAATGTCCCTCCTTAAAAGTGCTGTAATTGATGTGTGGGTGGCCATAGCACACTTTTGTCTGAGGTCAAAAGGTACTTCGCGGAACAGTTAATTTTAGAAGGCATTACTGATGAGGTCACTCAGGAATTAGTTAGAAAAAAAGTGGATTTATTTTTAATTCATATTCGTTCTCGATGGGTCCTTAGTCGATGGAGCCGTCAAAATGTTTTTTAAAAATTCGCATTGGCTGAAGGGAAACTTGGTAGATACCGAGGCACTTGCCCTTAGTCCAAGTAGCAGTAAATCTCGTACTACCAATGCATTGAGATCTGTGGGAAAAAGCAAAAAAAGCGACACATTCAGCATTTGTTGGATAATTATTCTTATGAGGAACTGTCATAGCTGTCATGCTGCACGCCTAAGCTTGTACGCAGCTTTATTCATCTGACCCTCATATTTCAACTTTGTCAATTAATGAAGGCAGTGCTTTGTTGCATTCTGATCCTAATGATAGGCTTTTATGACAAGTGCTCTGCCTGTTTGCTCTATCAAGAGTTTTGTAGTAAATCTATAATATATTGACATGGATTTGTTTTTTGGTTAGGGGTCTATAGTTTTCTTTTTAACATTAAGCGTCGCGACTCGTCGTCCTGGCAACCTGGAGAGTACGGTTTTTTTCACCCTCAAAAAAGTAACATTGTGACAATCTTGCTCTCTTGGTATGTTTTTTGGCATCAGAAATTTTATGCAGAATATTTTTGTAATATAACATTTGTCGCTAGGACCTACCGTTTAGGAGCTATATTCGTTTGAATAAAAAAATCACGTTCCGACAACATTTTTTAAGTGTTGGGGCTTTTATGTCACGCTCTCTGCCGGTGCTGCTCGGATTGAAAGTTTGTCAACAGTTTCCAGATCAAGAATTTAATGTAAACTATTATTTGTTGTATAAAATTTTTCACTATGAACTATCGTTTAGTTTTAATGAAAAAAACACGTTTGAACACCCTATTTTCTCCCAACTTCGCTTATTTCAAATAATCATTCATTGCTAATTTAATTTATCTATTACTTTAAATAATTTGATTCTTTTAATTCTGAAATGTAAATTGTGTATATGTGAATGTATTTTCTAGACTGTTACTATTAGATCATGCATGCACCTTTATAGGAATGTCCTTGTGTTCTTCGCACTCGCCAGCATTCTGATAAATTTCTGAAGTTCGCATCACTGTGATTGCGTGAGGACGGTGGGTTGATTTGATTTCTTCATAAAATCCCATTCTTCCATTTTAGATATTTTCCATTATTGACTCAATGTGTTAATATGGATATATTTTCTTGACTGTCACTATTTAATATAAAATAACAGCTTATTTTAGTGACGTTACGAGACACCTACAGAGGTGCAGGGCATGATTATAAGAACAATGTTGTCGCGAAACAACTATAAATAAGAAGAATTAGAAGGTTTAGTTTTGAGCCCCAGAGCTCAACTCCGTACGTCCTAAATTACTTTCATGTAAATGTATGTCAGAGGTTTTGAACTTTTGTCTAGTAAATATTGAAGAAGCCGAAATTGACAGGCAGTTTATTGTTATTTTAGTATTTTATTTAGATTCCAGGTAAGCCGTTTGTCCAGATGGAATCCTAGGCGACGAATCTGTTCAGCAGAGATTAATGGAATAAAAAAAATTACATTATTCGAAAAAATAGTTAGTCATGGTATTTTTGTATTAAAGCTTTTAATTAGGAGCTTGGTATCATCTCGGTGGTATGAAATATATTTAAATCATGGAAGGATTAATATCTGGTTTGGACCAAATCAGCAACATAAGGGAAGTTATGAATAAATTTACTTGTGACATAATAAAGAGCGCTTAGGATGGACGGTATTTAATGGAAAAAAATAATGTACACTACGATCGCAGTTATAAATCTTATTATTATTTTATGAATATTGTTTATCGTATTTTTTTAATTTTTACTGCCAATCAAACTGAATTATTTTAACTAAATAAACGTACCGTAATTCCGAATTTTGTTCACTTCAGAATTCTCTAGTGATCTCATTTTTTTTTAGGGCAAATGTTCTGCGAAATATTTTATTTTTAAGATTTTGAGCAGTTGTTCTTTTCTTTAAGCGTTGGCGGTCGCATTTTACAGTTTTGTGGGAGGAATTGAGTACAGTTGTGATTGAGAAACAACATGCGTTTTCGGTAATTATAATTTTTTTTTTAATGTTTCTTGAAATACATACACCTTTGATATTGAAGGAACTAGATTCTGCTCCACGTATACACTTTAATCCCTAGTATATATTTGTTATCGAATTTCAATTAATAAAGGATATAAATATATATATCTGATTTAGGCTAAATATGGAATATATAGAACATTAATATCATAAGTTTACTCGTAACATAATAAGGAGCATTGAAGATGGACGTTATTTTATAGAAAAAAGTATGTAGACTACGACTTCATTTGTAGGCCTTACTATTATTACTTGGAAATCGATTTCGAGATTATTTCAGTTTTATATTGTTTGATTTGACCATTGTTTTAATATAATTCTAAACATTTTAAATCCCCAATACTTTAATTGATTTAAAATTTATTTTACCACCTTAGTAGCTAACGGTACCACAGGTTATTGCTACTGAATAATAATTTTGTAACTTACAGTTCAAGTTCCCAGGAAGACGTTCCTACACTAGCAACCAGGACGAGACTGGAGTTTTTTCCCCGACGAACACATGTGCCTAGAAGGTCCTAATGTCGGCCCTACAACTGACACAACCTGGAGGCAAATTGTATCTGAATAAGGAGCGACAATAACTCAATTTAACTATTAACAGCAAATGGATATGGAGCTCTCCACACGTGACTGGAATATTTGTGAGGCTTTTTGTAAGACGTAGTAAGTTCTTAGAAGATATTTTTAGTAATTTATGAGAATATGAACGGGCATAAACAGGGAATAAGAAATATCAGAAATATTTTGACTCATTGGAAAACAATATGTTAAATAATTATCAAGTTCGATCTTTCGATAAACAAAAAAATTATATATATCCTATTTTTGGGGCAAACATTCTACAAAATACTTTATTTTTAAAACTTCGAGACAGCGTAGACGGTCTCCTAGACTCTTTATGTGGAAAGAGATTGAATTTGTAAGTGAGAAACAACAAGCGTTTCTAGTCTCTATCATTTTTTTAATTTTCTCTTAAAGAACCTATATACTTGGACTGCTCCGTGTACTCAAATTTTATCTCTAATATATTTTACTACAGTTTCCTTTACTTACTACTTCTTTTTCCCTTACTGGTATTCAAATTCAGTTGTAATCACTTACTATTTCATGTCTCAAAATAAATGATAACAATATATGTACTATGACTATTCTATAGTTGACTGTAGGATGTAATGTAAGTGAAGAAATGGTCAGGGGTGCTGTCAAATATATAAAAACGTCCAACTTTTTAAATTAAAAAACTTTATATTTGGCGTGCCGAGATTTCGACCTGCCTTGCAGATCTTCTTCAGGGTCTAGTTAAAGTAAAGCTTGACAAACAAGCTGTTGGATAGGTCTGGTGCAATCCACTTGCCTATCCAAGCCCATGGCAAGTCCGGAGATTTGGTGATAAAACTCATTGTGAAAGGATAGGTAACCTGATTTGCAACAGAGTTCTAGGAATTTTAGGTATGAGGAACGTTTAAGTGGGGTGTGAGGTTGTATGGATGTCAAATTATTGTTTATAATGAGGAGAGCATTGTCATTGGGTATATTGGTCAACAAACATTCAATGTCAAAGGATACTAGAATGAAATAGTCGGGAATGCTAAAGGATAGTAGTAGTTCACATAGGTGGAAGGTACTGTGGATACCATATGGGTTATCATAGCTAAGGATTTGAAGAGATGGGAGGAGGAATTTGCAAAGCTTAAGGCAGGTGAATTGATATTGGAAGTAATAGGACGGAGAGGGGTATTGGTTTTGTGGATTTTAGGAAGACCATATAAACGAGGAGCTACGGAATTATAGAAGATAAGGTTTCTATAAATGGATAGTTTATATGTTTAGATTCTAAAAGGGAGATGATGTGTTGGTTGAATTTAGTGATTAGGGAAGGAGTAGGATCACGTTTGGTGGGGAGATAGGTAGTGGGGTCAGAGAGGAGTTCTAAAAAGCTTGTTAGTCAAGTCTTTAACCAGACCACAATCACCCTGAAAAAGACCTGCAAGGCAGGTCGAAACGTCGGCACGTCAAAAAAAAAAAGATTTTTTTAAAATAAAAACTTAGACGCGTTTATTTACTTGACTGCACCCCTGACCATTTCTTTAGTAACAATATATGTACTGTTTGGTGGCACAGCAGACGTTTGTAACATACTTGGTTAGTTGTAATAAAGTGTTATTCCTAAGTACTCGATGATTAATTAATTTAAACTAAATATCCAAAACAAGTACTAATAGATGTTTTTTCCAAATATCATTATCTTTAAGAATAACAATGAAGATAAAAGGTAATCCTAGATAAGTTAACAAGGCTGCTACCGCCTGTCATGGCTGGACTCCATCAGTAGGATCCCACAAGCTCGTCAAACAATGGAGTCGGTCACAGTGAAACGACCTGTCACCGGTGATTTCTCACCCTGCCCCCCTCCCCCCCTGGGGCACTTACCCCACGTCCACAACTCAGATCCTATTCTATATTACCAGCTGGCTCTTGTCAGATTTTCTAATTGATTCTACTCTTCTTTTAAAATTGCAAATAAATAAATCTGCATGTGTCTCAACAATTGCATAACAAATATAATTGAGGTGGTGAAAGGAATGTGGGTCAATACAAAAATAATGTCACCGTAAACATTCAACACATTTAATTAAAACAACTTTTTATGAAGCATTGTAATAAAAAAAAAATATTTTTAATGGATGTTTTTGGGGCACCATTCAGATACGCCAGTTTTCTTTCAAAACCACTTATCAGTATGACAAAGCACTTATACAGTTTTAAAATATTTCATTACTAAAAATTTACAATAATGTGATGAACGTGTTTAATTACATATTAGATAATTTCTTGGGACCCCTAGAAATAATTGCTTCTTCCCACCCATACAAGAATCCAGTCCCACTTTTGGCTCGTGGCACCCATGGTTATATACGTATATTTTCCACATGTAATAGGCTAGAGATGTGGTAAGTTTGGGAAAACCAAAAGCTTAATCAAGGAAAAACCCCGTGTAAAATTAGGGTCACTCTTTGCTTTTGCTGGGGTTATTTTTCATCGAATTGCAGGACGAATCTTTAAGCTGCGTACTTCTGCCTCAAACAAGATGTTATCTGAGCCTGAATAGGCTTAATTTACTTGGTTCATTTGAACCCTCATTTTCACGCATATAATCATTTGCAGCCATGCATACACAGTATGTAAACGAAAAATAATAGTATAAGGAAGGATACACATTAGGTTCAGCCCAGTGGAAGTTCTTAGGATCACAAACTATTCGTCTATCACAAGTTCTGAATCAATAACAAAGGCTTAAGAGACATTTTGAGTCAACGAACAATAGTTCAGAAAATGACCAAAGGAGTTGAGCGAAAAGTAGTGTAAATCTGACTTAAACCACTGTTCCCATTACCAAAACCAAGATTACCCGGCTATCAAACAATTGCTGCTGCTATGTGGTTATTAAGAGAGTTATGAGCTACACCTTCATTCAAGATTTGATTATAAAGAATGCAGATATGACCATGATTCAATATTGTAAAAAAAAGTGAGTTACACCTTTTTTCCATCCACCACCTCAATAATAAGTAATGAATACAAATTATACAAAGCTTAATTTGCGATCAATATAATTTACCTGAAGGTATTATAAAAAAATGGAGATGTTGGGAGCTCATCGATTTATAATGAAACCAACCTCTTCCAAATTAAGTTACCGATTTCTATGAATATTTAGAGTTGTGTAATAGCAGAATTTCTAGAATTTCTCGTATCAATTGTCCAAGAAAGACACATTTAAACTCGATTAAATCAAAATCGATAATTTGTAAGGTTGTTGTTTTATTCAAGCTTTAGCCATTTGTCATTTATCTTTATCTAAACTTATGTGAATTATTTGATATGGTTTTAACAGTATATCAAACCAAATATGCCCTCACGACGTGTGCTGATGACATATATGTACAATTAGTAAATAATAATCCATTTATTGCACCCTAATCGCTAAGATTTCATATCTCAGATTTTCATAACACATCTCATCAAATAGGCTTCGTCTTAATCTGTGGTTTCTATTCTTAAAGAATCTTTTGATAATAATTCACTCATCCTTGTTGAACCGATCAACTACCTTGGTTCCATTTTGGACAAATGTCTTACCTGGAATCCCCATACGTGACTAAAACGAAAAAAAAAATCGTTTAAGAATACAGTGGATAAGAAAAGAATATATCTTTGTCAGCTAAAAAAATCATTTAAACGACTATAATCAGTCATAAATAGATACGCCGAGTTGAGATTTGGAGCTCCAATTCATTTCGTGTAAAAGCTTAAAACAATCTTCAATAATTATGTCATAAATGAGCGGATTTCTCTACTTACTTAAATCTCGATACCCGATAAACTACAGGGAAGAATAACCTAACTGAAGTGCAGCCAGGGGTTGATTCTTTACCAATAGACATGTCATACGAACAATGTTTCACGTTTGTTTAATGTACCTATTTAAAACAGCAATAATTTTAAATAAAACTAAATTAATTTTTTTTAAAATAATTTATAGATTGGAATATCTTTCATAATCTTTATCTGTGATTATTATTTTTATTTTTTTTTTTTTTATGTTATAATTGGCCCGCTTTCAAATTCATATTTCGTACTGGCGATAGTTAAATTCTCTTGGTTATCTTTGATTTAATAGAGATTATATTTATCTTATATTTTTTTATCATAATTGTCCGCCAGGATTTTTTCCTTATATGTAAGAGTCAAAACAATGAAAACAGAGAACGAGGCACATATTTCTAGATGGGCTTTCCACTTTCTTAAACCACGGACAAAATAAAACTTTTGAAAAAAAATATTTTTAGAACAATTCTAATGGAACAACTTACCTTTGCCAATCCACTTTTCTTTTTTTTTTTCATTTATTTTTAGAAATTTACAAATGTATAAAAATATATCGATTTTCTGAGTTCTGAATAAAATTATATACAAATGCTTTTATACTTTATACCAGTTTCAGACGGTTTATGAAATGCTGTTATTCCGGATTCGGCAAGAGAATCGACATTATATATACAGGTTGAATAAAAATTGTATAATATTCATGGATAAGAAGTTTCTTCGATCCTTGCTTTGAATATTTAATTGTGGCAAATCTATCGATAGGTATCGAAAGTATATCCTAACCCAAAGAAACCTCGAGCCTTACTGGGTTGTTTTTGCTCTTAGGGTAGAAAAAATATGCACTTCGGTCAATCTTTAACAATAAAAAGGATTTTTTATTAACTGAAAAATTACAATAGCATTCAAATTTTAACTAAAAAGAATCCTAAAATTCATATAAAATATAATATATGTATGTGTTTTTATTTGTTAAAGGAAAATGATAACAGCAAAACGAATTTCTCTAATATAATCTTCAAACTATATATTAAACTAAAAATAAATAAAAAATAAATTAAGTAGATAAACATGTAAGCACCCAAAAACACGTCTTTTCCCGTAGACTCTAGTTTTAAAAAATTAAACACTTATAAAATCAAATTAGAATTTTTATCTCAACTATCAGTTTTAACTGTTTTTTTTTTAGAAAAAAAAACTATAGAATATAATCATCATAAATATTAATTTGCAGTAAATTTAAGAAGACTGAGAGAATAATTTATGGAATAAAACAAGACAAAATATATTTTTTTTTTAATCTCAGTTTCGATCAAGAATCAAAGGACGGAAACAGGGTTCATTTTTTTTAGATAGGTATATATTTACATTCGAATTGGAATTGGAAAACGCATCAAAAAATAAATGTGAGGAAGTGTATCGGAATTTTCATATATATTTCATATTATATATTTATAATTTGTTATTTACACTTCGCTAACTTCAGAATGTTTATCAGAAGTTAGCATTAGTTGTGATTTAGCATAATATTTATTCTGATTCAATATATTATTAATTCAACATTGATTAAGTGTTCTATATTTTGATATTTTCTTATTACCACTTCATTACTTTCTTATTTCTCATTTTAATATCAGAAGGTAAACAGAAGTTGATATTAGTTTGAATATGGATTTAGAGTTTCTCCGTAAATTAAGCAGTATAATAACCTTTCCCCTCGAAATGTGCTGACTAATACATTGAAATAGATCGGAAGAAGGTCTGGGAGCGCAAAGGGGCTGTAGCCCCGTTTCTGAAAGGGTACCGTTATAATATTATTATAATTATTATTAAATATAATTATATCAATAACAAGCGAGTCTGAACCAATCAGGAACGATAATCATTAACATTACAACTCCTGGCTTGAAAGCATATTGTTTAAAAAAGGTCAAAATGAAAAATAATATGGAACTAATTACCCAGCAAACTTTAAGAAACTGAACAAGACATAGTTTAGAAAATCTAGAATAGAAAAATAATCGGGGCGAGACTAAGAAGTGGACATTCAGCATTTACCCACATGGAGAAGTCTAGATTCACCGATTTGCAGAAATTGCTCATTTTGTACTTAATGAATCACTGTGCAATATTAATTTTTGCAATTAATGGGTAACAATAATAGTTTTTACAAGAGGTAACAGGCGGTTACACTCTTGAAACCTTCTTAGTCCCAGCATAATTTTTTTTTTTTTTTTTTTTAAAATTTATTCGGACAATCCTATAATCCTAGAAATCCATTTTATTATAAATCAGCAAATCTTCAAAAGTGCTAACCTTTTTCTGGATCCCCACCCATTCCGGTATACCCGGAAATGAAGAGGTGGATGGAGCAGCAAGAGAAGCCCACCACTTAGAAAACTATTACATCCACTTTCTTGTCCGCGGCAGACATGTTTCGACCACTCCACATGAAGATTTTGGGTGACTGGCAGAGTGCATGTTCAGCATTGGAAAATAATAAATTGAAAGAAATCAAACCGAACATCGGTGGCTGGGCCTTTTCTCCAAGACATTGTCGAAGTTAGGAGGTGACAATCACACGACTAAGAATTGGACACTGTCGTTTAACACATGACAACCTGATGGCAAGGAGAGATCCCCCTCAGTGTCAGATCTGCAGAGTTGCTCTAACAGTGAGGCACATCTTCGAGGAGTGTCTTCAGTACAGGAGATATATGGATAAATGCGGTGCACCTCGTCAGCTCTGTATGGCCTTGGGCGATAGTTAACAATACATTTGTAGTACCACAGAATTTATCAGGTAAATTTGATTATATAATTTTATTTAATGTTTATTATCTTATTATTATTATTATTTTTATTTTTTTTTTTTTTTTTGAGGTTAATATAATTTGATTAGAAATTTGTTATTGTGTAAAGTTCGTGTACATGGACAATAATAACCGTAGCAGTTTTTGGCCCTTATAAACAAACAACAACAAGTTCCGGTATAAATATGTGTTATATTAAACTAACAGAAAGAGTAATAAGGAATCCCATCTCAACTTACTTAAAATATTATGAGAAATCTCTAGATAAAGATAAAATAGATAAGGAAGTGACATGCGTGTAACGTCCCTGAAATTCTTCCCAATCATGTTTCCAAATAGACTCACGAAACAGAACCGTTGAAAATTCCCTCCACCGAGAGTGAGTGGGTGCAACAACGCAAATCAACTTGTTCCTTCATTCTGAGAAGAGGGCAGAACTAATCGTGGAGTTTGTTTTGTTAAGAGGTCGTGAAGAGGTTTGCGGGCTAGAGGAGAGCCGTGGCGGAAGAGATGACACGCCAGAGCAGGGGACAAAACATAAAAGGTTCAAAAGGTGCCGCAGGGCCGGCTCAAAGGGCGCGCCACTCCACCCGCAGCCGCCCCAAGATGGACAGCTCAATGTATCCCGGTGCTCTCTTAATTGATGGTGGCTTTGTACAAATGGCTATATTGCTCTGTCAACGGGAGCAAAAAAGAATTTCAGACTATCCCAGCCACTTCTATATCGGTTCTGTTCACACCTTTGTAATCCAACAGTCATATAGAATGATCTTAATACAATATCTAACAGATATTGTATATATTGGGTAAAACTGAGAGGGTGCTTATGCGTTATTTTTATATCTAACTAAAAAAAATCAATTTGATAAATATAATTTTTAAAAAAAACCTGCACCGCTACAAATCATGTAAGGTCTTTGGTTCAAGTACTTAGTAAGGAAGTATTCTTTTGGGACCAACAGTTATTACAAGGAGGTGACCACGCTCAACCACCATGCTTTCCCCTAATTAAGGGTACGCACTCTATAGAGACTGGGTGTGCCCAAAGTCGATCCACGCGAAGAAACAGAAATTGATGACTTCGGCCGGGCTCGAACGCAGGCCCCGGAGCATAGCATTCAATCTGTACCAAATTTTAACATCATCTTCATTGTTCAAGGAAGGTTGAGCAATAATAAAATTTACATATTTTCTATTAAATTGCTGTTTAAAAAAAAGCGATAAATATGTGTGCAGTGTAGTTTTAACATTGAACAATAGGTGGCGAGCGGCATTCGAGAGAGGTTACAATGATACGGTGTTATATATGGTTAGAAATTGATAATAAAATTAACTTAATTCAATTTAATTGTTATCAAAAAAAAGCTGTAAATATGTGGTGCGACATTCTGCAATAGAGTTCTTGTAAAACTAATTAACCTATCTGAGCCATACTTTAACTATATCGTCTTCATAGTTCTAGGAACATATAAAATAGTAAAGTTTACTATAATAATAATTTAAATGTACAGTATTAAGAAATAGAAACGTGGTTTGTCACACTGTGATTAGCTTTATAGGTTATACATTATAATCCAAACAGATGAAATCGATAAAATTGTTTCTGCAGAATTATTGATTTATTACCAAATCAAAATGTCGATCCTTTACTTTTTGGTATTGTGATAAAAATATGACCCATGGGCCTTTAGTTGCAAGCACTGATAATGCAGTCCATAATCTACAAGAATTTCTTAGTAGCCTTTGTCTTCAGAAAACCTACTCATACATTAAATTTACAAATTGGATGCATCTTTATGCTTTCACATAAGCTTCAAACACCTAAGCAGAGCAACTTTAACCACGTTAGGCATTACTGCCATACGTTAAAATATCAATGGATAAATAATGATCAACTGTATACTTCAATACAAAAGTTATATCGTTAGACAAATAAAATTTTAATAATTACTTAAAGTCATCTAAGTTCTTTTTACTTATGAGAGCGGGCTAAACCGCAACGGGAGGTGATAGTATACTATATGTTGCTAGATAAATATCTTGCATGACTATTTTTATTATATTCTTAATAGATTTAGTTTGCTTTTTAAGCCCTCGTTGATTACTTTTGTAATTTTTGAACCGAAGAATCGAAAATCGATTTTTTTGCTACTGGTATTGGTATTGAGAATCACTGCATTGTGGTTACAAAGCATCATTAAATTTAACAAGAACCTGATTCAACAGTTACACATAACGTTTATTCAACATGAGCATTTGCATTTATGTTAAAAATAATTAGCAGATTTTTATATATCTAGTCGGTATACACAAATTTCCAGGTCCGAAAACTATGCTTTGGCTAATAATTACACTATTAAAATATTACTATCATCAATAAACAGGTCAAGAGTTATACACTGACAGCGATAAGGCAGTCAAAAGAGATATATTTAAATCTTGCAGAAAAAATATTTTTCTTTCCCAGTTCCCCTTGAGTGCCTCTCAGCGTAGGGAAGAAGAAAAAATAAGAAACCAATATTTTTTCTAAAAGAAATTGATTAGGAAGAGATTTTATTCGGAAAATATTTTTGATAATCCAATCGTACAAGAAATTGATAAATATAGTTTTATTTGTGTTCAGATCCGAAAGATTATTTTATTTTTTTTACTATAATTAATTTAATCATTCAGTTTGGTGATAATTTTAGAAGATAGTCGATGCCGCTAGGTCACTATGAATGTGCATGATATCATTAGCAAATATTGTCATTTTCGTGTAACTTATTTACTTTATATTAATTTTATGACCTTAGCATTGGACATTAACTAGTATATCTATAAATCATTATGTTATGTTTGTTCAGCAGCCATCATTATTAGACATTAGGGCATTAGAGGAGGATTGCACTTCATTTAAACGTGATAAATATTTGGAAAATATTATTTTAAAAAATTCTACCAAACTGACAACGAGAAAAAAGCAATAGTTCATTGATATGTCTGCCTGTAATTATGATAAGAAAGCTGTCGTCACATCCGAGCAACACCAACAGTCCTAGAGCATGTCAAAGAATCCCCAAAATTAAAAAAAAAATAGTCAAAACGTAATTTTTTTCATTCAAACCAATATAGCTCCTAAACGGCGAATCCTAGCGACAAATATTACAACAAATTAGATTCTTCAGTAAATTTCTGAACAAGGAAACTTTTGTAAAATTTTCGTTCCGAACAACGGCAACAGAGCTAGAGAAAGTTAAAATTTTAGCATCAATATTTAGGAGAGTGATTTATTAGGTATGA
This sequence comes from Euschistus heros, assembly GCA_003667255.2. Lineage (NCBI taxonomy): Eukaryota > Metazoa > Arthropoda > Insecta > Hemiptera > Pentatomidae > Euschistus > Euschistus heros. The sequence goes on along the minus strand of RCWM02000686.1, from coordinate 72,603 downwards.
TACTAATTTTCTTTTTGTATTGGTTTTATCATAATGCCTAGTTTACACGAGCTTAGTACTTGTCACTTGGCACTAGCTGGCTTAGTGAGAAGTGATAAGTGCTCGTCCCCGCAGTGCTTAGTTGTCCGATTCACTAATTAAGCGCCAAAAAGTTCAAATTTTGAAAGTGTAATTTGAAGACAGAAAAAATATCAGGAAAGCAGTCGCTTCTCTTTACAATTTAAGCGCTCATACGAAACATAACAAACCGCGTACGACTAAATAATCCCCTCTTATTTCTAGACTTACTTCCCCAGCACTTCTGTTTTTTAATGATGTTGCTCAGTGTGTACTGTTGTAAATCAGTTTTTATTATTGAATAATTTGGTCTAAATACCCTTTTTAACCCAAACTAATTTTTGAAAAACATATATCGACTAATGTAGTAAATAGTAATATCACATTTGTATCTCTTTGCCTCAAGCGTTTTGTATAACCTCCTCAGTTCATGGTTACTGTTGTTAGTTGTTTATAAGTCATTCTAATTAGTTTTGTGTATGTGAAATTATGTTTAATAAAACCTTTCAAGAGGTATTACTTTCTTTCTCAACTAACATGGAAATTACTGCACTAAATTATATTTGTACCTCGAAGGTACAGAAGCCTATGTCATATTTCCATAACTTTACAGGAAAGCAGTTTGAATCGGTTTTATTTTTAAAAGATTTTGTTTCCTGAACTGTTCATTGTATTTATATGTACGAAATAAAATTCAGGCTAGAATAGGTAGGTAGCCCGTCCTTGGAGTACATTAGAATGTTATGCCCTCCCACCACAAAAAAAAAATATAAATAAATAAAAAAACATTTATATGTAACTTACCTTATAATTAATTGGTCTAGAAAATAGAATTCTATACCTCTCTATAAAGTGAATAAAAGTGAATACGAATACGCAACAATGTATTTTTGGTAAAAAATGGACAGTGTTCTATACCTCCGAGGTACTGATATTTAATGGTGAACGCAACTATGACTTCGAGTATATTATTTAAATACTAAAAAAAACCTTTCATTTTCTACTGTTGTACACACGTTTACTTCTTCTACGCTTCCCAATAATCTGTCCATCTCCTTATTCCATGTTAAATTTGGTGCATAAAGATTCAGTTGCACATCCTGAACTTAAAGAATTTATTTTATTTTTTTTTATTTTCTTATTAGTATGAGGAGCGAAATGCTCTCTAATTCTATCTGAAATCACATTTATTATTTTTTTTTTTCCAGATAAGATATATTTTAGTTATACTGGCTTTATTTTTTATTTTATTTATTGATTTTAATTTTTTTTTCTTGTAATATTTATAATGTGTAAGTATTATACTTATACTTATACTTATATTATTATTATTATCTCAATTACTATTAATTAAGTTCAATTTTACTATTGCTATCTATATTTAGTATTATTTCTTTAATTTAATATACGGCATCTAGGCCGCTATTGCATTGTACATTATAATTATTCTTAAGGGGCAATGGTCCCATAATAATATTTATTTTCATTTCCACTTCTTACATGCTCCGAACCAACAACCCTAAATACAAACCCCAAACCAGACAAATAACCGCCACTAAAGAAGTTACGACGGGCACAGATGTAAGGGCGACCCCACCCTTCGTACGACCATGCGGTTCACCACCACACCACTCCCTATACCCTCGCCATAAAAAAATCCTATAATAAATGTATGGCATACCACAATAATACCCCCCCTCTCTCCCTGAGTAATTGAACCCCGGATCCACCATTAGTCACTCCCCGAACCAACCCACGACCGTTTATATAGGCCTTTGGTCTAAGTGGATCATAGGGGGAGATGTGGAGGGGGGAAGAGGCAACCCATCGGGGTTATCCTACAATGGATTCTCATTGAATAATTTCATCAACGGATTCCGTTCCCACTGTTGACTTCTCGACTGAAGTGCGGAATCAGTCAAATGCATCAACATCTGTGCCTGTTGACGTATATCAGAAGCAATGTATCACTATATACATCAACCCGTCAACTATTAATTTCTTCCCTTACATTCCCCCGTTTTGATTTTGGTAGTGTGGTGTACGGAGGTCTTTCTGAATCTCAGGATGCAAGATTGAAGAAAATTATAAGCTGTTGTTTGAGATTCGTTCTAGGAATACCACGCCATGGCCATGTATCTCACCACTACACCAAATTAAAATAGTTATTTCCTTCATTCCGTCGACAGTACTTTCTTGGTTCGTTCCTTTACAAATCTCTTTCCTCTCAGTCACCTTCCTATATCCTGAAAGCTTTAACATTAAAATCATCAGTGAGTTCCCGCAAAACCAGATCCCGTTCCTCAGACCTCTACCTAACTCCCTTCAACACAACATCCTTCAAACACTCCTTTATTTCCAGAGCATCCAATTTCTTAAGGAAAAATCCTTAATTCTTCTTACTTTGTCACAAACATATCCTTAAAAACTTAATGTATAATATGCTGCTAATTTAGCCCAGATACCTTTCCTTTTATTATAAACTCCATTCAGATCCACTTTTGTATCAATTTGCTTCTCTTTCTATTTCAGATAAGCATTCGAGCGTCTAAAAAGGATGGCCTCGGGGCTTTCTAATATATAATGTTTATTTACGTAGTACCAATGTCTAGTTTCTTTGCAAGCAATTGACATATCATAATGAGTATTATCTTTACATCTACTAGATGCATTTTTATTTTATTGTATACAGTTATAAATTTCAATAGATAGTTTTTTTTTTTGGTTTTTTATATATATTAATTTATTGAAATTTACAACTGTACAAATATATAAATCAAGTAAATGAGCTGATAACGATTATAATAACATGTCAAAACTTGAAAAGAACAACTCATCAGTAGCACTTCAATAAAAATTCTACACTAGAAGATCTCTAGGCCATCGTCTTTTCAGACGCTCAGAGGATTATAGGGAATGGAGTGGGAAGCAAGTTGAGAAAATAATGGATTTTGGAGCTTACTATGAAAGGATAGGTATCTGGTTTGGGCTAACTCAGCAACATATGGAACATTAAGGCCAGTATGGATAAGTTTATTGGTGACAAAGTAAGGAGCATTTAGGATTTTTCGAAGAATTTTGGATTGTAAGGATTGAATACGAGATGAATTGGATGGTTTAGTAGAGCCCCAAAGCTCAACTACGTACGTCCAAATAGGGCTAATCACAGTCATGTAAATATGTCTTTTGGACTGAATTGGGAGCTTTGATCATTTGTTTAGTAAATGTTGAAGTAGACTGTAACGACGAGCAGTTTTTTTTTTTTTGCTTTAGTCTCGTATGTGGATTCCAAGTAAGACTTTTGTCCAAGTGGAGTCCTAGGTAGTGGATTTGTTCAACAGGAATTAGTGGAATATCATTGAAGGATAATGTAGGATAGGAAGTCGCAACAGCTAATTAAAAAAAAATTACATTTTTTTTTTTATTCTCTAGGTAATTAACGTATTCTTATATAATTGATACATGTAGTTAGAACTTTCTAAAAGAATTAATTTGGATTTAAAAAAAAAAAAATGAAACAGGAATAACTATCTACTATTGCTGCCCAGATGTATTAAATACTTAACATTAGGTAAAAAAAAATAATGTCCAGAAAAGAATATTTCATTTCATCTATTTTTTTTTAAGTTCTTTTTACCTGAGTGATAGTCTAGAACCTCTTTGTAGTATTGAAAAATACCATCTGTCAGAAGAGATTGCAAATGAATATCATTTAATTTGAAATATAGAAAATAATCCATAAAATTAACGCCTACCCCTTTTTCGACATTTATTCTGTAAAATAAAAAAAATTGAGGTGAAGTAGGTATAGGGAAATGGTAGAAGTAGAAAAAAAAAAACTCACATGCTATCTAAGTTGTTATGATACTTGTATTAATTATTAAAATAATTAATACATGGTTTCTACTTCGATTTGCATATCTATATATATAAAGGTAAGAAAGCAGAATTTCAAAATATTATATGAAAAAATATTGAAAGATAATTCCTTCATAGGTGAGGATAAATTATTTTTGTAAATAGAGCGAAAAATTAAGAACCCCCTTTAGCTTGTTGGCTGAAGAAAGAACTTCTTTGAACATGTTTTAAGGGTTACCCCCTCGCCTGTAGATGCTCATATGTTTTATATATGATAAATTTTCAAATTAAATAGCTTAAACCTGCTGACCATCTATGCCCTTATTTTTATTTTTTTTTTTTTTTTCACTTCCCGGTATGATTTTAAATTATTTAAATTAATTTAACAATTAATTATTATTCAAAATAAAATTGAGAAAAGATAGGGGGTTCAAACGTGACTTTATTCATTAAACTAATATAGTTCCTAAACGGTAGGCCCGATGTTATATAACTAAAAATATTCTCCATTTAATTTCCTGATAGGTAAACTGTTTGAAAATGTTCAACCCGTGCAACACCAACAGAACGAGTGTTTCAAACTACGCGTAACGCTCTCTCATCTCCAAATACTTTTGCCACGTGTAAAGCATGTTCCATGTTTAAATGTTAAGTAACTATATAATAATAGTTGTACATACCAATGAACCAGCTCACAAAATAAATAACTATTGACCAGATAAAAATGTACAGTTGTATTAAATCACACCGAGCAGTTTAAAAAAATTCTATGTTGATTAAAACTTGAACTAAACTAAAACTAGATTGCCTCATTCAACTTGAGGTAATTTATACCAACAGATAACGGCTAGACCTAATCAACTCTTATCAAATGCCTCACACAAGAACGTTATCGAATTACTCAGTGAATGAATAAAAGTGTTGCGAATGTGCAATCCTTAAAAATTATTCAACTTCACGGAAATAAAATAGATATAAAAAATAAAATTTTTTATATAGTTTATATATAAAGAGTATGTATGAGTGAACTATATTTTTTAAAATTTTCCTCATTAGAGTATCTCACGAAAATAGGCTATATTTTACCTATGCATATACCTATGTAACCTACCTATTTGAAGAATTAATGCTTATGGCATAAATTAAACGGTAAAACCACCATTTATTTTTTGATATGGACATTACCTTTTGCTTTGAGCCTATACTTTTTTGGTGTATTTTTTTTTTATTTATTTTTTTAAAGCATTAAATCACATATAGACATGTTTTTCCCAATCAGGGAGAAATCGATTTTTTTTTTTTTTTTTTTTTTTTTAATCAATGTCTGATTATTACTTACATAGTATGTCTAAAAATAATGTAATGTCCAGCATTAAAAAAATGAAGTAGTGAAGAGGTAAGTGTACTCATTTTGATCATGAAATTTCAAATTTATATTTAAGCATTCTTCGTCGTAAACCTACGATCTCCTTTCCTACAGTATCCTTTAATGATATTCCACTAATCCCAGTTGAACAGATCCGCTACCTAGGACCCCACATGGACAAACGTCTTACTTGGAATCCACACACAAGACTAAAACGATAAGAAACAGCTCGCCGTTACAGACTACTTCAACATTTACTGGATAAACGTTCAAAGCTCCCAATTAATTACAAAAGACTCATTTCCATGACAGTGATAAGACCAATATGGACTTACGGAGTTGAGCTTAGGGGCTCTACTAAACCATCCAATTCATCCTGTGTCTAATGCTTACAATCCAAAATCCTTCGAAAAATCCTCAATGTTCCTTACTTTGTCACCAATAAACTTATCCATAAAGATCTTAATGTTCCATATGTTGCTGATTTAGCCCAAACCAGATACCAATACTTTCATAGCAAGCTCTATAACCACTCAAATCCACTAGTTTCTCAACTTTCTTCCCTCTCAATTCCCGATAATCCTCCGAGGCTTCTGAAAAGAGGATGGGCTAGAGATCTTCTTGTGTATATTTTTATTTAAGTGCTACTGATGAGTTGTTCTTTTCAAGTTTTGACATGTTATTATAATCGTTATCAGCTCATTTACTTGATTTATATATTTGTACAGTTGTAAATTTCAATAAATTGTAAATAAAAAAAAAATTTTAATCACTAACTATGAAAAAATCAAGCAAACTATAAACATTGTTATTGTACTAGAAATATAAACTTTGATGTCACTCAAAGCTGTTTATCATTGGCAACTGTAAAAGTATTTTTTATTATTAGAGGAGGTAGAAAATAATAAGTCTGAAAGGATAAATCATGGGGCAATTCACTTTCTGCTGATGAGACATCTCTCAGAGAAAAGAGAGAATGAAGTCTACAATAAATTAATTTAATAATAATCCTGTAACCACATTAACAGCGAACATTTATTAATTTTTTAAATTATCTAAAAAAACAAAAAAAAAAGTAAGCAGACAGTAAATAAATGAGACGTGACAGTGTGACTCTTACCAGTAAAGTAAACATTCATTGCGATTGAACTGTATACAACTGAAAGGGTTAGCTCAGTGGTCGGCAAACTTTTTCGCCAAAGAGCCAAATATGAACATTACAACAATTTAAAAAAAAATTGGGAGTCAAATCTGCTTGTTTTTAATTTTAGGCATGATTCCAAGTTCTCATCAATAAGACAACTTCTCAGTTTAATCTTGATGATGTTCAAGCTTGAAAAAGATTGTTCGCATACTTATGTAGAACCGAAAAGGGAAAGATCAGCAAAAGCTTTTTCAGCTGATCGTAAGTCAGGAATGCTATTTCAAGCGTTGAAAATGATCATGTCTTCCTTCTCCAGGTCATTCAAAGCAGTCCACTTGTGTTGTGAACTAAGATCACATTTTTTCTTCTCCAATATTTCCAATCCACCACAAACACGTTCGAATTTAGAGCGCCATATCTCCTTGTTTTTTAAATCCAGCAATTGTATTTCAAAGCTACCAATGTCAATTTCAAAAAGAGAAAATTTCAACTTAGTTATCGTAGCACTCAGAGGGTTTTTGACAAATGCTGGAGTTGTTCTGCAGTTTTTAAATTCCTGAAACCTGCTAATAAATGCTTCCCTAATACTTAAAATTATTGTTTTAAAATGGTGTTTATCAATAGAGGAATTATTTTCTTGGCGATGCTTCAGCAGACTCGGAAAGTGAAACAATGTTTCCCTTTCAAAATCCTGAACAAAAATGGATAATTTGTTTTCGAATGTTATTACTTCTTCTAACATCGAAAAAATTAAGTTTCCTTTCCCATGTAGTTAACCACTAAGCTGATTTAGATGAGACGCAAAGTCTACCATGAAATAAAAGTTTTGAATCCACTGATCGTCTGTTAGTTTTGGATAATGAACGTCCTTCTCAAGCAGAAGTGCTTTAATTTCCGGAAAAAGGGACGCGAAACGTTTTAAAACTTTCCCTCTTGATAACCAACGTACCTTGTTATAAAGCAGAAGATTAGCGTACCCACTCTCCATTTTTTTTCATTTCTCCAAGAATTTTTTTAAATGAAAATATTATTGCGTCTTCCGTGGATATTTGTGCCATAGCCGCACTTTGCCGCCAACTGAGTTAGCTAAACACATAAGTACATTAATTAATCGTATAATAATTGTTGAATTGTTATCAACAGCAAGCCTTTGTTCAATTGTGTCTGTAAAAATGCTACCCACTGATAGTGAATTGAATTCTATAAATCATAAAATGGTAATTAATTATTATCTTAACTGATTGCTTATCTAACTTAAGCGTTTGTAATATTAATTCTGCCAAAAAAAAAAATCTTTATTAGAAAAATGATCAAAATGTTGTTATTTCATTAAAAGTGTAAACATTTTTATATGATTCGTCTCACTAAGAATATGAAGAATCATTTGATGTCATTGAAATAAATTTTAAATCCAAGACTTGTACCTGTTTCTGAGTTCTTCCTGCACTGTTCTTAGGGGATTAAATGTCTAAAAATCTAAAAATAAAATATTTTGTCAACCGCGGTGTATACCTATAATATTATTTTTAGTGGTATCAAGATTAATAAAAAGGATGTGATTTAGATAACAAGGTTTAAATAACAGATTAAGTTTGGCGCAATTTAAACTAAGATATTACGTAATCTAGGTTCCACAATATTCACTGATAAATTTTCATTCTCATTAAGAATTTTTTGAATAATTTATTTATTTACAGCTATATACTTTATATATAACTTTGATAAAGATTATTGCAATATCATGTCAATAACAAGTAAAGAACTACTCACTAATAGCACTTCAATAAAAGTTCACAATTATAAGGTCTATTCGTCTTCTTTTCAGACGCCCCGAAGAATTACCGAGAATTGAGTGTGTCACGTTGGGAGACTAGCGGAGTCGAGTGGGCATGGAGTTCACAATAAAAGCATATGTATCTAGTTTGAGCCAAATCAGCAAAGTATGGAGCATCAAGATCTTTATGGATAAGTTGGTTTGTGACATAATGAAGAACATTGAGGATTTCAAGAAGGATTTTGGATTGTAAAGATTGAATACAAGAAGAATTGGATGGTTTAGTGGAGCCGCAAAGCTCAACTCCGTATGCCCAACTGGGTCTAATTACTGTCATTTAAATAAGTGTTTTGTAATTTATTAGGAGATTTGAACCCTTATCTAGTAAATGTTGGAGTAGTCGGAAACGACGAGCAGTTTCTTGTATTTTGAGTCTGGTATGTGGATTCGAAGTAAGTCCAGATGGAGTCCTAGGTAACGGATCTGTTCAATGGAGATCAGTGGAATATTATTAGGATACTATAGGACAGGAAGTAATAGGTTTGTGACGAAAGGTAAATGTTATTTGATATTATTAAGAAATTAAAAATATCTTTAATTTGACACCAGTAATGATTATAATTTAACAGATAGAGACTTAGGCTTTTAGTGTGACCCCTCCTTACTCATCTCTAAGAAGAAAGGCCATCAGCAGAGCCTGCTCTTGAAATACCAAAGGCAGTTCAAGATCTCAGCTTGCGTCATAAGGATCTTTGTAAAGTATATTTTTTTGAAGAGCTGTATTAAATGGGTATAATTAAAAAAAAAAAAAAAAAACCTAAAAAATATATATAATTATAACAACACTCTGTCATGAAGGGATGAAAAGATAATTCAAAGATATGGCCAAAACGTTAAAAAAAAAAAAATAAAAATATGGTTTGTTTATCTTAAACATTGCCTAGTTTTTGAATGATCCCTCTCTATTTCTTTAAATAAATAGTTCTGTGGACGGTGACAAAGATATGGACTCAGTATAAACGATTCCACCGAAATCTATTGAAAACGCAAAAAAAAAAAAAAAAAAAAACTGAAAAAGAAAGTAGGTGATAGATAATAATAAGTTAAATTTATAACACAGTTCTACAAAAAAAAAAAAATCGTTCCCTTGAGAAATTGTTTCTGTTTTTTAAATTTTCATGTGTGATGAATTCGAATCTAAAGACGAAAAAATTCTATCTAGCTCCAGTTTTGCGAAAATAGACGTTTTTGAAAAAAAAAACTGAAATAGTGTATTTTTTTATTGTTTTAAAATTCTTTTATTTTTTTTCACTTCCATGAATATTTTTTGTGATTTTTATATTTTCTTGTGTGATGAATTCGAATCTGAAGGAAAACAAAATTCTATATAGCGTCAATTTTGAGAAAATATATGTTATTTTTGAAAAACCTGAAATATCGTATTATTTTAAATTTCATTTATTTTTAACACAATTTTATTTTATTGTGAATTTTATAATTACAAGTGTGCTGAATTCGAATCAACGGCAAAAAAATAAATCAATCGTTCTCCGTGTTCATGTAAAACTGCTACCATGTTGGGAGAGAAGAAATGCAAATGGGAATGTAAAAAATGAATTTTTGAGGACATACTGCAACCCATGGTCTTACATGATAAAAGCAATTCTTCAACAATCTTATTTATACAACATAGCTTTTATACTATGTTATGCTCTCCAAGTTTTGTAATAAATTATAAAAGTTTCAAAATCAAATAGGTTTTTTTTTTTACTTTGTTGTAAATTCCTTCAATGATAAAAAAAAAAAATGTTCGAAATGTCGAAAAACACCTCATTTTTTTTACCTAAAATACAAATTTGACAAAGAATGGTGCCTGATCGAGATTTTCTGTCTTCGGATTCGTGTTCAGCACACTTCAAAACATAAAAAAAACATTTTTGTTGAAGGGAGTACTTTGATGCAGAACTGTTTAAGGCCAAGGAAGAGTAACCGCTGCATATGGTCATTCCTCATGCCCGACACGATGTATTATTGTCCCTATGTCATACATCCCGCTTATTGTCAATTCATATCTTTGTGCGGTGTGGATAAATACTTTCACAATGATAAAAAAAGAAAAATCATTTTTTTGTTTTTTTGAGAGCAGGAAATCATGACTGAATGCTGGAAAGAATTCATTTATTTTTATTTTTTTTTTTTTTGACATGGGAATGTCTTTTGGCTGGGGTTCTATACGTTTTAGGTATAAAGTTTTTCTCACATTCAAAAATATGTAACGCTTGGTGTTGCACGGATCTAAAATTTGACGACAGTTCTCTAGTCAGAAATTTTATGGAGAATATTTTTGTTAATATAACGTTTGTAGCTAGGACCTACCGTTTAAGAGCTATATTGGTTTGAATAAAAAAAGTAACGTCCAGTTATATTTGATAAGTTATTGAGCTTTTTTGACGCGTTCTAGTCTTGTCATCTAAGTGTTGCGAAAATTTGATTACAAATCCTAGGCAGAAATTTGATGGAAAACATTTTTTGTTATATCGTATTTGACGCTAGGACCAACTGTTAAGGAGCTATATTGGTTTAATAGAAAAAAGTCACTTTCAAAGTTTTCTTTTACATTCCAAAATGTAACATTTTAGCGTGTCTAGCTCTATTAGAATTGCTTGGATAGAAAATTTTCCGTATTTTTCGTCTGTCAGAAATTTAATAGAGAATATTTTTTATTATGTAACATTTGTCGCTAGGACATACCATTTACGAGTTATATTGGCTTGAATGGAAGAAGTCGAGTTCGAAACGCCCATTTTCTCTCAACTTTGTTTATTTCAAATAATCATTAATTAAGTAGACTGCTCAGTCGCACAACCAAACTCAGACTTTATAAGACACTCGTCCGTCCCGTCCTCACATACGCATCTGAAACCTGGACATTGCCTAAGTATCAGCTGAACGTGCTGACAGGTTCGAAAGGAAGAAATTAAGACGCATCTATGGACCTGTATGAGGATAGTTTGTTTCAACTCACAAGGGGACGTTTGCAGTTGAAACTCACAGATTTGAATGCCGATTTTTGAGTGGGTAGTAGGGACCTATAATAGTGCAAATCTAGAGTTATAGCCGCCAATGAGCATTAGGAGCCGAGAAAAAAAAAAAAAAAAAAAATCACGTTTTATTTTTTTTCTCAGCTCTCAGTCAAGATAGAGAAATGATTCTTTCCCGTTTAATTGCAGTTATGTATGCTATTAGATATAAAAATACTTCCGTTATGCTCAAAACATTACCCGGCTTTAGAGTGCTCAAAAACTCCAAAAAAATGACAAAATTCCAAGGAAATCCGCTGTAAATCAGTGGAAACTTTTTTTCATGAACAACTGACCTCAAATCTCGATTTAACGCACCATAAAACCCTTATATATAACTTCAGATATTTCAATAAGAGGAAATTCTGCGACCTCCGGATTTGGGCTAAACTATGCAGTTTTACGTCTTCTAGTTGACTTTAAAATTTGGTCTTAATCGGTGGCGAAATATGTGAGATAGCGCAAATTATTTACATTTTTTCAGAAATTGACAGCTCCTTGCCTATTAAAATCCTACACAATTTTAAAGGTAAAAAATAATTATTTTTTACTGCAACGTCCCCTTGTCAGAAAAAACAAAGAGCTGTACGCACTTTATAATGACTAGTATTTCCCAATATGTAAGAATACAGCAAGTTAAGGGTTCAGGGCGACAGTCAGAAGACGGTATTAAGGATGTCCGGATGGAGTAAAGCCTCATGGAAGACCAATGGGAAGATGGAAGGTCAGCGTCTCCGAAGATCTGAAGAAAACAGGAATATCCATCAGACGTGCCACCGACAGGGAAAACTAGGGAAGAGCCGTTGAGCTGGTCAAGGACCGCTTCATAGTGTCTGTTGTGCCGAGAAGGAATGAATGAATTAATTGTTAATTTAATTTAATTATTCATTGTAGAATCCTTGGGAAAAGCAGTAGATTATAGATAGGCATATCTATGATCTATTGTTTTTACCCATCAGGGGAGTTTTTTAGCTTCCATATGATTTTTTTTTTTTTTTTTTTTTTAGTTTAGTTTATTTCACTAGTTACCCTTGACGAAGAAATTGTGATTTTGTGATTGTGTTTTCTTACTAGATAAGTACCAACTCATTTATTCTCCCTTCTGTTATTTTAACCAACACAATAAAAAAGCTGTATTCGATCAAAGTTTCCATTGACATAGCATCCATTGGGTATTTACAATTATAATTTAATTCCGACTCCTAGAGAAGAGGGTGCAGTAACCCTCGACAGTACAAAGCGGACAGTTGGAGTGTCCCCTATTAAGGGTGTGAAGTGAGACAGGCAGTGAAACCCAACCCTGAATGGGTGTTGATGGGGGGAGGGGGGAGGTTTACCGCAGGCAGCAACACACTCACAAAGTCACCTTCACTAATCCGTTTCACGGGCTACCTATTTAACTCGCTATCTTCTTCCTATCACCTTATGCCGTCGATTCGTTCCTCGATGTCTTCTGCTTACCGCTGCGTCTTCATATCTTATTAAGGGTGAGGGGAACAGCTGGGCCATACAATATACCATACAATGTACCCCAACATCCGAAGGGATATAACTCATGGTGCTTCCAATATTAGATTTTATATAAACTAATCAATTGTGTTCCTTATGTTGTTGATTTACCCCAAAGCAGTTATCAAACTTTCAAAATAAATTTCTCAACCGCTCAAATCCTCTGGTCTCTCAACTTCCCTCTATTCCCGATATATCACCTTGGGATCTATTAGTTCATTAATTAAAGTGCTACTGATGTATAATTGCTATAAACGTCATTATGTATTTAATTGGTATATTTTATAATAGTGCAGTAAATTTCAATAAATAATTATAAATTATTCAAAAAAATATTTAATTATGTAGGAAATAGACAATTACTTCAAGGATCGCCACATTCATTAACATGAAGAAATGTTTTTGTTTTTTTTTATTTATATATTTTTTATTAATATTTACGACTGTATACGATATATACAATAAGTAAAGTGAATACAGTGACATATCGATAACTTGTAAAGAAGTACCCCCATTAGTAGCACTTTAAAAATTCTTCTACGTTAGAAATTCCTCAGGCCATCTACTTTTCAGACGCCTCGGAGTGTTATCGGGATTTGAGTGAGAAGCAAATTAGGTGACTAGTGGACTCATGTGGTATGCTTTCTCATGGAATAACCGTGTTTAGGCCATATATAATCTTGTAATATTTATAAGTAAATAAACATTTTAAACATTTAGGAACAAAAAGTAATTGGTACCCATATTATTCTAAAAATATTAGTAAAAAAAACACAAAAAAATATATATTTTTTTTTTTTTTTTAATATCAATTTATTGAAATTTACAACTGTACAAAATATATACATCAAGTAAATGTGTTGTTAACTATAACCTGAAAAAACTTGAAAAGAATTACCCATCAGTAGCACTTCAATAAAAATTCTACACTAGAAGGTCTCTAGGCCATTTTTTCAGACGCCTCGGAAGATTATCGGGAATGGTGTGGGAAGCAAGTTGAGAAATTAGAGGATTTGAGTGGTAATGGAGCTTACTATGAAAGGATAGATATCTGGTTTGGGCTAACTCAGCAACATATGGAACATTAAGGTCTTCATGGATAAGCTTATTGGTGACAAAGTAAGGGGCATTTAGGATTTTTCGAAGGATTTTGGATTGTAAGGATTGGATACGAGATGAATTGGATGGTTTAGTGGAGCCCCAAAGCTCAACTCCGTACATTCAAATAGGTCTAATCACAGTCATATATATATATATATGAGTCTTTTGTTATTAATTGGGAGGGAGCTTTGAACGTTTGTCTAAGAAATGTTGGAGTAATCTGCAACGACGGGAAGTTTCGTGTCGTTTTAGTCTTGTGTGGTTCACTAAAAATTAAATATTCTTTTCCTGTATTTGAAGTTGGATTGGAGAGATTTAATTATATTTTAAAAACCCTAGAAGAGTTTAAGAAATTTTGAACTATTTAAGACCATGTTTAGAGCGGTTAAGAGTTCCGATCTTATGAAATCGAGGGAATATTAGTTTTAGATATCTGAAATTTTCAGGGTAAAACCAACAATGATGACCAACATGATGATCAACATATCTCTGATAACCTTTGGGTATTAAAAAATCTTGGTACCGACATATTACATTTGCAATACACTTTTATTAACTTCACATGTGAAGCATCGAATCAGAATTTCCAGCTATCTGATTATCTTGAAAATTTGCACACGTGTCAAGGACCAATGACAATACCATAACTGCACAACTTTGTTTTAATGTTCTTACTTAGTTCAGTCGAAATAGCCCCAGAAAAGGGGTCTGCCTTGCAAAAGGAGGAGTAGTAGGTTTTTTGAATTAATATGGTCCAGTTGGGTCCTGAGAATAAAATATTAAAAATATGAATAAATTTAATAAGCTGAAAATTTTTTGGGGGGAAAACCCAACATTTTTGCACTTTTTTTTCAGATTTTTGCAAACAAAAAAAAAAAAACATACAAAAGTGCTTTGAATCGAAAAATGTGTTATCTACAAATTTCAAGTATGTTAAATTTTGTGTCTAAAAACACAAAAAGTTGCATTTGATTTTGGCGTTTAGCCATAATCGACTATCGAAAATCGACGAATTTCGCCAACTTTTTCAAAAAGTTAGTTTTGGTCATGTTTAGGAGCCTACACAAAAATGGTAAATCCAATCAAAAAATGTATATACTAATAGTTGTAGATCATTAGATTTTGTCTAAGATAGGTTTAGTTCGGTTCGCTATTAAAGCGTGTTTATTAGTTTTTTAAACTATAATTTTTAATGATTAATATCTCAAATTATCAATACATCATTATTTGCCTCATATTATTATGTATAATAGACATATTCTTTTTTCAATTCAAAATTCATATAGTTTATGAAACTACCTTAACACCTATTACATAGTTGCATGAGGTTGGTGTGAGTTCCAAGGTTGCTAATACAGTTTATATAGTTGATAGTAGTTTGTATAGCAGTCTGATGTAAGCATGTTTGCATCATATGTTTTAAAGAATATATTTACACCTATATGTAAATCACTATTGTTTATCTTATGATAACAGATGACTCAGGTTTTATTTATTTCATGAAATCAAAATATATTTTTAATTATTATTGAGTAAAGGATTACCATTTTATTAGTTTGACCGAACCTAAACAATGTTCAAAATGGTTAATAATTGCTACTAAGCTAAAGCTTAAACAATTAAAACAATAAATAGCTGAACTCCGTATAATAAGAACTCAATACAACAATAAGATCTGACTCCCAGATAGGTGAAAATAAAATGTAGACTCCAAATGCCAATATAAGTGGTAAACAATTCATCAATCCAAACTCTATTGTACATTTCATAGTAGCATGCGTACCTAAAGCAAGTAATCAATTACAATTAAGACCAAATCTTTTTCCTTTCAGAAATCTTATTTTTTTTAGAAATCAGTTCATGAGGATTGTTCATCTCTACGCACTAGCAAACAATATCTATTTTAATAAAAAATGATCATTTGAACTTCAAATTTTGACGTTTCAATAAATCATCGCTTAAGCGTCAACATGCAGTCGTTTTCACAACTTTACAGGATAAACATAAAACCGATTTGTTATATTAGGGCGTTTAAAAAAAAAAAAAAAAATGACCGTTTTATCAAATTCCTGAGTTCAAAAGTCTGTTAATATCGTAATGCTATTTATTATTTACCAATGTTTAATAATCCCTTTAGTGCATTCTCTAAGCTTGTTTACTAACACTGGACTTCTTCAAAAAAAGCCTCAGTTCAGTTATTTATAGAACTTCATGGGATTGAACTCCTGCCTCATCCACCATATAGTCCAGACCTCGCACCTTCGGATTACTACTTGTTTCGATTCATGGACCATTTTCTTCAAGGGAAAAAATTTGATAATTTTGCGGAAGTTGAAAATGCTGTTCAAGAGTTATTTGACAGCCATCCCAAGGAATGGTATCAGCGTGGCATCGAGCAATTGGCTAACAGATGGGTAATTATAATGACCGTAGACAACAATGGACTATACTTTGAGTATTAATTGCATTTTATATCAAAGAAATAATAATACAAATATTTGTTTCAGAAACGGTCATTTTTTTTTTTATACACCCCATTATTATTATTATATCCAAATAAAACAAAATAGGTTTTATTGCTTTATTTTATCCTGGGGAAAATGAGGAACATGCGAGTACCTTTATTTTCCGATATATCACATGAAAAACAGCATATTTGTAGCATGTGTACAATAGATTCCATGTGTGGAATGTGGACAGAATTGGCTGTAACAGTATTGCCCTCAGTTTTTTTTTTCAATATCTGGCCTCAGAAATGGATCTAGTACGAAATTTTAGGTAAAGTGTCAGTCTAAATATTTTTTTCCCAAAAGTGACTTAGAGCAGCATGTGGTTGCTTTAGCGTCGTTAAGTTAAGTAAATATCCATAATTTTATTGGATGTGAAAGGATTTCCTGAGGAAATAATTCTCAGATTTTGCTATATTTTTATCAACGATAGCCTTGTGATTTTTCAAAAAATATAAATCTGAAGAAAGATACCACGGTGAGGAAATTCTTTTTTTTTAATCATGGGTAAATCACATGAATTGATCCATGAATTTCATGTTATTTCTTGATGATTTCTTTTGTCCTAATTAAAAGCACTTCAAATATCATTAATCAAATTTCAAGAATAATTCAAATAAATAAAAATAATTATAAATATAAAATAAATAATATAAGAATGAAGTGGGGTTGGATACAGTAGCGCCCCCAAGGTTCGCCCTAGCCCCAGCTCCAGCCCCCAGCCCCCAGCCGGCCCACAAACCGACAGTTTGCTGGGGGCGGCGCCGACCATTGTGTTTGCCTAATGTCTCGTGATTGGTCCGCCAGTTCTCCAATGGCTGGCCTCCTCCGGCAGATGGTTGCGGGCTCGTGACTTCTGACCACCTGGGCCTCCAGAATACCAAGGATACGAAGAAGAAAAAATATGTCCATAAATTATTGCGGTTTCATATTAAATACCCATCCCATTATGAAATCCCTCTCTTCGCTGAATAACAGGCAGTCCTCGAGCCAAGAGGATGGTCAGTCGGGATTGTCCTTCTTAAGAGGGGCAAAAAATCATTGCTATACTAAACGATTTTCCTATTATAATCCTTTACAAAGGGCTGTTCAGTTTGTTCAAGGACCGTAGGAGTACATTTCGATACTCCCTGAATTAAAAAAAAAAATAACAAGATCCAAAAACCATTACTGTCACCAAACTGTTGGCAAAAACCAATAAATTATTAAATTTTTGTTACGATGACCGGGATAAAAATGAAAACAGGAAATAGGTCAAGACTCTCCACGATAAAAAAATTTGAACACTTGAATTTTAAAATTTTTTGAAGAGTTTCTTCACGTTTTAATCAAGGGATTTTTAAAGTGCTAAAAACAAATATTGAACAATTTTGACACATTTTACTCAGTGAAGTGGACTGTTTTCCTTGTCAAGGGGGAATAAATTAGTAGCACTAAGGCAATTAAAATTAATTAATTTACTGTTGTTCTTAATTATTTTGAATTAATTATAATCATGACTGATTTCATCATTTTAGTAAGTAATTATAACCATCAATCTTTGTCTAAATGCATCCAAGATACCTCGAATGTTTTAATCATTGAAGAATAACTACTAAACCGTTGAAAAATCGTCATGATAGTTTTTATATTGGGAAAACTACTTTTGAACATTTATATAAAGCCATTATCATTGGCTGCACATCTATTTATTTCTACTTTAGAAATTTTAAACAATTGTAAAAAAAAATAATAATAAAATAATACTTTTTCTTAATCATTCATTTTTAGGAGTTGCAAACAAAATTATAAAATTTTAGAAAAAATATTTTTAAAAAGAATCCACCGAATCACAATTTTTCTTATCTACTAAAAGGTATTCCAGGTCAAATCCGATCCTGCAAAAAGATATGAATTGACAGGTGAGAGAAAAAAGCTATCTTCATACAAGGTAATGTATTATCTATTGAAAAATAGATTACTTATAGATTATATGTATGCTATAGCAATGTATACTTTAAAAAACTTACATTAACATTCTCACATTCTCATTCTCAGAACTTTTAAATATAAATTTAATTCTGTATTAATGCTATAATAAATAATAATGTTTTCACCGGTCTAATTATAAAGTTATAAAATAACATTAATGATAATAATAAATGTTTTTATTACAGGACCAACAAATGCTGTCGACAAATTTCATCAAATAGAAATAAAACCCATTAGGTCCTATAGAACTGTATTAAATTATCAAAATAATTAAGAAGTTCCAATATTTTGATTTTAATTAAGAATTTTGTAATATTTCAAGACCTCCTATCTCATCAAAATAATAGCCAACAGAGATGGGCCGATCATGACTTTAACCAACAAGTCAATAGCCAACTAGTTTGCTGGCAAATAGAACGATTAGTCGGCCGACTAGTCGGAAAAGCCAATTATTGCTTCCTTTAGACCCGACTGTACATGTAGCTACAGGCTTTTGCTTATATTTTTTCTTCGGTTTTTTTTGCAAGCGAGACGGTTTTGTGACGGAGTGTTTTTTTCTAGAAAAAGAAAGCAAATGTCAGCTAATTCACTTGGCTTAGTTGTGAAATTTGGAATTCAACCATACCGAAAAAGATATCGTGTTTATGGACTTATATATATGACACAAAAATATGCATTTAATTGTAAACAAACAAAGTAAATTGTTAGATAAGCAGTTTCCTTTTCGTGTTTCAACCTTTAAATTACATTCCAATTAAGAATTAATATTTTAATTATAACACAAAACCTAAACTGTGATTAAAAAAAAATAGTATGCTACATAAGTTTTTTATTCAGTATTGTAGAAGACGTCGAATTTATTTTTTGTTAATATCATGATCTTTTTTAATGATCGATAATTAATTACAAAAAAAAAAAAAAAGAGTTCCTATTTATAGAGTAAATAACAAACTGTAAAGAGGAATCTAAAATAAAAATTATAATCAGTAAAAGCCAGGTTTTCATTTTAATTAACCTATTTCTAAGCATAGATATATAAATTAATAAAGTGGGCGACTAATCGCCGTCTACAAAAGCAGCCCGATAGTCGGCTTTTCCGATTAGTCGGCCCAAACTAATAGCCTAGGTTGAGTGAGACACCTTCATTGGATTTTTTACAATGAAAATTAATAATCCATTTCGTATCTATTATTTTTTTTTTATTATTTTATTTTTTTAATATTTCTATAAAATAACTTAATTTAAAATTATTTAAGCAGGCGATCGAAAACAAAAATAAAAATTGAGTTTTAAGGAGACATTTGAATCATGTTATTAAACTCATTAAACTGAAAACATATCAACATTTTTCGAACAACATTCATTTGAACTACATTTTCTGTTGCTTTTTTTAATTCTAAAGTGGATTATCAGAAGGTCCTATGCACTCAGTTCGATTTGAGAGCTTGTTGCAAGATAACTCTTATTACATAAGGCAGATTGATCACAATGTTTAGCTGTCTCGCGATATTAATAGAATCGCTTCAAATTCAACGATTTAAAGAGGAAAAATATTGTAGTGGCAATTCCAAGGTTGGTCTGAATCACCAATATGCTCCCTCAACTTTGTTTTTCCTTGTTTACTCATTATCACTCTCTTCTCTTTATTACTGCCGTATATAAACAAAAAATATTTATCACTTCTTGACATAAAGTTTTGAAAATAACTTAGTATTTTTTTCTATAACGTCAAAGGATATTCAATTATACAGGGTGACTTGAAAATAGATGCGGATCCGGTAAGGGGTAGATAGTACAGGCTAATCTGAGTCGATTTTACTATAAGAACTACTGTCCGAAAATTAGCCGTTTTTGAGTTATACTAATTTTTAAGATTTTACAAAATTAACCTCCTTGATACGTTAAACAAGTCATAAAACTTAATAAAAAAAAATGCGTGGGGTCGAATGAAAACTTTAGTATCTGATCAAAATCCTGTACCCACAATAGAAGACCTCAGAAAGAGGATAATGCATGCAGCACAAGAAATTTAAGCCTCTTTTAGGAATTCTGCGGTAGTAAAATCAACTGAAATAAGAAGAGAACATATGTGCATTAGAAATAGAGTGCGCCATATTGAAAATGTACCATAAAAATAAAAAATGTAGTTTCAAACAAATTATCCTATACTAAAGTAGGATTTTGTATTTGTAGTATTTTTATTGTTTTTTCCTCCCTCCTCTTTAATAGTCACAATTCTTAACCGATTTGTGATTTTTATACCTCATTTGAAAGGTAATGAAACGTAGATGTTTTCTGATTATTTTGTACGAAAAATTTCTAGTAGTTCTTATATTAAAATCGACTTAGATTAGCCTGTACTATCTCCCCCTACCGGCTCCGCATCTATTTTCTAATCAACCTGTATAACTCTTAAGTCCAGCATTTTACTAATTATATAAATTTATTTCATTTCACAACACGTTTCGGGAAAATACTTTTCCCATCTTCAGGTAACAACTTATTTTACCGTGTTTCCTTCTTGCCAAAGGAATGTATTATACAAATCAGATTTATATGTAACATTTTAAAACAGTTTGATAATGTGGAAATGTGGAGGTATTTTCCCGGAACATGTTGTGAAATGAAAGAGTAAAATGCTGGACTTGTTTTCAATTAAAAAATTGATGCTTTTCCTTTTTTCCTTTTTTTTTTTCTTTATTTCCCAATCCATACCCCCCAAGCTAAAGTTAATCAGTGAATGTACTGAATTCATAATAAATAAGACAATAACATATAAAGGCATGAGTGAGACCAGTATCCATCAGTACCTCCAGTAGGATATTTCTGTTACTTTAAAGAGATCCCTCACGTAACTCCTTTTTAGCCTTTGGTATGTCCTATCGAGAATATTTATGGCTATGTTCAGCATGACTTTGTTTCGCTGGTCATATTTTTAGTCGTAAAATATTCTATATTTTTTTTTGTAGCACTTTGGGAATGTGTAAGCTTGTATTCAGTGTTCTATTACTTGTGTTCCATGGAGATCGTGCAATGAGTCGCAGTATTTATGATTAAAATGTTTGTAGTTAGCACAGTAAATAATTAAAAGGCTTAGCGAACCCGAAGGTTAGCTGCCGACACCACTGACCTCTGACCACACACCTCCCTCCAAACTCACCTCATCAAAACCTAAATCCCCAAAATCTAAGACGCCATCCTCCCATCTAAGTTTCGGTTTACCCCTTGGTCATTTACTCGATGGCTAAAAGCTAATTGCCTTTTTTGGAATTGGATATTATTGGTAATATCTAAATGCAAGCTTATTTCAAACATCGCGCTGCTATTGCTTGTTTGTTTATTGGGGTTTACAGGCATAAAACCCTAGGGTCATCATTGCCTGTGTAGTTCTATATATATATATATATATATATATATATATATATATATATACGTTTATTTCCACAGAAGATTATGCTCATGAAGGGTGCCACGAACAGAGGTGCGCCCCCAAGGAGATATTTTTTTTTTTTTTTTTTTTTTTTACAAGGATATGAGGATACACTTTGTTAGTGTAACGTTTTTTTTCACATTCCTTTTGACACGCAATAGCTATGTTGGTGTTGCTCGAATCGAAAATTTGACGACAGCTTCTGTATCAGGAATTAAATAGACAATATTTTTATAATATTTATCGGTAGGACCTGCCGTTTAGGAGTTATATTGGTTTGAATGAAAAAAAGCCACTTTTGAAACAGCTATTTTCTCTCAACTTAGTTTATTTCGAATAATCATTAATTTGTGTATTTAATTTAATTATTAATTTAAGTAATGATAAACGTATAGTTGACTGGTATGATGAATGAAGAAGTAGATGATCAGGGAGGCAGTCAAAGAGGAACACGACGTTTAAGAAGAAATTCTTTAATACGTGCCAACGTTTCGACCTGCCTTGCAGGTCTTCTTTAGGACCACCGAACCACACTGGTAAGGAGAGGAACGATGACGTGATGTTCCTCTTTGACTGCATCCCTGATCATCTTCTTCTCCATTAATTTAAGTAATTTGATCACTTACATCTTTTCCACTCATTACACTCTATTCTTGAATGATTTCTCAACCTTTTTTCAAAAATTAAATCCTTCTTTTACTTATAGATATTTAAAAAAAATCCTTTTCCTTTCTTCAAATTTAATTGTTATTGCACAGTTTTTGCTGAACTTCACTTTTCTCACATTTGCCCCTCATTCCTTTATTTTCTCTTTTCACTATGTACATTTATAATTATTTTTTATTTAAATTAAATTAATTTGTATAAATTTAAATTAAATTATTAAATTATTTAATTTATAATTACTTATGCCCCAATATTTATCACTCCTTTACTGCTTTGTACTTCTCAATGTTATACTTTATATATGAACTATCAACTATATAACTAACTGTTGTCATTAATCTTATTCTATAATTTTTGTATTTACTCACTATCTCATTAACTTTGTATCTACTCATTTTTTATATTTACCAATCAGATTTCTGTATTTACTCATTAACTTTTAATTAACTGTCACTCTGTTTAAGTTCCTTTCAATTTAAATTAATTCAGTAGCCTGTATGAGTTATTCTTCATGGCCGTTAGATATTAACCCATTAACTGGTCCTTAATATCTCATAAACTTTGTATCTACTCAGTTTTTATGTTTACCAATCATATTGTTGAACATACTCATTAATTTTTAATTAGCTATCACTCGTTTAAATTTCTTTTAATTTCAATCTTATTTCAATAGTCTTTATGTATTGTCATCTTTACCTTTAGATATTGCCTTTATGTTATTGTCTTTACTCTCATATATTTAATCTTTTCATACCTTTGTTTTTTATACTCTCTACAATTTAGTCATACCTTTTTGTTTGTTTTCTACTTCCAGCCCTGATGAAGGCTTGCAATGCAAGTTGAAACGTTGGCATTACAAATAAAAACTTATTTCTTAATTGCTGTGTATCTTTATGAATGCATACCCCAACTATCTACTTCTCTATATTTTTAACAGCCAACTATACCTTATCAACATTAAGTAATTTGGTTCTTTTGATTCTAAAATGTAAATTGGGAGAAGCAGTAGATTATACACAGGCATAAATCCATGATCTATTGTTTTTCTATCATCAATTTTTTTTTTTTACAACTGGTCAATGACAACTTGAATGAGTAACAATATGCCTATTACTCTATGTTTTTTTTAGGATTTTGGATTATAGTTTAGAAATCGATGCCCTTCGAACCAGTGCCGGAGATGACTGACAAATGATTGATAAATTAGAAATAAGACCATCCATCGCTTCCCTTCCACGCCTATTGCCTGCCCCATGGAAGTAGCTTTTTGACAATAGTCTAATTTCGAGGACTGAGGTAATCGGCGGGCAGATGTTAGTGCGCAAAAACTTCCCCAAAGTCGATTCCCTCTTCAGAGGAACTGAATCAATCACTACCAACTGTCGGAAACTGGAACGCAGTTTCCCGATTATCGTGAGATCTCCAGCTACAATGGAGAGATCCGGACAATTTGTACCCATCCATCAGGGAGAGTATTGTTGCGTCACCTCTACAGACCACACCCTGTCTTCGACCCCAGCGCTTGTCCATCAATGGCCTTTGTTATCCTCCTTCGATGGCACAATAATAAATTGGCCCATCCCAGAACTTGAATATGTCAAATACTCATATGTTGGAGGGTAAATACTTATAAATTTTTCTCTTCTACAACACTCAATTTCAAGAGTTCGTATGATCCCATTGAATCATCAAACATTTGACAATATAAACAGTGTGTATAAACAACTATGCCTTCCTCAATTTTACCCCTTATAATCACGATTGGAAAAATATTCAAAGTGTTGGCCCCACTGTTTTTTTCTATATATTATTTTTAAACATCCTTTTCGATGAACTTAACTTTGCTTGTTTGTTGAGGCTTAACGTCCTTAAGTACTATGACTAATGCAGAAAGGACAGATTACCAAATTATTGTAGCCAGAGTAGGGAGTTCAAGTATCGTTCCGTGGACAAATGACATGATAATTAACGACAGAAAATCCAGGGCAGGTTCGAACCATTTTTAATTGATACTCCCTTTTCCCATATTTGTTTAAATAACTTATGATTTTTCATATAAAAAAAAAAAATAAAAAAAAATAATCCTCTCCCATCAGTTTTTTTTTTTATACTTCATAGTATAAATACTAATTTTTAAATATGATGATGTTAGCCCAATCATAAAGCAATGTCCTCAAAATAGTCTATTCACCCACTTTCCAACAATGGCTCTTAAAGACTATTCTTGCATTTTCCTTTTTAATGAAAATCAAATTTTCTTATGCGTAGAAAATAACTTTACAGTTAAGAGTTATGTATAAAATTAGAAAATATACAAAAATTAGGATAAATTTCATTTACCTCCATTATCACCGGCAATCGACGTTAGTATACCAACATGTTCAGTCTATAAGTATATAAGTGAAGTACTTAAATAAGTAAGGTTATGTAAACTTGTCATCAGTTTTAAACCAGATACCAAACCTTTAATGGTAAACGCTATAACCATTCCAATCCATTAGTATATCAACTTGATTCCCATTCTATTCCAGATAACCCTCCGAGGCCGAAAAGAAAATGACCTGGGGACCTTCTAATATAAAACTTTTATAAATGCTATCGATGGATAGTTGCTTTACTAGCAGTTGGCATGTCATTACGAGCAATATCATCTCATTTATCAGAGGTATTTTTATTCCATTGTATACAGTTGTAAATTTCAATAAATAGTCAAAAAACAGAAAGAAAAAATTTTTTTATAAGCTTTATTGCTTACCATATAAAATACTATAATCTCTGATCATAGTAATTCAGTCTCCTTTTAGCAAATTGTATAGCCGTAAAATAAAAAAAAAATAAAAAAAAAATTATAAACTACTTAATGAAAAATCATTATATAATCATTAAATAAATCAGGAACACAGAATATTTATTTATTATTATTTGTATTTACAAGGAATATCTTTGTCTTGGCTAAAATGATCCCCATCAGTATATTAGCTAACAGTTATTATGTATAGGTGAATTCCATTTGTTATCCATGAACACTGACAACGAAAATTTCAAATCTAACAACGTTGAACATACAACCAACTACAAGGATTGGCTACACCCAGCAGAATTTCCTTGTATTGCTGAATGCTTGACTGACTCCACAGACTATGAGATATATACTGACGGAAGTAATGATGGCGAATATGTAGGCTGTGCTAGTCTCATTTTTAAAAACAAAATTTTAGAAATTTAATAAAGTATAAATTAGGCCCAGAATGTAGCAATAATCAAGCAGAACAATTAGCCATCCTTAAATCTCCATAATACTTTCAAAATATGAGGACAAAAGATAAAACTATTACAATACTAACGGACAGTCAATGTACTCTATACATGATCAAAAACAGACACTGTCACAATCCCATCATTGAAAAAATAAGATCATTTCTAAAACACCTACAAACTGACGGTAACAATAAAATTTCATTCAAGTGAGTAAAAGGGTATTCCGACTTAGCTGAGAACGACTTGGCTGACAAGGCTGCTAAAGGGGCTTCATAGGATCCTTCCCTTCCTCTATCATACTGTCTGATATCTAAAGAACACTTAAAACACACGCTAAAAACACAAGCAGTAGACCAGTGGCAGACACGTTGGAACACAACACACAAGGGTAGACATCTACATAACTTCATTCCAAACTTACGGACCTACATTAAATCAGACTCATGGACTAAATTCTACATTACACAAGGAATCACTGGATATGCGGCAGTAAACATTTACTTTTATCGATTCAAAATAAGAGATTCTTATGTACCTGTGATTTCACAAAAGAACAAAATATATACTACCTATATGAATGCAGACTACTCGCTGACTACAGAACTATACTACAGACAAATACAGTACAGAAACTAGGACATTGACCGGTGGATTGTCAATGGTTGATGAAAAATTTATTTGAAGATTTCGAAATATTACTTAAAAATTCCATCATCAAAATAGAGGATATAAGTATGAAATATCTTTATACCACTAAATATTTATAAATTTTTCTCTATATAACCTGGTTGCTTGATTTTGAATTATTTATGTAATATAACTTCTTTTTCTTTATTTTATTTTATTTTTCTTGTTTATTTTTTTATATTGACCTTTCGACAAATATCTATATGTATATCTAAAATAATAATCAAATCAAGAAATAAAAATTAAATGTTCATTGTATACTTTGTACTGGTGTGTACAGAAATAAATAAAATACCTTCCAACAGGGTTACTGTTGGAAGGAGAACACTAAGGAATATCTTTGACAGGCGTTGAAAGTTTATATATAGTTGTTTATAAGTTATAAGTTCCACAACAAATGACGTAATCAAGTCGTTTAATTATGTTAATTATTGAATAAGAAAACATAATTTCAAGGTAGGATTTATTTTTTATGATCAGCTTATTTACTTCGACATTTTTATTAAATACTTGTTTAAGCGAGTTTTGCCGCATCTTACAGTTATCAATCCATGATTCTTACTTCAGAATAACATTTAATATTCTTGAGAGCGCTAGTTGAAGTTTTAAGTTCCATCTCACTTTAAAGAAAGCCTTTAAGTGAACATTCTCACTTTCAATAGTAACCTGGTCTCAGTTGACAGTTTGAGAAATTTTTGACAGACTAATCCTGCCTAAAAGGGTTCAAGTACATTGTACCGTTTTGTACCGCTGGACGTCAGTGGTCAAGGATCAACGGGTAACTGACACGTGCGGTAGCAGTCAGAAACCAATGAATGGTGTCATTTTACTTTTAAGAGACTGTTTGTTGCTGAGTTATTTCTAGTTGGTCAAGTTGTATATTTTAAAAATATTCAAGTCACACGAGCAAGCTCTCAATAAAATAACTGCTGCTAACAATGGAAGGACACACTCAGTCTCTCACGGATCTTGTTGGCAATTTTTTTGGAGGTTCCTGTTCAAAAATTTTAGACACGTATTTTGTGGTTCCGACCAATGGGGCCTAAAAGCCGAGAAAAAAAAATAGCATTAAACTAATTTATTCTATATCTCGAGGTTCAAAAATGTTATAGACATTATTCTTGTGGATTTAAGGGAAAATACAGCCGCTCCATAGATTTTATTTTAGATCAACTGAATTCTAAAAAACTGATTAGATTTTCTAGCAAACTACCTCTATAGATTTTGTCACACAAAAATCGACGCCAGATTCTAATTCAGCACCCTCAAAAACATTGAAAAACGTTAATTCAATAAAAACAAAAAATATCATTTTTTTCATCCTCTTCGAAAGGGAATGAAATTTTTAGACCGATTATTAGTAACTTTTCTTTAAATCGCCATTACTTTGCTTCGCAATCCATTGATTCGTATCGCTGGAAAGAGGAGAGCCTCGGCTTAGTATTGATGTATATAAATGAAAAATTCGATGAACAAAAACCTATTAAACAAATTGGAACAAACATTGGAAAACATTTTGATTATTAACTTGTGAATCTAAGTTTGAAACCGGATAAGAAGATGACGCCAAAATCATTTCAAGCGTACTTCCACCCTATATTTTTAACTAAAAGTGCGAAATTGATACGTTTAGCCGTATTAGGGTAATTCATGTTTTTTGTCAATTTAAACGAAAATTCCTTACCATTTTTTGGTCAGGTAAATTTTGAAGCTTCCGAATTTTTATTTTTCTATTTGGATGAAATTTCGTATTTAAGGGATCTTTTGAATGCTGAATTCGAATCCGATGTAGGTTCTTGTGAAAAATATATATTGAATGTACTTCACTTTTAGCTTTTCACAGCTTACAAGGGGAGGACACACTCAGTCTCTCACGTATCTTGTTAACAATTTTTTTGGAGGTACCTGGTCAAAAAAAATATTAGGCACATATTTTGCCGTTCCGTCCAATGGGCCCTAGAAGCCGAAAAATAAAATAAAATAGCATTAAAATAATTTATTTTATATCTTGAGTTTAAAAAATGATATCGACATGATTCTTGCACCAAGATGTTTAATTTTGATTGCGAATTCAAGAAAAAATACAGCCACTCCATATATTTTCGTTCAGATTAATTAAATTCTAAAAAAATGATTAGATTTTCAAGCAAACTACCTCTATAGATTTTTTCACACAAAAAATTGACGTCAGATTCTAATTCAGCATCCTAAAAAAACATTGAAAAACGCTTATTCAAAAAAATCGAAAAATATAATTTTTTTCACGCTCTTCGAGGAAAATGAAATTTTTAAACCGATTATTGGTTAAATACCTTTTAATCGCCATTACTTTGTCACACAATTAATCTGGTTGGTATCACTGGAAGGAGGAGAGCCTCAGCTTTCTTTTAATGTATATAAATGTAAAATTCAATGAACATAAACCTATTAAAAAATTGGAAAATCCGAAAAACATTTTGATTTTTAGCTTGAGTTTGAAACCAGATAGGATGATGAAACCAAAGTCATTTCAAGCGTATTACCACCCTATATTGTGTGTAAAAAAATAAAGTTGATACGTTTAACCGTCTAAACGTAATTCATGTTTTTGTCAATTTAAAAAAAATATTGCCTACATTTAGGTCAGGCAAATTTTGAAGCTTACAAATTTTGTTCTTTTTTATTTGGATGAAATTTCGTATTTGAGGGTTTTTTTGGAATGCTGAATTCGAATCCGATGTCGGTTCTTTGGGAAAAAATATATGAATGCACGTCACTTGAAACATTATATTCGACAAAATCCTGTCAGCAATGGAAGTGAGGCTGTTATTGCTATAATGTTTTTATGTCAAATATCGCAATCATTTTAACGTGTTCAACTGCAAAATAAAACAAAAATTGTAAATACCTAACCATCAAATCTAATATGAGGTTCTGTCTGTATATTATGTAAATATTAATTTATTAAATAACTGTAAATTATTATTACAGTGAATAATAAATAATTATAATTACTTTAATATTTATTATTAAAGTAATAAATTATTTCTTCTAAACAGTATATATTATATATATATATATATATATTTGTTAATTGATATCTATATATATATATATATATATATATATATATATATATACGTTTCTTAAGTTTTTAGGGTGCTGAAATGGAATTCCAGGGCTAAAAAATTTTTTTATAGGGTGGCAATACGCTTGAAATGACATTGGTTTCATCATCCTATCTGGTTTCAAACTCAAGCTAAAAATCAAAATGTTTTTTCGGATTTTCCAATTTTTTTAATAGGTTTATGTTCATTGAATTTTACATTTATATACATTAAAAGAAAGCTGAGGCTCTCCTCTTTCCAGTGATACCAACCAGATTAATTGTGTGACAAAGTAATGGCGATTAAAAGGTATTTAACCAATAATCGGTTTAAAAAAATTTCATTTTCCTCGAAGAGCGTGAAAAAAATTATATTTTTCGATTTTTTTGAATAAGCGTTTTTCAATGTTTTTTAGGATGCTGAATTAGAATCTGACGTCAATTTTTGTGTGAAAAAATCTATAGAGGTAGTTTGCTTGAAAATCTAATCATTTTTTTAGAATTTAATTAATCTGAACAAAAATATATGGAGTGGCTGTATTTTTTCTTGAATCCGCAATCAAAACTAAACATCTTGGTGCAAGAATCATGTCGATATCATTTTTTAAAAACTCAAGATATAAAATAAATTATTTTAATGCTATTTTATTTTATTTTTCGGCTTCTAGGGCCCATTGGACGGAACGGCAAAATATGTGCCTAATATTTTTTTGACCAGGTACCTCCAAAAAAATTGTTAACAAGATACGTGAGAGACTGAGTGTGTCCTCCCCTTGTAAGCTGTGAAAAGCTAAAAGTGAAGTACATTCAATATATATTTTTTTTTTCTTCACAAGAACCTACATTGGATTCGAATTCAGCATTCAAAAGATCCCTTAAATACGAAATTTCATCCAAATCGAAAAATAAAAAATTCGGAAGCTTCAAAATTTACCTGACCAAAAAATGGTAAGGAATTTTCGTTTAAATTGACAAAAAAACATGAATTACCCTAATACGGCTAAACGTATCAATTTCGCACTTTTAGTTAAAATATAGGGTGGAAGTACGCTTGAAATGATTTTGGCGTCATCTTCTTATCCGGTTTCAAACTTAGATTCACAAGTTAATAATCAAAATGTTTTCCAATGTTTGTTCCAATTTGTTTAATAGGTTTTTGTTCATCGAATTTTACATATATATACATCAAAAGAAAGCAGAGGCTCTCCTCTTTCCTGTGATACCAACCAGTGAATTGTGTGACAAAGTAATGGCGATTTAAAGGTATGTATTCAATAATCTTGGCTTCTAGGGCCTATTGGTCGGAACGCCAAAAATACGTGTCTAATATTTTTTGACCAGGAACCTCCGATAAAATTGTCAACTAGATCCGTGAGAGACTGGGTAAAATAAAATAAACTCATTCCCATATATTTTTTTACGAAAATTTATTTTTGTTATTCAAAATTCTAGGATTTTTTTTATAACTTACAAAAAAATTTTTCCTGGCATAGACCCTCTTAAAATAAGATAATACCCCTGATGTGGTTTGAACTTATGCCTAACTATGAAATATATCTTTAAACGGGAGAAAGACATTTTTTACAACAAATCCTTGAAAGCAGGTTTCTGAGTGTGACTATTTTACAATACTTCTCAACGGAGAATAACAGTGCACTCGCAATTGAACCGCTAAAAATGTGATTCCAATAAAATTTTATTTCATTACTTTTCTTTTAATTAAAGTAAATCTGCTTTAAAAAAAAAAATTGCATAGCCAGCAATTTTTTGAGCAATGATGTTCATGGCGTTTCTTCTTAGTACATTAGTTCTATTACTAAGTACTATTACGTAGGTAATAATAATTATAATAATTAGATAATCCTTATTTTAAATTGTTCATTTATAAAAAGGTTACGTGATATATGGCGGGCTCTCGACGGTTCTTGAGGACAGATTAAAACGCACCATGAATTGCTTCGGAACCTCGAGACGCTCCCATGTTTCGCATATCTACACCCAGTTAAAATTGGCTCTCCTCCTCCTTCCGCAGAAAATACTTCCTTGACACCTACATATTCCAAGTTAACACCCGTCACCTCCCTTTATTTACAGTAACCTGAAATTCATGTCTGCAATCATACCACTGCATACAAGGTCTCGTCTTTCCGATCTCTATACTCAATTTCACAGAAGTACTGCATTTCAACATTCTTTCCTTGTCCGATCCTCTATTTTTTGGAAATCCTTCTCCCCCCCCTCTCCCCCCCCGTATTCGCAATGCTTCTTCCCTCGGAACATTCAAAATACTTTTCTTTCACCTTTTTCTTTCCAACTTGACGCTCTCTAATTATATGGATGTATGTACTATGTATGTAATCACCTAATTTAATCGTAAAGTCTGTCAGATATAAAAACATTACCGTAAATTATAGTTTGATTATGATAATGCTTTAAATTTTTTGTAATCATAATTTTTTTTTCTGATACTTTGTTTATAATATTAACTCCTATATTGTATGAGAGACTTTCTTAAGAGACTTAGTCCCAGAATAAAGTTTTGTTTCTATTCTATTTTATTCTACTTATAATTACAAATTATATTGAATGATACTTTTAACATAAAATTAAAAAAAAAAATGTCCAGTAAATTTACGATTTGATGTAAATATAATCATATCACAAAATTTATAGAATTAGCTCCTTTTAAATTTAGAAATTTTTATGATTTTTTTAAGATTTCACATGAAAGCTTACATCCAGAATCGCAGATGTTTTTTATCATTTTCTAAAATCACAATTCTTCATTTCTGGAAAACGTATGCATGAACTCGCAAAGGAATCTTGTTCCGGATTCACCAAAATTTAACCGATGATCAAATCATAGATGAACAATCCATGGATTTATTTGACGTAAATATCCACCATGTTCCAGGTTCTAAATCTATTTCGCTTCATACCTTTGAAAATATTAGAAAATAAAAACAAAATTACATTTTGTATGTTTTAGATCTATGTAGGAGCAATCTTATAAAAAAAAAGTTTATTTAGAGCTACTAAAAATGGTTGGTATTTTAGATTTTTAATAAAATGTTAAAAAAATTGAATTTTACTAAGTACAGTGGGAATAGTTAGTCGCTATGAACATTTCAAAAGTATGTTTTATAAGATAACTATGGTGAAGTTTAAGCACTTTTTGTAGACCAAAATGTTCTTCGCGCCCATTTTCGATCCACCGTTTTGGTTGGAAGCTTACATTTGAAATCTTGGGAATTTAAATATCAGCTTGTTAAGAATTATTTCCATTTCGATCCCATTTTCGTCCTACATTACTAGACTAATATATATTCATTGTTAATAGACCTGCATTATAAATTAATTTAATTTGTTTAAACAAATGCAAATTTGTATATTTATATATGTTACCTTCAGGTCTTGCTCTTTCAATGGAGTTAGGATGCAGACTAACGTGACATGTTTTGGAGGGGGGTTTGTGTTAAAAGGCTTATTTATTTAATGTTTTATTCAACAATCCTAGTAATCTAATTCTAATTTTTAATAACCAGATATGTTAATTATTTTCCGATGTGAATTAATTAACATACCTATGATAAAGCTTCGTAGGTTGATTTTATTTCGATTTGCTATTTTTATGTTGATTGTTTGGTGTGTGTTGATCGTAAGGAGAATTTTTTTTTGGAAAAGGAATAATTTCTATAATACAATTCAGATGTATAATATAAAAGAATGTGCAATATTATTTTCATCTGAAAATTTCCAGTCTAGTAAGCACTTCATATCTTTGCCAGTCGTTAAATTCTAGATAAGCTGAAATGGTTACCTTTAAGCAATGATTAAAACCACTCGTTTAGGATCAAAAAATTGCATATTCAGTCTTTAATTTTGTAATTTTCTTATATTTTATTTTCATCGTCTGTATTTCCCTTTTCTTTTTTTTTTTAAATTTATAAATGGAAAAATTAACACTTTTTTATGTTAAAATAGAGGTTTTAGTGTTTCCAGAGAAAAATAATATATATATTTTTTTTAAAAATTATAACTCTATCCGACAACTATTTTAGCAATTGTATTATGGCAATAGCCTTAGTTCTTGATAGAACAAGATTGAAGGAGAGTTTGAAAGTCTTATCGCATTCATAAGTTATTTTATAGATTTAAAAAAGTCAAATAATGTTTGTTTATTTGCAAGATTAAAAAAGAAAATGCTAACCTAGAAAAGTATGTCCGTAAGAAGAACATTCCACGCTTTTATAACTTGGTCTGATTAAAATAAAAAAATTGAATCAGCATTCGTTTTAACAATATAATTTAAGTACCAAGAGTATTTTGTTTGTTCTTTCTGAAATTTGATATCAACGTGTATATATATAACTGCTTTAACCAGTTCTAGCAGGCAATGATAAAAAAATATTGTTGTTTTCTGTGACCCTTCAAATATATCAGCAGATTATCAATACCAAAGTTAAAAAATTAATCTGTATATATATTTTATTTATTGACTGAGGTTCAAACGCACAAGATGATCTCTGACAAAGCGCCGCATAGTGGGGCAAACGCGATAAAAAATACCCAACATTCAACATTTGATAAGAGAGTTAATTCTATTGTGTTTGGATGTTGAATAGTCGAAGAATTGAAACCTATTTCCTTAGCTTAAAAAAATGTGTTTTAAAGCTGAAAACAAAAATTTTCCTATGTCAATTAATCTACTTTTTCTTAAAATATAATTTTTATAGTTTTTGTTTCAGATTCAAGTGATAAGTATTTTAAAACCTTTCTGTACGTATGTAGAAATTTACATATATCATAGTAGCCGCCGAATATAAACCATGAAAGAACAGAAAACCTAATAACCGTAATAAACAAAGTTGGAGCAAGGTTATAAAATATGTGTTAAGTTGGCGTTTATTTTATCAATGTCAGGATGTATCAGAGGATGATCTTATATATTGAATATTTATTATGATTTATGTGAACATTTTCGCCTAAACGTTTTAGAATCATATATTTCCAATCAGATATTCCAGTTCAGAAGCGTTAGAGTTTGTATATAGAAACTTTTAGTCAATTTGTGCCGTTACTTTAAGTGTGATAATTATATCTATTAATTTTCTATTTAAGTTTGTTTCTTCCTTATTTGTATTTATACTCAATTTGAATTCTGTTTTTAAGAAATGAGTTGTTCTTAGCTAAATCTCAATCCTTTTTTTGTCTTTTTTAACCCTTTTCTTAGAATGGTATCAAAAATGGAGAATTGAAATAAATCCCGTCAAATAACCTTTACACTTCGTCCTAAACCTACGGCTTCCTCTCCTACAGTAAGTATCCTTTAATGATGTTCCACTAATCCCCGTCAAACAGATCCGCTACCTAGGACTCCATCCAGACAAACGTCTTTTTAGAATCCACATAGAAGACTAAAACGACAAGAAACTGGCCGTCGTTTTCGACAAACGTTCAAACCTTCCAATTAATTACAAAAGACTCATAACAGTAATTAGACCAATATGGACATACGGAGTTGAGCTTTGGGAATCTACTAAGCCATCCAATTCATCTCGTAACCAATCCTTAGAAAAATCCTAAATGCTCCTTACTTCGTCTCAAACAAACTTATCCATAAAGATCTTAAAATTAAAAGACTTACGTTTCTGACTTAGCTCTAGCCAGATATCTACACTTTCATAACAAACTCCATAACCATTCAAATCCATCAGTATCCCAACTTACTTCTCATTCCATTCCAGATAACCCTCCGAGGTGCCTGAAAAGAAAATGGCTTCGGGACATTCTAATATAATACTTCATTATATAGAACCTTTATAAGTGCCATCAATGAGTAGATTTCACATGAAAGCTTACATCCAGAATCGCAGATGTTTTTTATCATTTTCTAAAATAACAATTCTGCAATTCTGGAAAACGTATGCATGAACTCGAAAAGGAATCATGTTCCGGATTCAACAAAATTTGACCGATGATCAAATCATAGATGAACAATCCATGGATTTATTTGATGTAAATATCCACCATGTTCCAGGTTCTAAATCTATTTCGCTTCATACCTTTGAAAATATTAGAAAATAAAAACAAAATTACTTTTTGTATATTTTAGATCTATGTAGGAGCAATCTTATAAAAAAAAAAGTTTATTTAGAGCTATTAAAAATGGTTGGTATTTTAGATTTTTAATAAAATGTTAAAAAAATTGAATTTTACTAAGTACAGTGGGAATAGTTAGTCGCTATGAACATTTCAAAAGTATGTTTTATAAGATAATTATGATGAAGTTTAAGCACTTTTTGTAGACCAAAATGTTCTTCGCGCCCATTTTCGATCCACCGTTTTGGTTGGAAGCTTACATTTGAAATCTAGGGAATTTAAATATCAGCTTGTTAAGAATTATTTCCATTTCGATCCCATTTTCGTCCTACATTACTAGACTAATATATAGTCATTGTTAATAGACCTGCACTATAACTTAATTTAATTTGTTTAAACAAATGCAAATTTGTATATTTATATATGTTACCTTCAGGTCTTGCTCTTTCAATGGAGTTAGGATGCAGACTAACGTGACATGTTTTGGAGGGGGGTTTGTGTTAAAAGGCTTATTTATTTAATGTTTTATTCAATAATCATGTTTTAGCCAATAATGTTTTATTCAACAATCCTAGTAATCTAATTCTAATTTTTAATAACTAGATATGTCAATTATTTTCCGATATGAATTAATTAACATACCTATGATAAAGCTTCGTAGGTTAATTTTATTTCGATTTGCTATTTTTATATGGATTTTTTGGTGTGTGTTGATCGTAAGGAGAATTTTTTTTTTTGGAAAAGGAATAATTTCTATAATACAATTCAGATGTATACTATAAAAGAATGTGCAATATTATTTTCATCTGAAAATTTCCAGTCTAGTACGCACTTCATGTCTTTGCCGGTCGTTAATTTTTAGATAAGCTGAAATGATTACCTTTAAGCAATGATTAAAACCACTCGTTTAGGATCAAAAAATTGCATATTCAGTCTTTAATTTTGTAATTTTCTTATATTTTATTTTCATCGTCGCCGAATATTAACCATGAAAGAACAGAAAACCTAATAACCGTAATAACAAAGTTGGAGCAAGGTTATAAAATATGTGTTAAGTTGGCGTTTATTTTATCAATGTCAGGATGTATCAGAGGATGATCTTATATATTGAATATTTATTATGATTTATGTGAACATTTTCGCCTAAACGTTTTAGAATCATATATTTCCAATCAGATATTCCAGTTCAGAAGCGTTAGAGTTTGTATATAGAAAATTTTAGTCAATTTGTGCCGCTACTTTAAGTGTGATAATTGTATCTATTAATTTTCTATTTAAGTTTATTTCTTTTTAAGTTTATTTGTATTTATACTCGATTTGAATTCTGTTTTTAAGAAATGAGTTGTTCTTAGTTAAATCTCAATTCTTTTTTTGTTGTCTTTTTTACCCTTTTCTTAGAATGGTATCAAAAATGGAGAATTGAAATAAATCCCATTAAATAACCTTTACACTTCGTCGTAAACCTACGGCTTCCTCTCCTACAGTAAGTATCCTTTAATGATGTTCCACTAATCCCCGTCAAACAGATCCGCTACCTAGGACTCCATCCAGACAAACGTCTTTTTTAGAATCCACATAGAAGACTAAAACGACAAGAAACTGGCCGTCGTTTTCGACAAACGTTCAAACCTTCCAATTAATTACAAAAGACTCATAACAGTAATTAGACCAATATGGACATACAGAGTTGAGCTTTGGGAATCTACTAAGCCATCCAATTCATCTCGTATCCAACCCTTACAAAAATCCTAAATGCTCCTTACTTCGTCTCAAACAAACTTATCCATAAAGATCTTAAAATTAAAAGAGTTACGTTTCTGACTTAGCTCAAACCAGATATCTACCCTTTCATAGCAAAATCCATAACCATTCAAGTCCATTAGTATCCCAACTTGCTTCTCATTCCATTCCAGATAATCCTCCGAGGTGCCTGAAAAGAAAATGGCTTCAGGACATTCTAATATAATACTTCATTATATAGAACCTTTATAAGTGCCATCAATGAGTAGTTGCTTTAAAAACAAGTGGCGTTTCATTTTTATCATTATCATCAAAATTACTTGATGTGTTATATTTTTATATTGTATATACAGTTGTAAATTTCAATAAGTTTATATTAATAAAAATTCTTAAGGAAACTGCTGACTAACTAAAATCTCTACAATTAAATGAATTTGAGAAATTACAATAAAATTATGATTTCAAAGTGATTTCCCAGCAGATTTTTGTTTTCTTTGTTTGTGGTTTCCCAATTTTTCTTGATCTTTTCCCATAGTAATTTTTTTAAAGGTCGAAATTCTAATTTTATTTTCTATTCTTTTGAAAATATTGAATATTGAAATTTCTCCACTTTTTAGCCTTCTGGTCCTACCGAGTATCTAAGATTCTGAAGTTTTTCAACAAGGGCTTTGATCGTTCCACTCTGTGACCCTTCATTTGATCTCAATTGAATTGAAAAATAATATATTTATTATAATTTTCTTTGAAAGGTTTGAGATCAATAATTTAAAATTAGTTTTTTTCATAAAACTCATTATTATGCCAAGAAATGATAATTAGCCTTCCTGTTTTTGAATGACGTAATAATATTACGTTTTTTATTTAACATCATCTATACTAAAATAAATATGTTTTATTCATTTGAGATTCCTTTGGTTGTAAATAGATTTTAATTGTAAGTAAATAATCATACTTGTTGTTTAAGTTCGGATTAAACATTAAGAATTATTTAGTATCAAATACAGGATTGTTTAATGTTTATATTTTATTCAATTTATAATACCTTTATTGCCTTTTCAGTTATGAAAAAAATACGAAAGGCGAATATGTTCATATTTTAGTCATTTGTAAATTAATTTAAGGTTATTCAGAAAGTAGTTTTAAATGATTTCATATTTTATATATGTGTAATATCTATTTATTGAAATTTACAACTGTACAAATATATACATCAAGTGAATGTGTTGATAACGATTACAATAACATGTCAAAACTTGAAAAGAACTACTTATCAGTAGTACTTCAATAAAAATTCTACACTAGATCTCTAGCTCATCTTCTTTTCAGACGCCTCGGAGGATTATCGGGAATGGAGTGGGAAGTAAGTTGAGAAAATGGTGGATTTGATTGGTTATGGAGCTTAGGTATCTGGTTTGGGCTAACTCAGAAACATATGGAACATTAAGATCTTTATGGAGAAGTTAATTAGTGACAAAGTAAGGAGCATTTAGGATTTTTTTGATGGATTTGGGATTGTAATGATCGGATACCAGATGAATTGGATGGTTTAGTGGAACTCCAAAGCTCAACTCCGCCCAAATAGGTGTAATCACAGCCATGTAAATACGTCTTTTGTAATTAATTAATTGGAAGCTTTGAACGTTTGTATAGTAAATGTTGAAGTAGTCTGTAACGACGAGGAGCTTCTTGTCGTTTTAGTCTTGTTTTACATATTTAAAAGAATATTTAAATTTTGTGGTATAAAATATTATTTTGCTTTATTTACAAAATGTTTAATTCAGTTATAATGATTTTTCCTCGGGGTCACCTGTGGTGTAGTGGTTAGCATAGCAACCTACTAAGCACAAGATCGCGGGTTCGCAGCCCAAGATAGCTATGCCGTCCTTCGGAAGGGACGTAAAATGGGGGTCCCGAGCCTGTGCGATGTCAGGTACTCGTTAAAGATCCCTATCCTAATTATACCTGGGTAGGCAAAATTTAGGACTCCCACCGTAGCATCGTCCGATTAGCCATAGCAGCATAAAGTGACGTTTAACGAAATAAACAAACAATGATTTTTCCTCAATTGTTAAAAACAATAGTCCAAAACATGTGTTTTTCTGACGTCAAACAAATATATTAATAAATAAATCTTGGATCCAGATATCGATGAGAGTGCACCTTGGTAATTAAACGCTTAAACAAATAGGGTAAAACATCTCATAGTTTATTTGGAGTATTGATAATAAAAAATTTAAAAACAGCTCTTCTTGAAGTTGAACAGGCTTTTGACCGAGTATGGCACCCCGGTCTGCTTTATAAACTTCACCAATTCCTTCCTTCTAAATATTTCATCATCCTCCGATCCTATCTTTCTGATAGAGTATTTAAAATT
Organism: Euschistus heros; assembly: GCA_003667255.2. Classification (NCBI taxonomy): domain Eukaryota; kingdom Metazoa; phylum Arthropoda; class Insecta; order Hemiptera; family Pentatomidae; genus Euschistus; species Euschistus heros. The sequence goes on along the minus strand of RCWM02000686.1, from coordinate 32,894 downwards.
AACCATAATTCTACATACTCACCCACCTTTCCTCAGACTGCTGGTATTCCTCAAGGTAGTATCCTCGGTCCCATCCTTTATACCTTATATACAGCTGATACCCCAATTCATCCTAATACTACCTTACAACCTATCCCAGACACTCCAGTCACATATCATTTCTCTTAAAGAATGGTGTCATAACTGGAGAGTTAAGATACATCCCATTAAATAACCTTTATTCTACGTCGAAAACCTACCTCATCCTGTTCTCTTGTATCCTTTAATGGAGTACCATTAAATAATGTAGAACAGATAAGACATCTTGGATTTTATCTGCACAAGAGACTTACCTGGAATCCTCATACAAGATTGAAAAGACAAGAAGCTGCACGTTGATTTCGACTTCTACAACACCTACTTGACAAACGTTCAAATCTCCCGATTCACTACAAAAAACTCATCTATATGACGATTATCAGACCTATTTGGACTTATAGAGTTATGGGGTCTAGATTTATGGGGATCCACCAAACCACCGAATTCTTCCCGCATCCAATCACTCCAATCCAAAATCCTTCGAAAAATCCTAGATGCTCCTTACTTTGTCACTAATAAATTGATCCACAATGACCTTAATATCCCATATGTTGCTGATTTGGCACGAAACAGATACCTTTCCTTTCATAATAAACTCACTGCTCATCCAAATCCACTTGTTGCACAACTTGCTTCCCATTCCATTCCTGGCAATCCTCCGAAGCGTCTGAAAACAAGATGGCGTCGTGATCTTCTTTTGTGAATATTCATTAGAGTACTACCAATTTGTAGTTCCTCTACAAGTTTTATTCACGGTCTCATATATACCGCATATTTACTAGATGTGTTTTATAATACAGTTGTAAATTTCTATTAATAAAAGAATAAAAACAAAAACAAAAGAAACAGCTCAATTGTATGGTAAGATCTGCATTTTGTGTATTTTCCTGGAAATTGGACAGACATTCCATAAAAGTACCATCATATTAGGTTGGACTATTGACTTTGCATTGCATTATAATTTCAAGGTAACAAACACCGTTCAAGGAAATCTAACACTCCCGGACTATTTGGTCATGTTACGTAATTAAATATTGCATCAAATTAAGTATGAAGAGAAGATTTTACCCTCGATTATAGTTTTTGTTTTTCTGGATTCTTTTATTATAATGCGTCGCCGGGTACCGGGTGGCAAAGGGATTGAGGTAAGTTACCTCTCCCTATCAATTGCATTATAATTATCGATTCCTATCTTCTCATTAGTGGACCTCTAAGAACATTTTGTCTTATAACTCTTGAGGGTATAATAGCTCAGTAAGCCCATAACCACATGAAGTCAAAAGGGAGTTGTCTTCACGGAATTCATGTTCTGACAGCTCTGGAAGGTGATGGCCATTGTTCAGCTTGACGGGAGGACACGTGCAAGGGTTGTTCAATCCGATCAGTCTCCATCAGTCCCAGGTGACGTATGTTATTGGATATCCGATATAAGGTTCAGTTAGGTTACACCTATAGGTTGCGAAATCTGCCACAGAACACCTGTTTCGGGCCGCTATCGTCCACAGATCCAAAGAAAAAACGAATCTAAGGGAGAAGCTGAATAGAGGCCGGCGGAGAAGAAAAGGCTACCCACCCTACCTACCCTCACCCCGGCCACACTGTCACCTCAAGAAGTCGGGTTTTTTCTTCCAGGGCCTCATTGATAGAAGAAACCGAGAGGGCATTGTGATATCGACATGGAGTGTCATAGATCACTCCAAGAGGCGTGTAATCGTTTTTCGCGCTCCTTTTGTACACAACGAGTGTGTATTTTAAATCACTTCTCCTTCTTCGTGGTCTACCTCGACAAGTTTGAAAAACTTAATACAATGCTCTTAATCTATACTATTATATAAAAGGACAAGGCATTTTCGTTTGTGATCACTAACCGGGAAAACTATCTAACTAATCTGTTATATTACATTTTTATAGTTCCAGGAAGATTTAGCAATAATAAAATCTACGGATTTTCAATTAATTTGGTATAAAAAAGCGATAATATGTGGTGCGCCGTTAAGTTTGAAAATTCACCGATAGTTGGCGAGTGTCATTCTACAAATGAGGTTACAAAAGTACGGTGTTACAAAGAGCTTAAAATTGATATTAAAATTTACTTTAATTCAATTAAATTATTAAAAAGATTTAAATATTCGGAACGACAAATGGATCCCGATGAAGTTTAAAATCGAACGATTTGCGGTCAGTAGCAATCCGCAATTTACAATGGTGAAACTGAACCCATTGTACCAAATTTTAACAACATCATTTTCATAGTTCTAGGAATTTTAAACTATAATAAAATTTACAGTGATAAAAATTTAAATGTGCCATGTTGAATGGCAGAAGCGAGGTTTGCCACACCATCAGTTATAAATTAAAATCCTACATGATCAAATCAATAATATTATTTCTGCCAAATAAAAATTATTACAAAATCAAAATGTCGATCCTGGCTTTTTAATATTTTGTGTAAAAATTAAGTGATTAGCACTTATAATGCAGTCCTTTATCTGCAAGAGTTTCATACTAGCTCTGTCTATCTGGATTACCTATGTATACATTAAAATTGAACTTAGAAGTCAAATCATGTATTTGTGTAATATTAATACACCCAATCAGTGCAATTTTACCCAGGTTAAAAATCGCTATGTGTGAAAATATCATATTGTATACTTCGATACATCTCTTTAACGATAAACAAAATAAAACTTCAATTATTAATAAAAATTAACTATGTTCTTTACTTATGAGAGAGGGCGAATCCGCGATGGGGGATGCTAGTTGATGATAACTCTTAACTGATACAATATGTAACGCTATAAGCTATTAAATACAATTATACTTCTTAACAACACTCAATTTTAATTAAATTTAGTATTTTGTAATTTTAAAAAAAAAAATTTAATATTTAGGAAATATTGAAATTAAATGGAAAAAAAAATATATTAGGGCCATTGCCTCCCCCATTTTTATTTTTATTTTTTCCCTTATATGGTAAATGGACCGTTTAAAATTTACATGTTATTCTATGTGGGGGATAACAAAACATTTTTAATAAATTTAAAATTATTAAAATACAAGAAAAAAATAGAAAAAAGCATCTAGCCTACTAGAAACGTACGCTAATTATTATTTGTCAAAGACGATCTTTCGTATAGATGTGTTGTTATATTTTACTTTTTTCATTTATTTTCCTTTAGCGTGTAATTATATTTTCTATGTGATTTCTCATTTCTGACTTCCGATTATAGTTACCATTTGAAGTAACACATGAGCTCAATTTAACGTCTATGAGAATACATTAGCTATGCCTAGAGAAAATATTCAGCGATAGAAAGACCAAGTTGTCTTCCTTACGCAGATTTCTTTTTCTTTTTCGAAATTTACAGTATTTTTTAGTCTCCTACTAACTTTTTCCTAGTTATCTGTATTAATAAAATTAGTAAGGATTAATTCCAAAATTTCAGAATTCAATAAAAATACATCCTCAGCATTAAACCTTAGAACTATGCAAACTTCTTGTGCTGAAGATTGCAAAATCGACTAGACAATGTTTATTTTGAAAATGTCAATTCTAATATAAATTATTCCATTTCGGTTTATGCAGAAACCACGTGACACACACACTAAAACGCTTTATTTAGTCAATGATTTGTAGTAAATCCATATACATAATAATTTGCAACACTGAGCATGTTTTCCAAGCTATGTACGTACCACTAATGTATACTAATTTCTTAATATGTATCGAGAGAAGGAACATTTGCTCCCAACATTGTTAAGGTTAATGTATGGATACCCTTTGTTGATAGTGAGCAATTTTATTTTTTATTTTTTCTTCTTTTTTTTTTTTTATGGACCTTCAACTCAAAAACATTTTTTACGGTGCTGGTTTCGTTGAGAATAAAGGCGGTATTTAAGTTGTTATGTAGGGATTTTCAATAACTAAGATCGAAATAGTTTAATTTTAATTTAATCAACAAGGAAATACTTTTCAAATAAAATATGCAAAAATATTTTCCTTATAAAAAAACAAAAAAAACAACCTTAATATAAGCAGTGGTAATGCTACCTGTTCAGTGAGATTTACGACTAATTTAAATTCATGAGTATTCATCTATTAAATTCGTAATTATAGCAGTCTGTGTGTTAAATTATAATCTATAATTTAATAAAAAAAAAAAAAAAAAAAAAAAAAAAAAAGTATAAAGAAAAGTATAAGGCAGTTTCATTTTTCCAGTCGGATATTTTAACAATTACGAAGAATGCAGCCATCCATAACTTCTCTCTATTTTAACAATTAGTTTAAATTTGTCTCTTTGCTTTTTTTAATGTATTTCTTTCTTTTTTTTCTGAGATGATTTATTTAATTACTTTTAAACATTGCTTGAATGGAATGATTGTCGTTTCTACTATTAATTACTTATGAATGAAGCAGATTGTAATATAGTCCTCAACAAAAGCTGTTCCTTTTTTTTTTTTTTTTTTTCGTAATATACCAGGCCATTGCAAAAGGCCTTTGGTTTTTTTTTTTTATTAATTAAGATTTATTTGCTCTGTACCGTCTTTGTTAAAATTATATTTTCAATTCTACCTTTTCCAATGTAAATAATATTCTTTACTATCTTTAATATAGGAATTACCCTTCAATCTAGTCACTGCTAAACGTTCAAAGAAATTTGTTAAAATTATGAGGGTTGAAATTCAAATAAAGTCAATTTTAGTATATGACTTTAAACTTGGTTTGAAGGCAACCGAGACCACTCGAAAAATATGCTCCGTGTTTGGTGAGAAGGTACTCTCTGAGCATAAATTTCAATTTTGGATTTCAAATTTTGTCAATGTCAATTGCGTGCTTGTTCTGAAAGCCTTTGAGGACGATTTAAGAATTAATCTTAACTCTTGCTTGTTCTGAAATAAAAAAAATTTTTAAAATGGATAAATGGGCCTCACAGTTGCAACAGCTTCATCTTTAGCTTCTTGTGATAAAAAGTGTTTATTGCACGACAAAATGCGGTGATCATACCATTGGCCATCAGCTAATGAAGAACAAAAACACTTTCCAAAACCTGATCTTCACCCTAAGAAGATATTGCTAATTGTTTTTTCAACAAGCAAAGGCATTGTGCACTAAGAGCACTATATTAGTTTGCCATCAGTCTGAACTTCGAGAATTTTATCCAAATATGGTAAACAGAAAAGGAACCCATCAAGACAATGGTCGACCACATACTGCAAAGTTGACTAGGGATAAATTAATGGGAATTGAATGGGAAGCATTGCCCCACCCAAATTCTTCCGACCTTTCACACACCGATTATCACCTCTTCAGATCTCTGGACGATTGTCTTCGGAAGAAATTTTTTCATAACCAGCAAAGCCTAGAATTGGAATTAATGCATTTTTTTTTTACCAGCAAAGATCGATCATGTTTTAAAAACGGTATTACTGATCTTCGGTGGGATAAAGTTATTAGTTGTAATGGAGATTCTTTCAATGAATAAATAATTGGTTCATTAAATTTTATAATTAACCGAAAAAACACAGGACTTGTGAAGCGACCTGGTATTTTTTTTTAACCGAATATTACAATCTGCTACATTCAAGGGCTTATAATTAATAGGGCTGGTAATAAATGACCTATAATATTAAAATAATAAAATAAATGCAAGATAAAATAAAAAAGCTCTAGAAACAAAAATAAAAAGTGGCAGTGTTAATTAATACCATTTTCTATAAAACTAGCGACAGGAATTACGAACCCCTTTTTATCTAATACTTTCTTAAGGAGGTAGGTATTTTTAATGTAACATGAAATAGAGCAGTAGGTACGATTATATTTCCATTAATCCAGAACATTATTAGACACCCGTTTAACAAAATTAATCAAACAAATTATTTTGTAAAAGAATTATTTCCGTTCTTTATTTTTCTTGTAATTTTTGAAATTATTATTAAATCATTAATCGCTCACAAATTTTTGAATTAGTTTATGGGGCTCATCGAAGAAGATAAAGAAAATATTTTGTTTTTTTTTTCTTTTGTTATTCCGAGAACGCTACGATCTATCAGATTTAGATCGATCTTGGACTCTGATTTGCATAAGTTAATACATAATTTTCACATTTCGATACAATTGTCGGATACTTAATATTAGAATCATCAATTAAAATATTGCAATCTAGTCTGTAAATAATAATAATAATAATAATAAATAATAATAATAAAGCTTAGAATAAGGGGAAATAATGAAATTGGAAAAACTAAGCTTCGCAACAAGAAATAATTATAACAAACCTACTCTCCAACGCATTATCACACATAACGCATTATAAGACACTACAAAACACTGTGATAAAACCAGTAATTCTGTACAGTGATGAACCAGTAATTCGAAATGTTTTTCTAGACTAGAGAATGTTACTGAAAATAGAGAGAAGAATCTGGAGAAAATTTGTGGCCCCAAGAAAACACAAGAATGCTACAAGAAGATAAAAGATGGGCACATGGTAAGAATGGACCAGGAAGACTAAATAAGAAAATCTGACAAAATCCTCTGACAAAGGGAGGAAACAGATAAAATGCTAGATAGAGAACAACACGGAAAAAATTAAAATAAATCAAGGGTGTTGTATAAAATAAATAAAAACGGAAGGGGTATTGCGTATTCGAATAAAAGGAAGCAAAATAATGCAAAAATGATGAAAAAATACAGGAAGAAAAGTAAGGTGAATATGAAAAACGAAAAGAAATGATATTCGTGGTCTTAATAGGCCGTTTCCTGAAATTGAAAAAAAAAAAAAAAAAAAGAAGCAGTTCACCGTGAGAGGCCTATGATTCGGAGATCGCTAAACTATCCCGAATAGAACAAAGAGCTTCATGGAAGACCTGAGTATTGGTGTAAGGGACGTGGCTGTGTTTGCAGAAAATATTATACTAGACTCCCTGGGAATAATCCATCACCACATATATAGTAACTGATGGTTTGGAAAGTGTAAAAGGAAAGAAAGGGAAGAAAAGTATATACAAATATATATTGCATGATTATCCTAGCTGTAAAGTTATATAGTTATTGTTATTTTATTTTATAAACAGTTTTATTTTTTTTTTTGTGTAGTTGTATTTTATATTGTTAGCTATAAGATTGGATGTTATATTTTTAATATTTTTTTTTTTTTAACTTTAATTTTATAATTAGCATGCGATCAATCATTTTAACATTTAGATTTTTATTTTTTTAAAAAATGACTATTATGGGTTGTTTTTTTTGTTTTTTTGTGCTATATTTATTTATAAAGAAAATAATATCCGATGTCCAGCACAGATTGATAAAGTATGCTGTGTATTTAGCAATTTAGCAATTAGCAATTGGCCAACACCGCTTGATAAAGTGTTTCTCTCTGTAATTTCTTGTGGATTATTTATTTATAAGAAAAAAAAAAATAAAAATAAATATGTTGACAATAATCAGTTATTACTTAGATGTGTCACATGTATCGATTTATCGAAACCTATGGAAAATGGCCGATAAGAAGAGGGTCGGGAGAGATAAGACAGATGGATGATCCCCCACCAGCCCTGACCAGGGGCATGTTGAGGGGGCTGGAGGGGGTTGGGTTGGGGGTAGATCGTAGGGGATGTTGTCACCCTTAGTGTTACCATGGCTACCAAACAGGACAGGCCAAGGATTTTCAGGCCTTGGGACTCAGACGAAGAGATCGCTGCACCGAAGGTAAGCACTGAGTTGATGAACAACATTTGTTGCATTATTGCATTATTGACTTTTATTTTTTATTTAGAAAATAAATGTAAATAAACACGAAGGCATCAATAATATGGTGAATTCTTATAAAAAAATATTTTTCTATATTTAAATGTTACTTGATTTAATCAATATCTGTGTCAATATTTTAATAATAAAACCAATTGTTGGGGTTGATATTTAAAAATTAAAATGGGTATAAATATTAATAGAAATTATTCAAATTTTTAATGGAAATAATCTGAGGAATCAGTATTTATAAGTTTTCATATCCACGGTAGATATTTACAAATATAATTTATTGTTCCTGCCTAATTATGTCGATATTAACAAATTTTATTTAATCTATAAAGATATTCTAACAAACTGCCTCTTAACATTAGCTAAACAGAACTTTATTTCTTATGCATTTGTTACTGATTAAGACGTTGTTTCTGTTGTATGGCTAATATTTAAATTATATAAAATCAGTTTAATATTGGACATATAATAACAGTCAAGTATGAAATAAATCTATCTTCAACTAAATTTAATGTACTTTATTCAACAATTACTTGATCATAAATAAATTAATGAAAACATATGTATGTTTATAACAAACGGAAATAAACCTAAACCCAAAACGATGCAATCGATGATTTGTACAGAAAATATGAATAATCCCGCTGATACCATTGTTTTTATAAATACGCTTCCTTTACAGGTGGAAGAACTTCGTGTACCGCCTCCAGATTCTTTTGAAAGCTATTGGGCAGCTTGTATCGCTGCAGAAGTTGCTGCGGCTACCACCGCCCGTCCTCCAGCGACCAAGCAAAGACCGAAAAAGTTCAGGTGTCCACATTGTGATGTAGCATTCAGTAACAACGGGCAGCTCAAAGGACACGTCAGAATACACACTGGTATATATAATAATGATAATTATTTTTAAATAAATTATTTTGACTATATTAAACATAAATATATTACTGATGGGGCACTCAGAAATTAGGAATTATTAGAATGATTTTAGTTCAAATCCTTAAGCATCTTCAATTGATATCATTTAATATTTCGCTATTTCAGCTGATAACCAATGTAAAATGTATTATTTATTCATTAATTTATCATCTATATACAAATATCCTTAAACAGTTTCTAAGATTGCAAGATTGCGTGATTATTTCCCATGTAATACCCGTTCAACTTTTAGTTTCATTCCTCATTCTTTCCCATTAAAAATGTTAAGGATGCTTAGTATACTGCTGTGTAGTAATACTATGTTGCTGAAGAGGTTAATTCCTTAATAAGATTCAGTTTTTATCCTCGGCACTCTCAAATACACTTACTGGTGTTAAGAGATATTTATTTATTTGAGATTTTTCGAGCGTAAAACATCAGTGTCATCAACACTCGTTCGATCTTAATAGAAAGTTAATTTCATTTATTTATATTGAATGATATAGTTTTTCTCTGTAAAGGAGAGGTATCACTTTTTCATCGTTTCCCAGAGCCATTGAGATGTCTCGAGATATTCCCGATTCAGTCAACCTTTTGGTGTAGTTAGGCCACTCGTAAAACATATAGGATACAGAAAAACCATTACCACACATTTCACATTTGGGAGGATCCTCTTTGATTATACGGTGAAGGTGTGTAGTTCTTATATGGCCAATTCTTATTTGCGTTAGGATCACTTCTTCTTTGCAATTGGTACGGCATGAACTGCTCCATGGTTGTACGTCCTTCCTTATTATCTTGAGTTTACTTGGATGGCTGCGATTCCATAATGTCAGCCACTCATGGGATATCGTCTCTCTTAGTGGGCGTGCAAATTCTGATGATGTTAGAAAGGTTTTGCCAGATCCTAGGAAGGCTAGAGCTTCTTTTGCTGCTTTATCAGCCATTCCGTTACCTCTTATACCGATATGACTGGGCGACCAAATGAAGTACAGCGATTTTCCTCCATAAAGTTTCTTGACCAGATCTAGAACGCAATGTATGGATATTAACGCCCTAAGTGAGTCTGACACCAGTACAATATATTCAATGGCCTAGCTCAAGGAGTATCGTAAAGCCATGGCGAAGGCATTGATTTCATTCGTATAAATACTGCAAAGTTTGTCTAACTTACAACTATGGTGTTAAGAGTTAAGGTGGAGCTTTGTCCAACTTATCCAAGCTTTCGACGCCACAACCTTAGTATCTCTCTATTACAATTAAAATTTAAAAAAACCTTCTTACATTTATGACACCCTTGTTCTTCGTTTTTCCATTCATCTTCTGCATACCAGATCTTATCCGATTGATCTTTAAATCCTTTTCATCGGTCTACCTCCATTGAAAAATCATTTACTATTCGCGCTGTCTTATAATGCTTCTCAATCACTTTATTTTAACACCAATTACCATTCACCACCAATTATCAACCTTCCGAAAATACGTAATAATGTATGAGTATAAGGATGTCTTGTATATAAATTCAAAGATCATTTTCTAATTTTAATCCCTAACCTTTACATTTATAATTATTTTATTTTATTATCGACTGATTTATTTAACTGAATCTTACTCAGCTACACAATAATACCACTATATTCTACTTTCATGTTATTCTTGGTGAACAAAATGGTAAAATAAAGATTATATTTTCATTATATTTCAATTACCATTCCTTTTTTTTTTTTAATTATTATCTCTCAAGAAAACCTATTTTTAGTTACTTGGTAATCAATTATTGTGAAACATTGATTATAAATGACCTAGTCACTGCATTAAATTTCAAAATAAATTTTAAAACGAGGAAAGCAATATTTAAAAAAAGTATTTTTCCTTCATATTTATTATTATTATACATATTGTCATTGTTGCTTTATTTATATATAATATGTTTAATTATTAGGAATGCAATATATGTCAAATCTATCATTTGTGTTTTAAAGAAATCAGAATATTTTTTATTAATTTATTCAGAAGGCTTTCAGTAAAATCTTCCAACTGAAGAAATTAGTGACATTTTTTTTTTTTTTTATATATAATTACTATACTAGGAAAATAAATAGGTGTTCAAAGTATAAAAAAAGAGAACAAGAAATATATTTACAAACAGTACGTTGTACATTATATTATTATTGATTCAACTATAAACTATAAACAATAATAACAAAATAAAAGTTCTAGAGCCATCGATATAATATTTACATTTACCAAAAAAGAAAGATCCGCACTCTCGAACAAATAAGTGTGGTAAAGCCTTACAGATTGATTTGAAGATAAAAAAAAAAAAAAAAAAAATTTATTTTATGCGGGTAATCTAAATCTAATGTGAAATCAGTTTCATTTCTTATGAGATATCCCAGATATAAGAGATCATTATTATAATTCCGAAGATATTCCATCTTGTACCATAAGATAAGAATTAATAGTAAAATTAATGTGAAATAGGTCTCATTGTCAGTTTAATTTCCTTTCCTAACATTTTTTCATAAGGTAAACGGGAACATTCGAAAACAGGAAACTAGGAAACAAATTTTTTTCTAAGGATTATCAGTTGGGTTGTGTTCGAGATACGGATTCAGTATCAATCGACAAGGAAATTAGTTGAGTACAAACAGATGAGGTTTTGTTATGGAAATGAATTAGACTTCCTTAACCGGACCTCTTTGAAAATATCGTTGCGTTTTACATGATTTTCACTAAACTCTAATTCCATCAATTTAAAGGGTCTAACATTATAATGATATATACGGACAATGATTGAGGTATTTTTTTTGTAATCTATACTCTTATACATAAGGAAAAGCCATGTTTTGTTTGTGATCACTAACCACGAAAACAACTGAACCAAATTTTAACATCATCTCCACAGTTCAAGGAAAGTTTAGCAATAAAAAGATTTAAAGATTTATAATTATATTGCCATAAAAAAGCTATAAATATGTGGTGACAGCGAAGTTTGATAGTCGGCCGATAGGTGGCGAGCACCATTCGAGAGACGTTACAAAGATACGGTATTATTTAGAGTTAGAAATGTATGATAAAATTTAATTATTTTCAATTCAATTGTTATTAAAAAAAGCTATAAATATATGGAGCGACCAGTGTGGAACCCAGTGTAGTTTTATGATTCGATCGATATGTGGCCATTCTGCAACAAAGTTTGCAATGTTAAAACTATGGTAAAAACCAACTGCACCAAATTTAACTACAACATCTTTATTGTTCTACGAAGGTTAATAATAATAAATTTTACTATAATAATAATTAAAATGTATAGTCTGGAGTGCCACATTGCCACATTGTCATGTACGTTTATGGTTAGAATTTTAAATCCAACCAGATGAAATCAATAAAATATGTGAGAAATTGGATGTTTAATTATGTTTTTATGTACTCTTCAAACACCACAATCAAAACAATTTTTGCTAGTATAAAAATTACTGTCATGCGTGAAAATATCATTATAGAACTCCAATGCAAAATTTTTGTCGATGAGATTCAATTATTAGTTGAAATAATATTAGCTCTTTTTTTTTATGAAAGCGGGCGAAGCCACCTCGGGGTATGCTAGAAATAATAAAAAATTTTCAAATTTGTATTACATTAACCTTTTTCTTCTTCTTTTTTTTTTAAGGAGAGCGACCGTTCCGCTGCGAAGCTGAAGGGTGCGGTAAAAGCTTCACCCGTAACGAAGAACTGACCCGCCACAAACGAATCCATTCAGGCCTTCGACCATTCCCTTGCGAATCCTGCGGGAAGACCTTCGGGAGGAAGGACCACTTGAAGAAGCACGCAAGGACTCATATCCCTCAACCAGCGTATCTCATTCCTCCGCCTCTTATTGTCTATCCTTATCTATACGGCTATTGAGTATAGATAATAGATTGAGTAGGCAAGAACAAGTACCGCCATACTGTTGTATAAAAGGTAGCAGGAAAACATTGAGTTGATAGCTAATATGGACCATATACTTCAGTGCCTAAACAAAATAGTGTACAAAGTAGAATCATTATACTATCTTGTGGAACACCGTATGTGCCATAAAAAAAAGTGCCAAAAATACAAATCTAGCTAACGAGAATCAATTTATACTTTTTTCTTTAGTGATATATTTCTTTTTACTTACTTAGTAATCAAAGATTAATTAAAAATAATTTCTTTATGACTGTAACTATTCTAAAGTAATTTTAAGGATGCTGTGATATTGACTATTCAAAGTGAATTATTAGGACAAAATTGTGATATATACGACTTGATATTTATGTTAGAATTATGCTTATAGTATTTTTTCAAAGTATGTTTTGAGGTTATGTAATTTTTAAAACATTTATGTTTAATATTTTTCTGTATATATTTATATGTTGATAAGGTTTATTAAACTGTATTCAATTAATTGCATAATTTTATCCCATGTTATCCTTGGAAAACAATATAAATTACTTCTACTCAATAGCATTTAATAAAGTATATTAAAATTTATAATAGAAATAATATGAAAGGGTCCCCACCCCTTTGGTTAAAATCAACGTAGAGGGGGTTGAGAGGAATAAAAGAAGTATCAAGATGGCGGCTGGTTACATGAGTCATTGTGGTTGGTTGTATTCAATAGGGCGCTACAATAGGGAAAATACCAACTCCCCTTTTTAACTTATAGAATTATTATTATCCATTATATGTTATTAGTATCTATTTATAGATACTATAACATTTTTTTTTAATTTACAATTTATTGAAATTTACAACTGTACAAAATATATACATCAAGTGAATGTGTTGATAACGATTACAATAACATGCCGCCAACACTTGAAAAGAACTACTCATCAGTAGCACTTCAATAAAAATCTACACAAGAAGATCTCTAGGTCATCTTCTTTTCAGGCATCTTGGAGGATTATCGGGAATGGAGTGGGAAGCAAGTTGAGAAAATAGTGGATTTGAGTGGTTATGGAGCTTACTGAAAGGATAGGTATCTGGTTTGGGCTAAATCAGCATCATATGGAACATTAAGAGGTTTATGGATTAGTTTATTGGTGAAAAAGTAAGGAGCGTTGAGAATTTTGGATTGTAAGGATTGGATACGGGATGAATTGGATGGTCCATATTGGTCTAATCACTGTCATGTAAATGAGTCTTTTGTAATTAATTGGGAGCTTTGAACGTTTGTCCAGTAAATGTTGAAGTAGTCTGTAACAACGACCTGTTTCTTGTCGTTTTAGTCTTGTATGTGGATTCCAAGTAAGACGTTTGTCCAAGTGGAGTCCTAGGTAGCGGATCTATTCAACTGGGATTAGTGGAATATCATTAAAGGATACGGTAGGACAGGCGGTTGTAGGTTTACGACGAAGGAACAAAATTTTAATAATAGATATTATATAATAAGAATTTATCTACGGTTTGTGAAATGAAATCATTGGTTACATATCGTTCATTCAACTGTAAAATACAGAATGTAAAAAAAAAAAAAAAAAAAAAAAAAAAAAGAACTGTTTTGTATTACTTTATGCTTCAGCGAATTCTCAAAACCCCGTATTTTTACATTCGAAACTTTGCAGCTGTAAAGACGAAATTTTGTAAATTCACAAATATTTGATATTTGTAATATAAAATTGACAAATGCGCTAAGTTTCTTTTCTAATAAATTTAAACATATATATTATAAAGATCAGAGATGGGCATTGCTTAACCGGTGATTGTCACTGTGAAAAATAATTGTGATCAAGGGGCAGAAAAGCTTTAAATAAATGTTTTAAAAATTAATATTAAGTAATGGTCAACTAGAACTATGAAAAAAAAATTCTAATTACTAATATGAATTGGTTAAGTAGAAATATATTTAAAAGCACAATTACCCAATTAGCTAATTCACAAACATTTAATTAGTAGTCTAGAATGATAAAAATCATTATTCAGTTAAAAAAAATAAATAATTAACAACTATTTAACGATTGCCTACTTGATAGACAAGAATTTATAGAATTTCTCATCGGTTTCTCTATAACCTGTTGATAAATACATAATGGTCTTCATTCTCAATGTCAAATTTTTTTTTTTTCTCAATTTCAAAATTTTCTTTACAAATTTCGTATTGTTTTCTCTTTAAAAGCGCTTATATAATTAAGGTATATAACTAAATGAATAAGTAAGGGTCACAGATGTAATGTCAACCATAAACAAAAATAGTAAAAAATATCGTGATAATTTTTACGATTATATAAATAAACCAAGTAAAATCTATTTATACTCTTGTTAACAAGGAAAATCTTGAAATGGACAGGACCATAACTCAAATATTGCATGTTTATAAAACGGTTATGATCAGTTCAAAATTCATATAAAATGACATAATTTAACAAATTGAATCCTGTATAAAGGTCTAAACTCTAATGAAAAGATACATATCTCAAATGCTTAAAAAATCTAAGAAATTCCATTAAGTAGTACAGTAAGAATCCTCATTTTTAGAAACACCTGTAATATAAAATTTTAATGTATTGTGGACATTATTTCAGGAAAATATTTTTAATGTCCAATGGAAATAGTAAGGAGAGAAGGATCAACTGGTAAATGAATCTTAAACCCTTGCCAGAAACATTTCACTTTGTGACATTGATATAAATGGAGTTGTTAAGTGATTTACCCTGTTTTAAATATCATGAAATTTATATTATCATAAAGGGAAAACAGCATTTTTGTTATTAAAAAAGTAATTATACTATCCATAAAACGACTTTTTTAAATATTTACATCATGATAAATTATATGAAAAATTCCAAATAAGTCTATTTCTAGGTTATGAATTATTTCATAGAATCCAATACTGTAAATAATAAAAAATATACATTGCAATATAACCCAAGATTTTTTTTTCCTTAAATAAGTACATAATAAAGAAAAAAACCAGTGCGATCGTAATAACAACTTCTGTTGACATTAACAACACTTAATTCACTTTATTAAAAAGGAGCAAACCAAGAATTGTTACTGTAAATTTATAAGCTGTTGATTTGGATATTTCTTCCGTAAAGGAACCCAGTTAAAATAAATGACAAATTATCACTACAAACATTTAAGGAAGCTCTGATCTGACTCATCTGACTCACTTAACAGCAATTAGTATTGTTAGATGTGACAATCATTACGTTCATAAAAATAATCTTTAAAAATATAAAGACTAAAAAAGGAAAAAAATAAAAATTAGAGCTAAAATTGAGTTACAAACAAATTATATATAAAATACATAAAAATCTTGACCTAAGAAGCTCGATTTGTCTCACCACTTACGGTGGGCGACTGAAAGGGAATAAACAAATAAATAATTTTTGCTTTGTATGATTGTTTGTTAGGGTTTATCTCCTTTATGTACTCCAACCATAGCAGAAAGGAATTTATGTTTTTTATATACTACAAATAGATATATTTATATATTTTTCAATAATAAATATAGCTAAGAGATCTCTTCTTACTTGAGCCTAATTTTTACATGGTATATGTTTCCATTCATAAACGTAAAATCCCTCTAATCCCGTCCGAATTCGGGAAACTGGAATTCGGGATTAAACAACATTTCTTTAAAATGTAGATGAAAAATATTTAAGCGTCTTTTCATTCTACTCTTGGACGCTCTTTTTCCTTCGGATTAGTTTTATTTCAATTTTTTTACTTAAATCAAAATTTTAGGAACCGATATACAAAATATAAACGAAACAAAATATTTTTGTGATTAATTTTCAAAATTTACCTATAGCACGGTATGGATCAGAAAATAAACCATATTCAATTAGTGTTGTAATATATACATACAGAGTTTTACCATATCAACTTTAAATTCTAGTCAGTACTATAAAATAAATATAAACATTTAATTTTTCTCATATATAAAATTTCTTGCAAACTTACATGTGTTTGTGCCCATAAAATATGAAAAGTACTTGACGTAAATATGATAAATATGAAATATGATAAAACTTGACGTTTTATTCTTAAATAAGATTTTTTAATAAACTTTTTATCCTGAATTTATCATGGGCATCAAAAGTTCCAAAAGTGTATCGATAGGTTAAAACAAAAAACTGTATCTAACATTCGACATTCTATTAACATTACACCTTGTATATGAACATGCAGCTTCCGGATGTTTTACATATTTACTTAGGGCTATATGTGATCCAAAATAAATTCATAAAAATGTATTTGTAATTTATAAATTTTAACCAAATAAATTGATCATTCAAATGTTCATTTAATCTGTGAAGTCTACTTACGCTGATGACACATGTGTGTTATCAGTAAACAATGATCCCTTCATTGCCTCTCAAACACTCCAATCCCATATCCTAAACCTTCAAGAATGGTGTCAAAAATGGAGAATCAAAATAAATCCAAACAAATCCCACCAAATAACCTTTACCCTTCTTCGTAAACCTACGACATCCTGTCCTACAGTATCCTTTAATGATATTCCACTAATCCCTGTTGAACAGATAAGCTACCTATGACTCCACTTGGACAAACGACTAACTTGGAATCCACATACAAGACTAAAACGACAAGAAAACTGCCCGTCGTTTCCAGACTACTTCAACATTTACTAGACAAACGTTCAAAGCTCCCAATTAATTACAAAAGACTCGTATACATGACTGTGATTAGACCTTTTTGGACGTACGGAGTTGAGCTTTGGGGCTCCACT
Source organism: Euschistus heros (assembly GCA_003667255.2). Taxonomy (NCBI): domain Eukaryota; kingdom Metazoa; phylum Arthropoda; class Insecta; order Hemiptera; family Pentatomidae; genus Euschistus; species Euschistus heros. The sequence continues at coordinate 15,408 of RCWM02000686.1, read as the reverse complement.
AAACCATCCAATTCATCTCGTATTCAATCCTTACAATCCAAAATGCTCCTTACTTTGTCACCAATAAACTTATCCATAAAGACCTTGCTGATTTAGCCCACACCAGATACCTATCCTTTCATAGTAAGTTCCATAATCACTCAAATCCGCTAGTTTCTCAACTTGCTTGCCACTCCATTCCTGATAATCCTCCGAGGCGTCTGAAACGAAGATGGCCTAGAGACCTTCTAGTGTAGAAGTTTTAATTCGGTTTTCAACCTATTCACTTGATGAGTTTGTAAATAAATTTAAATAAATAACTAATTATCATGAATTTTCACTTTATTATTGCATTTTATATCTCACCTTTCGGTAATTATTACTATCCTGAAACTATTTTTATTTCAAATTTATAAACAGAAATAATAGTAAAATGATTTGCGATAAGAATGATATATTTGCGATTTTTTTTCAAATGTTTACATAATGATAAGGATATAAATATTCTGTTGTTGTTTTTTTTTAATTCCTTGTCTTAATTATTTTTCTGCTTATGTAATAAATTTCTATTTACTTTTTAATGTTATTTATAGAAAAATGTTTCTTCTCTGTTTAGGCTTATGCACTAATGCATTTTTCACAATCATGCTCAACTGTTTGTACAAGAACATTGCTGTGGAAATCCACTAGGTTTTTTTTTTTTTATATCTGTGAATCAAGATCTATGATATGACACATGTAACCTTGATAAGAAGAGTTTAGTTTCTTTCTGTCAGAAGCGTGCCGGCAGTTGTGAACTATAGACGTATTGTGTGAATCATTCAGTTTGTGAAACATCGCAATAAATTTGAAATTGTAAGAACATTGAAGGCCCAGAAGAGTCGAGAATTCTAATCATGCCTAGCAGAATCCATATCGAAAAAAATCATGATGTATGTGAGTAATTGGTTTAAATATAAGCCTTTTTAAATTATTTTATTTTATTTTTTTTTTTTTTAGAAAAAAAAAAGGATTTGATTTTGAACATCATATATTAGTCCATTGGTATTTCAGAATCGTTCTAAAAAATTAATAATAATAAAAACGGGAACATCTAAATTTTATTATGAATAAAATAAACTATAAACAATCTCATTTTTTCATTTATCTTAGCAAACAATTTATATGAAGGAACACTTTCAACTGTTATTTAAAACAAAAGTGAAATCTGAAAATATCGTTATATTCCTTTAATTTATTCATTAAGTTTTTTTTCCTCAATAAAATTGGATCGGTGAGTGCAGAAAAAATAAGCCACAAAAATACCAACAGCGTAAGCCCGCATTAAATTCGAAATTTTCCAACGTCTAATTAGTATGGAAATTGGGCAATTTTAATTTGCAGCTTACATGCATGTTATAACAAAGGGAAAAAATTGTTTAATTATTTGCAAATTTGGAGGAGTTTTATACTTTTTTCTCTCTCATGAAAATGTGAAAATCCAGACTTAGGTTGTTTCTGCACTTACCTATTCAATTAATAGCTAAAAATTATTGTCATAAATTGATTTTTTTTTTATTATTACTCTAGACCTCTCGCCAACCGACGTTTATTTAGACACCTAGACCAATCTTTATGAGATAAAAAATTTCATAGTCAAATTTCAATAGAACATGCGTTTAAATGAGATTAAAATAGTAAATACCTCAAACGTCTATTCACAGGGCATAGGAAAGTTATTAACTCGTTGGCAGAAATCTATTGATACTATTTGTTTTTTTTTTGAATAGTTAAAAAATGTATATATAATTTGTTTTGTATTTTATATTTTAAAACCAGGGACCTGCATTAACTTCCGGACAACACTGTATATAGCAAATTTTGAGAAATGTATACAAAATTTTTTTTTATTACATACTCGCTTCGAAGGTTTCGAATTAACCTACTTCAAAAAAGAAGGTGCTCACTTCAAGAATTCTCATTATTTCATTTGACTTCTACTGCTATAGATGTAGATACCAACAGCATATCCACCAGTAACATTGGCATGATTATGAGAACAATATAGTCTCGAAACGTCGCCAAATTAGTTGTTTTTATTTATTGACTGAACCTCAAGATATATATATATATATATATATATATATATATATATGTGTGTGTGTGTGTGTGTGTGTGTGTGTTGTGTGTGTATATATATATATTGTTCGCGCCAATCGTGAGGGGGGGGGGAAAGGAGAAAACTTTAATATACCGTATATTGACGCACTATATGGATCTCTAGGTAACTAGCCCTTATCTGCGCTAATCCCTACTAGAATATTCCTCTTTCTTCTAGCATCTTCGTTCAGTACGCACCTATTCAAGTTCTCCAAGACCTCATGGTCTTCCATCGTTATTTTGACCAAGGCAAAATAGCCTTCCAGGACCCTATTCTTGTTTTAAAAGTAATTTTATTTCCCGTGCCAGTCAGTAAAGATTTAGTTCTACCCTTAATGAGTGGTGATATAAGAGGATACATATATGTATGTATGTATGTAGTATATATAAAAACTGACTTGGAGCTTCTGAGTGCCTATCTTATTCTGAATAGGATCCCATGAGATTAAGGGATCAAAACATTTTTTTTTTTTTTTATTTTTTTTTTTTGGTAATACGGGTTTTAAAAATAATTTTCTCAACCTAAATAGATCTAAAATATTATATCTATGTTAATAAATATAAATAGGTTATTAATATATTATGAATAATATATTCAAACTGCTGATGTATTTAGAATTAAAGCACTATTTAATATTTTTGTGTGTTTTTAGAACTGAACATGAATTTCTGACATATAAAAAATATATAATTTTTCATAATATAAATAATAAATTCCTAAAATGTCAAATTTTCTTCTATGATTTTTTTTTTGTTCATTAAAGTTAGCTCAATGAATTGAGTGTCACAAATGAGAATTCTTGAAGTGAGCAGCCTCAAGAAGTTTATTTAACACATAATAGTAAAAGCGAAGAAATTTATCTACTATTTATATATATATATATATATATATATATATATATATATATATATATATATATATAATTACTATCCCCCATCGCGTCTTTGCCCGCTCTCGTAAGTAAAGAAGTTAGATAGTTGTAACTAAAAATTGAAGTTTTATTTGTTTATTGATAAAAATTTTGTATTGAACTATGTAATTGAACATTATTTCTTCAATTTATTTACAAGCAGCAGTTATTTTTAACCTGGTTAAAAGTGCTCTGATTAGATGTTTGACGAGTAAATGTATAATTAGACATCCACTTTTCAATTTAATTGTATGAGTTGATAATCCAGATGGACAGAGACTAATAAGAAACTTACGGATAATGGACTGCAATATTAGTGATTACAACTAAAGGCGCGTGAATAATTTTTGATTTTGTAATATTTTTTATTTGATAGAAATAATTTTATTGATTTCATCTGGTTGGATTTTAATTTTTAACCATAAAAGTATACGACGGTGTGACAAACCTCGTTTCTGCCACTTTAAATTACGCATTTAAATTTTTATTATTGTCAATTCTATTATTAATAAAAATAGTAAAACATTTTCCATCCGTCATGTAGCCCATCGTCTTGAGAGGATCAAATTGGTTATTCATCCTGAAAACATTTCACTTGAGGTACGCATGATGGTATAGAAAGATCAATACAATTAGGGTTGATGAATTAATTGGAATTATTGCATTAGAAAACTAGTTTCCAGTGCTAAATATTCAACTTGAGTTGAATCTATCTGTAAACATCAACTAATCTTCTCATAAATCAAATGTCATGAAAGTGGTAAATAATTGATAAATTCCGAATTGTATTAATCCTCTTTTTATAAAATTCGACATGGAGTCCTGGCAACGGCCAGCTTCTCTACTCATGCTTGAGTGACTGTGCTATAGCGCTCTCACTCAGTCTATATTGGTATTATCTACACCAGTGACGCAGCTGAGAGAGAAGCGCTGGGTTCTCTCAGGACCTGGCTTGTCCCTCCATAAGTGGAGGTACAAGTCTCGTTGGGGGATCCCTCGGATTTGTATATATTGTAATAAAGTATAAATGTATTTTTAAGATTAATTTAATTTTTTTTTCTATTGTATTATATATTATACGGAGATTATTTATTTATTTTATTTTGTATCTTTTCTTTGTATTTCATTCTTGTAAATATTGTGTGAATGGATCATAAGCCATCCATATTACTTATTGCCCACATCGAGGCAGATTGTAATACTTTTTTTAAATAAATGTTTTAAAAAAAAAAAAAAAAAACGTTTACTTCAAATCATTTTAATAAACCAAACTTACCAAAAAGGGGGGAAAAAAAAAAACATTCGTATATAGCGAAATTGAATAAATTATACAACTCGACTTATTCTACCGAAATAATTAATCATTTTCAATATTTAGATATCATTCAAGAATTGTGTAATATCTTAAAACGCCTGGGATTTCTCGTCCTATAGGAAAATTCGGGATATAAATTATATTAAATAAATTTCTCCCCTGCTGAAAAAAAAAAAAATAGACCATTTATAATTTACTGATTTTTTAGCCTCTGCGTTTGATAAGGAAACTGTCGGCAAAGTTTTGATCCGAGCAACATCAACAGAAATAGACCGTGTCAAAAAGCCCCAAAACTTAAAATATGTTGACAAAACGTTACTTTTTCATTCGAACGAATATAGTCCCTGAACATTAGGTCCTAACGACAAATGTTTTATTACAAAAAATATTCTCCATTAAATTACTGATATGGAAACTGTCTTCAAATTTTCGATGCGAGCAACACCAAAACAAAAACAGAGTTAGTGTGTCAAAATGATACTTTTTTGAGTGTCAAAATGAAATGTGACACAAGAAAAAAACAAATTACAAAAGAAAACTACTGACCCTCGCCAAAACGACAAATACTTGTCAAAAATTATTTGAGTAAAATCTAAGCTTAACGTAGATAGAACATATGGTTTGATTAATAATCAAAATAATCATTAAATATCTATTTGGATGTTTGAAATTAAGATAATTATTTTTATTTTTTTTTGTACATTTGACGAAAATGGAAAAAAAAATATCCAACTATTTAATTAGAAAATTTCTAAATGACGTTTTTTAACAACCTCATTTATTTTAATTACAAACGCCAATACTCACGTTTTTTTTTGTTGGTTTTTTTTTTAAATAAAAATAAACCTCTACTTCATCAAATATAGGATATTCCTTAGTTTGATAAAAAAAACAAATACCCTGTTTAAGTCTTACGGTTTGATTGAGGAAGTATATGATAAGAAAGTGTATAGCTGTTCGATTGCCTTAGTGGGTATTTTACATTATTCCTTGATTTAAGCATTTGCATTTTTTCAAGACGTTAAGGCCTCAGGTCAATATAATAACAAAAAGCATCCCTTTTTAATTTACTATAATTGTCTTATGTGATTTCTGGCCGATGTGTATGAGAACAAATGTTTCATGTCTCAGTTCAACCGTACGGTGTATTTAAATTATTAAATAAGAATGTGAATAAATAAAGAAATATGATTCGGATGATTTATTCTTATGAGCGAGTTATAGTATGCAATTGAATAGCACTTGGTTATGGTTCAAATGAACATCGAAGTGCACGAAATCAATCAACATTAGCCATACCAAAATGACAAGAATGTTATTATCGTGTAAGAAGATTAAAGGAATCAGAAGCATCGTGGAGTTTCTTTGAAGAAATTATGATAAATCGTTTTCTTAAACCTGATAACAACAAGCGGCTATTATATCAAATCCTAACTTGGAAACATTGTATTATAAATAAATACGTCAAAGCTTCATCTACAATTATCAATACCCTTCAACCTTTTTATATTTACAATACGCTTCAATTCAGATCAGGGGAGGCGTGGTAGCTCAGTGGGGAAGGCACTTGGCTACCATGCTCCCGGGCCCGAGTTCGAGTCCAACTAAAGGCAGAAAATTTATTTTCTGTTATTTCGGCCGTGGATCGGATTAGGGGTCGGGAGACCCTCCTGAAGTGGGTGGGAGGCCCAGCCTTCTAAAAAAGTGGGGGTACCCTTAATTGAGAAAAAAACCTGGCGGCTGAGCGTGAATTCTGGCTAAATCACCTCCTTTCACAACCGTTGGCTAAGAAAAAACAGTACAGCCTACCCTAAGCACTGAACCCGAGACCCTTCAGGGTTGTGAGTGGCACAGGTTTTTTCAATTCAGATCTGCAGTTAATTTAATACATACAAGATCCCGTCTTTTTCTGATCTGTATACCCCATCCTATAGAACTTCAACATTCCAACGCTTCTTCCTCTTCCACTCACCAATCCTCTGGAACTCTATTCCTCCTCACATCAGACAAGCTAAATCCCTGAAAACATACAAATACATTTATTTTCAATACCTCCTTCTCATCCAAGCTGACGCTTGTTAGCTATCTACCTACTTAGTCGAAAATTGTAATTGCATTGCTGGATTCAGGCTCAGATTCAGTTCGTGCATTAATAAGATTCCATTTAATACAAATTTCACTCTCTATGAATATAACATGGGTACTTTTATTGTACATACAAATCTAATCATTGTACCAAAAGATTTTTTTATTTATTTATTTTTTTTTCTTATTGCATTTTATCTTCTCTAATTTGTAGAATGTTATCTTATTTTATTTTCTGTTTATTTAACTATCATCTATGTACATAGTGCCATTATTGTATTATTGTTTTTCTTTATTTATTTTGATCTCATTATGTCTCTGACCAGATTTAATTTATTTATACTTGTACTTATATGTTATTCTTAATAGACTTTGTCCCAGAAATAAAATTATTTTTTTATTCCATTCTATTCTACAGGACGGTTGTCAAACCGGTGATACTATACGGAATAGAAACCGCTTCCCTCCCCAGCCCAAGGAAAATGTTAGGGGTAGAAAGAAAAATACTAAGAAGGATTTAAGGTCCAAAAGAAGACAAAAGAAAGCTATAGGTTGAGACCTAATAAGGAAATATACAAAAAAATAAATGATTTGGAAACGGACATAAGTATAAGAAGATTAAGGTTCTATGGACATATATTGAGGATGCACCCAAAGAGATTAAATATAGAAATCTTCTATAAAATGAGAGGATACAAAGAGTGCTAAGAGGTATATCAAACAGATGAAGGAAGAAATGAGAGAGAATGAAAGAAACAGACAAATGCTGTTTCGATAGGAATGCCTATAGGAAAAAGACTAAAAGAAATTAAGGTCCTTACGAGATACGAGAAAATGAATAGCGTGGAATGAGGAAAGAAGGAGGGCCGCAATTGGAAAGAATAAGGAAAAGGTGGAAAGAGAGAAGGAAGAAGGGAAGAGGTATGAAAAGAACTGAAAATAATGATATTCGCGTGGTTTATAAGGCCGTTCCGAGAGGGAAAAATAAAAAAAAAGCATCATTCTTTACCGTTGTACGCTGTATATTAAAAATATATATTATTTTGAAATAACCTAATTTACTGACTGTTGACTATCATTGCACCAATCTGACCTTCAAATGGATTCTATTACTTCAAGCAATTTGACGTTTCCAAGGAATTTTTAATTCTTCAAATGGCTAATCATTAATCGAAATGAAAGATTTCCATAATCAATCGTAATTTTAACTTCCACCTGATTATTCAATGACCTTCTCAACTTAAATATTTATTTCGTGAGTTTTGGCTTATCAAATTTTTAATGAATATTAAATCAACAATCAATCGGATTGATATTTTCATTTTATGTAATGTTTTAAAAACGATTCTTGTTTCTATAATTTAATAAATATAGCCAAATACTTTTTTCTTACAAAATTAAATGTGATTAATAGAACGCTGTTCAAAATTTAAACTTCATCTCCGATAAAACCAGGATTAACCTGGACACGTGAAACAGAAACTTTATAAATCTTGAAAAAAACCTAACTTTTTATTCATTTCTAAATAAACAATCAAACAGTATAGAACAGGAGTTTTCCAAAAAAAAAAATTTCAAAGACCCTGAAATCGCTATAATTTCAAGAACCCTCTATATAAACATGTGAATTAATATCATTGCCTATAATTGATTAGTGATTTTAGATGTTATGTATTAAAATTTGCTAAAACTTTTTTTCTTTCTATAACGATGTGTCTTATTCAGGTTTATTAACTGTTATGTTGGTTTTTGTTATGCTGGTCCAAAGAAAATTAATCTGAACTGGTGGTAAGATAGTCAAATTCCCTGACAGCACATTCGCATGACAGCTCGCGGACCCTGAGTCATCCAACTACATGTTGGGGAAACCACGGTATAGAAAGACAAAATATATTTTACTGAACCCCGTAGAGCTTAATGCCTTACAAATTAACAAGGATCCCCATCCGTTGGTTTGTCAGTAATAAAATATTATGAACCGACTTGCCACATACCTATCTCCACGATACTGGACAACATCCAGATTTCAATATAACATATTTCATTCTCATCAAAATCCATAGAAAACTATCCCACAAAAAGAGCCTTAAAATAAATATCGTTGAACAATCTGCTTGTCGATGAAATCTTTTGTGTAAGTCACTTTTCATGCAACCACATTCTATTTCTATAGCATCCCTTTAGGTATTGCTGATTGAACAGGTGAAAAAGATTACGTTAATTGTTATAAAACATTAAACTAAATTCCTTTGTACAATTGCAAATGACTCCCATATTTATGTCTCCTACAAAACCTACCCATTTATTTTATGTTTTCCCTGGGTGCTTGTATATCGTCCCCTACAATAAAAATAAATATGGGTTTTTTGTTTTTTGAACAATCTGCTTTTCGATGAATAGTCTTTTTAAAACCGTCATGTTCAGTGCCAACCACATTCTATTTCTATACTCAGCATCCAGTTATTGCTGATAGCGACAGGTGTGAATTTAAAAAGATTACGTAATGTTATAAAACATTAACCTAAAATATAGAGTGTGAAACGTATAGAATGTAAACAAACACATATTTTATTATTTAGTTATCAATTGCTTTTGATAAACGTTTTAGCGAATCTTGGAACTAAATTCACTCATGTAAAGGGAGAGTTAGGATAAACCCTATCGAATGGGTGCGATTATAAAAACTATTGGATTGTGCCAAATCAATGTGACGAATCGTTCAAAGATTTGTACCAAAACCGCATATTTTCACATTCGATACTTGTAGAAGCGCGATATATTGTATGTTAAATTTGATTTTCATTTAATTTTTTATCTTGTTTCTCTTTCTCTCATTTTGTTTATTATCTTTATACTAATGGTTTATTTATTTTATGTTCCTATATTAGACTGATTTGGAATTTTGTATAGGATAGAGTGGGGGTTTTTTGAAACTTTATTTGGTGTTGCGTTATGTATTTTATTTATTTATATTTTTAATATTTACTTTATCATTGTATTTTTATTAATTTTGGAAATGCTTTTTTCATGTGCATATTTGTATGATACGGTTTTAGTGTGAGTCACCATCATTATCGTCTCCCTGATGAGAGGCAATGTTGTACTATGTATCAAGAGAAGAAATTTAGAAGAAGGAAACAAGGACCCGTTTTCCCACATTTGTTTCGTTCGTGCAAGAGTCCACTCGGTCCCATTATTTTTAATTAAATGGTCAGAACCAAATGTTGCCATATCGCGGAGCAATAATCGGTGTATGGTATAGAACTGTTTAAAATTTCTGATAAAAGCAAACTGAATTTGCACATTGTTTTTCGCAGATAATGTAATAAATAATGTTTTAAAAATAAGAGGCCATACTTAAACTTGAGATTGGAGTATAATACATTATTATCATATTTGTTAGGAAAAAATAAATTATGAAGTTATCAAAAATGATGGGATCAATCGTTAATTAGTGAAGGCATTCCACAAGAAGCGATATTGAAACGACGCTATAGGAGAGTGGAAATGGAGGAATAGTCACAGCAATGGTAAATGTTTTGGTGTTGTTCTGGAGATCAATATCTTTTAACAACACTTATGGTACTGAGATCCTAATATATTAGATAATTCAATATTCGAATCTCTGAACGACATATGCATATAGGGACATGGGTAATCAATCCCTGTAAGGCATGACGGAAAAAGACTAATAGACAGCCTTTTTAGTATGGACTTCTGGTAGAGAGACAGCGAGGAATATCCAGGACGTGAGATGAAGAATTAGAAATGGAAGATATCCGCGAAATTGATGGGGTTATACAGAGGAATAATCTATCGACCAGTGTTGAGGAAAAAAGGATCTCAGATGGTTTCGGGCAATGTTGAGTAAGAATTGCTCGGCCAGGCAGATTAACGAAGAAGATAAGGGACATGGAACGTGGATGGGTACGGTACGGAGAAGGCGGAAAGAACCCAGAGTGATGGTGGAGAGACGGAGGTTGATAGAATATTTATGAAAGCTCCGATGGGTACATGGCATTTAAGCGGTGTATGGAACAGGGCAGTTTGGACAGGGAAGGTTGGAGAAGGATTTCGGAGGGATATTTTAGGGGAAGTGGAAAAACCACATTAGTGGAAAACTCTCTATAAAAAAACGTGAATAATAAGTACCCGCACAAATTTATACGTAAGACTATGTACTGATAAAATAACTGGTTTGATCGTATGTGGAATTATCTGTCTTGTACCAAAACATATAAAACCGATTTCAGTTAATAGGTTTTATAGTAGTAATTGGACGCGCTGACATGTGTTAATGGGTAGAAATAACTGTTGGTAAGCACATAACAACTGCCTCTAAAATCATAAATAAAAATTGTTTCGTTGTCATCTATTTTTCCTCAGTTTTCAACGATCGTGAAAACAGTCAAGTAAACATCAGTGTCCTTCTGTCTTATCCATCCAAGGCATGATTCGTTTGGTTGCCAAATCTTAGAGTGGCGTGTATCACTAGAGTTACAACTTATTGTTTGTAAACTTAATTCCATGCGGTGTAACCTATATTTTAGTTTATGGCTATCATTGGTCAGAAACGTAAACACGGTTGGAAGTTTCCACAGCTCTAACTGTTGAGATTCGAGGTACATTCTTATACATTCTTTTTGACATACCAATGGAAATGTTGTCTTAACTACAAATAATTAAAATTAAACTAACGTGATAAGATAATGATACGTCATGCACACCTTACATCAGAATGGCGACATAGTTTCTTCGTTTAGCCAGCTTAATAATAAATAGTTAAAATGAAAATAGTAATACTAAAAATTATTTATTATTTAAACAAATGCTAAGTTCTGGGTTCCTGATGATTGTTTCTTCTGTTGGTATCGTGCCGATGGAACCCTCCTGGGTGACGCCCCCATCAAGAGAGGGTAACTATAATATGTGAGAGGATACCTAGCGGTTTAGTGGAATTCTGGACAAATCACCTCTCCTTATACAGAAACAGTACTGGACACAAGAACCTTCATTGGTTGTAATATTACAAGATATTATTTTTTCATATGAGTCCAGCTGATCGAGCTATTAGTGTGTCGCTATTCCCGCTATTGCCGCGTAGACCCCAGAAAACAGGTTAAAAGGTCATTGTGATGTATAAAATTACTAAATCAGTTTGAAACTTTGTCCTCATTAGAAAAACAACCAGATCAAACATACGACCAAGCACAAACCAACAATAGAACTCCTGTTAATACAGATAAGCCACATCCAATATATGTACGTGGTCTTGAAAACTACACTATCCAGCCTTTGTTGACTGCATTTCTAAGAAAAAGAGATATAAAATAAGAGTATTTACAATGTGAAAGAATGTTTGCAGAGCTTAGATCACACGAAAAGCTATTGTAACCATAAGCTCTCGGATCGTACGATTTGGCTAAGCCCATGAGACATCCTTATGCAAAAAAAAAAAAAAAAAAAAATGAAAGAATAAGCAAGGAGTAACGAACTCAGCATAAATTGAGCACCAAAACTGATTGTGAATGGAGACACAGTAGCTCATGTCTGTAATTGATAGAGGATATCCAGACCTTCCAGAGAAATTACGGTCTCAACGCTGAGCAACAGAAATCGTCCGTCATCAACCAGTAGTGTTGAAGAGCCTCCTCCGTTGAGCCGAAGGTCAGTTTCAATCTTTGTAAAATCGTCCTCCACACCAAGCAGCCCCATTGTGTTACTAGAACCGTAACTATTGAAGAAAAATGTTCATTCAATAGATTATGGTACAGCCACAAAGACTTGGTTGTTTTATGGTCGTTTTAACGTTCACTTTGAAGGATGACATATGGCTAATTCGGACCGATGCTAACGCGCTTGGGAGTTCCTAAGTGATTGTGCTCCTATCATAGGTGATCATTAGGATTTGAGGATTCTGTTAAGACGAGTACCCCCTGACATATTTTTTTTTTACGCCCCCAATAACAATAGGGGGTGAGGGTGGGGTCGTTGGGGCTAGGGACCCCTGATTTACGTCCCTGTCCGGTAAGTGACGGCATTAGCTAAGGATTTTTTTACTTCCCGTTTTTAAATATAATCGCTAAGGGTCATCCTGCGAGGGCTTGCGTTGAACTCGGCGCGATCTTGGGTTTAGTAGGTTGACTAATGCTAACGCACTACACCAAAGTGGGGACTCCTCCACACAACAGACGTTGATTCAGCGCATGATAATCATGATAGAGTGAAGGTTAGAGGCATCGTCTGTTAATTGGGATCGAGTCAGAAACTTATGTCCCGTTCTAAATGATGATCTAACAACCTTGTTCGGCCTCTTAGCAGCCTCGTATTACTAAAAGTGAACCAAAAACCACAGACTCGGTTTACTGTCCCATGTATTTTGGTACTTGGCCATTGCCATCAGAAATCGACGACTCTGAACCATTGTTCACTATTCATGCTTAACTCTACTCTCCGATGATGTATCAAATCAACAGGGAGTAGCACTTACAGACCAAAAAACTAGAACCATGAGTAGTAGAGCTTTCTATCGTTGTTTGCCCGCTCAACAAAATCTGGGGATTAGTCTAATATAAAAAACTACTAGATTACAAAAATAAACAATTAAAGTCCAATTTTGTAGCTTGTCTGAATTATTAGTAAATTTTCGCTTCCTTCCATATTGCTCGTCTTTTATATAATATTAAGTTTCTTATTTTCTTAATGTAATTAAAATCGAACATGTCAGACCATCCTGATTTAAATTTGTCTGTTGGACATCACTAATTAGACAACTTTCCTACGCTGCAATCAGTCCAGGGAAGACTCATTTGGCTCGAGCAAGATGGCCATATTACGTAATTGTTGTGACGACTATACTAATAAAAATGGCTTTCTTGTGGTTTTTCTAACTTGTGTTGTTTTGATTATGTTTTTGAATAATCTTTGTAAAAACGTATTATGAGAGATCAAGCTGCTTAATAATAGATGAAAACTAATATAAATCGAGAAAAAAGTAATGATAAAAAGTTTTTGTTCATATTTTCAAGGGTGTTTCTAACATTTTGACGCTGAATGTATGTGGCAATCGTAAAATTTTTCAGGAGATACCAATAACGGCATAACTAGAATTCTTTTAATAGTTTTAAAAAACACATAGTAGACCACAATATCAGATAATTTCCTTGTCATGCAGAGTTTCCTGAATTTCGATAACACACACCTAACACAACCTGAATTTTACTGTGAGAAACCCTGGTGCTCAATATGGGTGGACTGGAGACGTCTGGATTAGTTGATGTAATTTTTTCATGTAAAGTTCAAAAATTTTTGAAATTTTTCTTTGTCACAAATAAGAATCTATCTGTGTCAATGCTACAATTATGTAATTATACGTATTATACGTATATGTAATTATAAGTTTTTGATTTTTGAGAGCGGTCATACGCTCAATACACCCATTGCATGTTGTCAATAATAAATGTTTAATAATTCTATTTCATGGGATATTATGTTTTTTTAATATGATTTGTTTTTTTGCATTTTTTGCACTCGTATCGATTATTTTTGTAACAGCAAATATTTTTTTTTAAACGAGAGTCGATAAATGTTGGACCGACACATCACACATATAGACAAATATCAGTAGCCTGGATTTTGGTTGACTGCCACCTCCCCCCGACGACGAGAGGTCGCCTCCCAGCTCGCCCGGACCAAGCTCAATGGGCAGTTGGAGCGCCCCGCTGGGATCCCCACTGTTGCGGTGATCTCCCGCTGCTCGCATTATTCTTCAGGATGGTTTGATTTATTTATTTAGTAGCCTGTCCCCTTCTCTGGATCAGTAGCTACTAATGACCAACTGTTGGCAGATATCCCGACCGTAACAACCGGAGAGTTCCGAGCTGGCTGTACATGCAATGGGTTTGTGAAGAATAAACGAGAAGATTGAGGAGGAAACATGAAAAAGATTAAATTAGAATTTAATTAACTTAATTTTAAAAATCAATAGGAATGATATTAACTTATTCACGTCGATAATACCTTTCTTTATTCTTAAATAAATGCCGAAAATATTGGCTTTTTGATGTAATTTTTAAATTATTTTGAAGACGTCTTCACTGCAGACAATATTCATCTCACCATATTATTCATTTATCCAAGCACAAAAGATTGCCTACCTTTCTGATTTTTTAGTTTTACGAACCCAATCCCATACAGAACTTTGCTGCTTTCCAACACTCCTACTTCTCTTCCGCTCAACCATCCTCTAAATGTCTATTCTATCCTCCTCAATAATCGACAAATAATCAATTTCGTGAAAAATCATTTAAATTCGCTTATTATTAGTACCTCATACTTATAATATGTAATCTTTTCCGCGATTTTGGAATCCTATCCAATAACTATTTTACCTAATTTAGGATTCCAATAATATAAATTTTGTCTTACTCAGAATAAACATTTAGTTATTTTATTGTATGTAATTACCTCGAAGCATGTTGTACCCAATAGTATTATTTTCTTTATCTTTTGGTGTAGTGTCTTCTTATTTTCCCTCTATATATATTTAATTTGTATATATGTATATACGTCATGATTATTATTATATAATCGTTTAATTTTTTTTCATTTTAATATATGTCTCTGACCAGATTTAACTGTATTATTTCTGTATCCACGTTTGTTATTCTTAGGGACTTTTTGCTGAAATATAAAATTAATTTTCTTTTATATTCTATTACTTTGGGCAATAGAAGACCACAGGAAAACCCATTCAAAATCTTGCAGGTTGTCTTACCAAGCATTTGTAAATAATTAACAGCTTCCTGTAGAAGTTAGAAATTCCATTTGGCATGAAACCCTCGCAGAAGAATTGTTTAAAATGTTCTAAAATTAAACCTAAAGATGTTAGTACATTAAAATACATTTTATTCTTGACCGGACCTTTAACACTTTGTTGACAAGCGTTATTGGAATTAGAGAGCTAAAACAGTCTTAGAA